>OY282452.1:63260181-63860181 GCA_958295655.1 Palloptera scutellata
ATGCAACAACAAGTGCAGGAGAGATGGTCACGTTGCAATGTTAACTATGAAACTCCCCACTATAATATCGCACTCTTCTCTTCTGCACTATCAACTCTCTTTCTCTATCCTCTATGCATTCTCCTCTCTCATCATGCACACTGTGGGGTACTGAGCAGCTTGTCTAACACTAATAACGACATTGGCAGCACTGCTTCGCTTGCTATTACTGTACTTGCAGTTGTTGTTGTTGCTGTCGTTGTAGTTTTATAATGAAGTTGGTTGCGGCAAAGTCATCTACCATAAGTATGTTTGTATGTATGTATGTACGTAGTCGTGGCAGTGGAGCAATGTCGTTTTTAATGTAGTAGTTTCCTGTCGATAAAGCTGAAGTCGGTATGTTGCATTTTTCCTTCCTTTTTTTATTTTGTTTTTTGCTTGACTTTTGGTTTTGATTTTTAATCAACTTTACATTGGCAAAGTTTAAGGTGGTGGATTTTCTTCAGTATGTAGTAGTTTATTTCTGCTTTAATAGCGTGTTTGAAGCATTTAATGCGCAATTTGTCTTGCTGAGCGTTAAATTGAAAAAAGTTAACGATAAATTTTCTTCTTCGTGGCAGGTACATATTTATGTGTATGTTTGTATGTTTGTATCTATGTACATATGTAGGCTCATAGTTTAATCTTTTTTAGTGTTTAAACATATAGTTTCAAGCATGAAAATATTAGGTTTAAAGTGGAAGGTTTTGAAGTATGGTAAAATGCAGTATACATTTATTGAGAAATTCGTTAAATGTGATTTTCCATTGTTCGTGGTGTTTTAATTGAAACTTTAGCAAAACTTGCATTATGTTCTATACTATTTTTATAAATGGGATGAAACTAAGGAATCTACACTTCTTTTTTATTTCTTTAAATGACACAAAAGTCGACTGACGACCGACCTCTTTGCTTCTAGGGATTATTAATCATGAAAATAAAATAATTTTAACTAATTTTTTTTTGACTGGCACCCTCTTTGCTTCTGGGGATTATTAAACATAAAAATAATCTAATTTAAACCAATTTTTCTTAGTAAACCTCACCTCCCCTCCTCTCCTATCCGCTCCGAGTCTGAAAATTGCATTAAACTACCAAACAGCAACAAGCTAAAGGAAGAAATTAGTGAAAATAAACTGTCAACAATATTTAGAAAATTATTTTCACGTCACTTAAAAGCCGCTGGCGTACAAATGAAGACGTCAGACTACATGCACACACATATATTTATATATTAAAACACACATACTTACATATATATGAATATAGTAGGTATCTATTTGACTAAACCCAGGTGATTGCGACAAAAAAACAACAACAACAACAACTACTACTATTGAAATAACGAAAATAAAATGAAAGCAGCAACAACACCCACGTGACGTAACTTAAAAGCGCAGCAGACAAACAAATTATTTTCAATTTGTAAAACGACGAGATCAATAATAAAGATATTACAAAGAGAAAAACAAAACAAAAAAAAAACAAAAAAAAAATCAAAACACACAAAGAGAATATAGCCAAAAATATAGAGAGCGGAGAAGAGTGTGTGTCAAAACTAAAGCAGCGAACGTGTGTGAAAGAAAATAACGGAATTCCTCAAGAGAGGTAGAATTTAGAAAAATGACACTAAATACATTCAATAAGTGGTAAAAAAAAAACACACTACACCAAACAAACAGCCCAAAGAAGGCATATAAATGTAAAGCAGTAGTGCCAACATAAACATAAAACAAACAATTCATGACAACAAAGGAAGCATACACACTACATAAATATAGCAACAACAGTTGCAAAAACAAAACATAAAAATCCTTTCACATTACATTTACAGTTGTGTCAGGACGAGAACAACAACGATGATATCTTCTATAGAAAGCATGCAGTAAGCAAAAGCAAAAAGTTATAAAAAACCAATTGCAAATAAAGCAACTTTGCAAACGAAAAAAAAAAAAACAGGAAAGAAAAAAGGAATAAGTGAGTCAGAGTGTATGTAGTAGTAAAGTACAAAGCGCAACGTGCACGGCAGGCACGACGAAGAAGAGAAGGAGTGCAGCAGCGACCTACCTAACTACAAACACGCCTATCTATCAATGTATGTATGTACATATGTATGTATGTAGGTATGTGTCAACCTAGCTACCTATTAACTCTACCTCTGCTCTACCCACTACTATCGTGCCAACGAATTCAAGTAAAAAACAAACTAGACGACCGACAGACCCAGCTATGGATGTAGTTAAGTAGGAAAATAAACACAAATATAACAGAAGAAAAAAGGAAGCGAAAAAATAAGGTACATGCGCTAAGAAACAGAGTAGTAGGGATTGAAAGAAGAGCACCAAAATACTTTTAAATGTGCATAGCGTTCGATGACTTTTGCGAGTATAGTTTCGTGGTGGAGTGAGCACGGACGATTTATGCTCTCATTTTCTCTTCTTCACACAGAGATTTGGAGCAATATGGAATAAACAACAACACAAATCAAAACGAAGCGAAACGGTTCCAGAACAAGTCTGGAGAGAACAAATGTGCTCCAAATACACGAACGAGTAGGAAACAAGACTTTGGCAATGTCAACGTAACGAGAGCGTACGCTCTTTCTTACTTTCTCACACACACACACACACACCGGCAAGCATGCAAATATTTTACGCTTGCGTCATTTCATTTTAGAATAATAACGAAAAATATCGCACTCACTCATACAAATAGAAAATACGAAATTATTGAAATGTTTGTCTATGTTTCAAATTTAGCGCAAGGGCTGGGTGAAAGCTTTCGTACATTTTCCGTGATTCTTCAGTCGTTCTAAGTTCGTTCCGTCGTTTATAGATACTTTTTTTAACCATTTATTTTCGTTTCAGCAGCATTGAGGAAAGCGACAACAGCTGCTGTAGTCGTTGTTGTTTTTTTGTTTTTTTTTTCAGTTTGAATTTTCGCTCTTAAAATTTGTTGTCGGAAGAAAGCTCTTTTTTTTTTTGTTTTTCTTTTATTAGCTTGAGTATGAGAAGGAAGCATGACGCAGATTGTTTCTGTTGTTGTTGTGTATTTAGAGATGTCGTTGTTTGTAGTCTCGCATTTGCGCATGTGCTGTTGTTGCCGTCGTATCGAGCTGTTAAAATGCCGGTTGGGATAGGGTCGTGCTAAATTTATTTATTCATTTGCAGGTTAGTTTCCTTTGTTACACTCTCTCTCGCTCTCTCTCTCTCTCTCTCTCTTACATACTCGTAAATACATATCTAAATAGTTGGAGCTGTTCGTTGTCATTTATTCAAGAAGAAGCAGCTTACGTATTTAAGTATTATTTATGCACGAATGTGAGTACAACAATTGATTTCAGAAGAGCACCTCAAAGTGTCCTGGAACAACTTGACAACTTGTTTAAGTTGTTTTTGATGATCTCTAGAACGGCCTAACTACTATGGATCCTTGACTAGGTAAGAACAGAAGAAGGTTTCGGAAAGAAGACTTTGGAATGTTGCTTCTTCGATTAAAACCATGAATCGATACCAAAAGCTTGAGTCTTGTTGAGTGCTTACAGGTCGTTGCTGCTGTCTCTATTAGAGTCTTTTAGTACCTGCGAACGAATGGTCACAATCGAAGAGTAATTGTGATCGAACTGTTGAGAGCCGAAGAGTAACGAAACCCGATTTCTTAGGGGCAGATGCGAAAGCAGGTACATATTAAGTTCGAAGGCCATAACACACGCTCCAAAAAAAGAGGACTTCCGATGGAAAGCTTTCAATTCTATGTTTAAGGAAGGTTTAAAAAAGTTTTATCGCGGGTCTGACTTCCACAAAGCTGAGCTAAGAAGGTTTTGGGAAGTTTTTATCTACTTACTTTCCGTTGGATTAAGAATTTAGCAGCAAGTGTGAGATAAAAAATATGAAACAAAAGAAGGTTTCGAAAAGAAGGCTTTGGAATGTTCCATCTTCGATTAAAACCGAAGCTTCTGTTTACTTTCCAAAAGTAGATATGACTGCACGGAAGGTTTCTGTGCCATATATTCAGTACGTAAGAAGATTCATGTACGAATATAACAAGCACAACATGAGTGGATGTGAAAAGCTTGGCCTAGGCCCTCCTTGGGCTGTTGTGCCATTAAAAGTAAAGTAAGTAAAGTAAGAAGACTATAGTATTGTAAATATAGTAAGACTTCCCTAAGTTCCCAAGGCAGCTTCGAGTAAAACCTGCTGCTTCACGTAGCGATAAGTAAGTCTTACTTTCACTTATGCTACATTATGTGTGCTAAAAAGTTATGGAGCGGAATACGGAGGCGAAGGCTCCCATGGTATTTTAGAAGGCTTCTGCTTCTGCTTCTGCTTCTAGTCTGCTTGAAATATCTGTAAAATCTTAGTTTCCCTAACTACTGAAGCAGTATGTCATAAATCAAAACGAACTAACATTATACTCGTACTTATACTTACATTTTGTTTACCAACTCAAATGTAAGTGAGTAATGTTTTATTTTTTACAAAAATTAACACATTATAAACAACAAAGCTAAGCTGCACTAAAAAGAAACTAAAAACCTCAATAAAACGAAAATAAAAAAGGGAAGAAGGCGTAGAACATTTTATGACTCAAACGTTGTTCGCGTATATGAACACACCCAGTAAAACTACAACAGCAAACAAGAACAAAAGAAATAAAAATTTAAACAAAAAAAATAATAATAACAGAGTAAATAAAAACTTAAGTGCGCGAATATTTTCACACTTAATTTCGAATAGCATAAACAAATTCATATCGAACATACTGGAAAACATTAAGACAATTTTCATTAACTATAAATTAATTAATAATATAATAATGAAAAAAAAATATCAAATAAAAATATGACCTCGAAATGTCTAAGAAAAAATGGAAAATTAAAAAAAAAAAAAAAATATATAAATAAATAAATTTAAATAACCAAAAGAAGAATAACACAAAAAAAAATCAGAACCAAGACCAATATTATTATATATGATAGTTCCGTGACACACAAACACACACACACACATATGTAGATATGTAAGTAGATATACAGTGTCGGACAATCAAATAAGAACACCTGGTTCTGAAACCAAAAACCTTAAAAAAATATTTCTCAATCCTTATGATAAATTTAAAATGTATTTACTTTTATTCATTTATTCCATAAGTTTAATTTTTTCTTAAAACAAAAACCAAATCAATTCAGTGTAAAAAAAGCAATTTAAAAGTTAACATAAAATCACATTTCAAAAGGATAAATAAATAAATAAATTAGAACACTTCAATTAAAAAAAAAATATATATGAAATATTGATTCAAATTGTTCACTAATGCTAATATTTTGTGGAATACACCTTCTAGGCATTGATGCCACCAGAGACGCGCAAGTAGCCTGGGGTATGGAATACCACGCTCCATACCATGCTTTACCACAATTCGTCTGGTACTGCCAATCTTCTTTTTGACAATATTCCACAGGTTCTCGATTGGATTAAGGTCAGGAGATTGTGAAGGCCAGGTCATAACGGGGAAATCCATTATGGGAAAACCAATCTCGTGCAAGGATTTAGGTGTGCTTTGGGTCGTTATCCTGTTGCATTTGCCATTTCAGGGGCATTTCCCATTCAGCATAAGGAAGCATCACCTCCTGAAGGATGTTTACGTAAAGAAATCTGTCTATCGTTTCTTTTATCCAATACAGAAGGGACCCACACCATACCAAGAGAAGCATCCCCATACCATGATGCTTCCAACTCCGTGCTTAAAAGTCTTCCTAGTATATTTTGGGCTCAATTTTGCATTTTTCGGGCGTCTAACCCAACGTTTGCCATCATTTTCAACAAGTTTCACCTTGATGAGTGGTTGCTGTGGCGTAGTGGTAATGCGTTGGACTGCTACGCAGAGTGTCCGGGGTTCAAATCTCTGCACAGGCAAAATTAAAAAGTAGAACAAATAATTATTCTAAACGGCACCACCTCTTGGCATGCAAGCAATGGCAAACCTACAAGAGTAAAAATTGCTATGAAAAGCTTTTCACTTTGCCGTTCGGATTTGGCATTAAACTGTAGGTCCCTTCCATTCATGTACAAATATAACACGCACAACATGAGTGGATGCGAAAAGCGAAAAGCTCGGCCCAGGCCCTCCATGGGCTGTTGTGCCATTAAAAGTAAAGTTCACCTTGCTTTCTTTCGTCTGTCCATAATACGTTAGGCCATTTTTTTGCATTAATTGAATCATCCCACTCAATGTGCGCTTGAGCGAACTCTATGGGACACGTTCGATGTCTTTGTGTCAACATTAATACTTTTCATGCTGATTTCCCATACATTTTTTTCCCCACCAAATGTCTCCTTACTGATCGAGCACAAATTTGAACCCCTGCCTCCTCTCAAATTGCGGCAGCTGCCTTAAATGGATCGCTTGCCGCCAAAATTTGTATGCGATTGTCATGTGCACTTGTAGTTTTGCGGGGCCTACCTCTCTTGCAATGAAATTTTTGAGCTAATAAAGATTGGAAGACAAATGTCGAGGATCTGCTAATAGTTTAAGCTAGTTGGCGGATGCTTTGTCGCTCATTTCGCAGTTTTTTCACCAAATCACGCTCCTCCTTGCTACAGTGCTTTGCTCGACCCATTTTGCTGTGACATTACCGAATAGTTTACATTTAATTTGTTGAATTACCCTCAATGCAACCACTTAAATGCTTACCAGTACAAATTATAAACAAATTTAAGTTTTCTTTTGAAAATATAAATTTTTTCGTCTGCTGTTCTTATTTTGATTGTCCGCCTTCGAATGCTTCGCTTCAACTCAACTTTTTTGTTAGGGAACCCTTTAAAAAAATATTTAAATGTAGTGATGCCACCTAGAAATTTATAAAGTATATACCATAACATTTTCTTCTCTATAAAAATTATTTGCCATAAGCAGTTCGATCAAAAAAAAAATCAATGAAAGGTGTTGTTATTTTTAATTGTCCGACACTGTATATACATATGTGTATGTGTATGTGTATGTGTGTAGTACCTATAAGCATGTTTGTTGTATCTTTGAAAATTATTAAAATCAAATGAATTTCTTGTCAGCCAATTTAATTAGTTTCGCCGCAGCAGCAACAGAAACAGCAGCAGCAACGGCAACGGCAGCGGTAGGGGTAGGGGTAGGGGTAGGGGCAGCATCAGCATATAATGAATTTGTAGCAATTCATTGAATTTGATTGGCATTTGGAATGCAAACACACAAAAGTAAGAACAACAACCACGCATAAAAAAATATGTAAGTAGACATGTGCATGTGTATGTGTGTGTAAATAACGAATCGCGATCAGTTCAGCTCATTCCAGCAGCGGCTGGCTAGCTGAACATTTTAGACTCTTTTGGGCCACAGCTCATTGGTGTGTAGGGCAAAAATAAAACTATTATACATCATAAGAGACTCTTTCATGTGGAATTAACAAATTAATTATCGCAAAAATTTTAAGAAAATGTGAACAACAACAACGACAACAACAACGACAACAACGACAACAACAACAACAAAATAATAAAATAAAATCCAAACTATTTTAATCAATCTTTTCTCGGATCTGTTTCTCATTGCTGGTGGTAACCTTAAGTGTACAAGTGTACGTGTGTGTGTGTAAGTGTGTATGTGTGTGTATGTGTGTGTGTGTGTGTGTCTGTGTGTGTGTGTTTTCGTGTGTGTGTTTTTGTGTGTGTGTTTGTGTGTATGTGTGATAACTAACAAAAATATAAATGAAAACTGTTTTAAGATTTTGTATTTGCGATTTTTTAATTTAAATTTTTAATTGAAAGATTTATTCGTGTAATTAATGCTTGGCTTGGAAGAAGAAAAGAAGAAAATTTTAATGAGTTTTATTTTTTTTTTGCTTTGCTTTTGCTTTGGAGAAGATATTAAAAACTTAATGATTCATTTATATTTCTGCGAGTATGTGAAGTACGCAAATAAGAGCAGAAAATGATGTTAATTTATTTTTAAATAGTATTAAACTGACAAGAATTACTCTACTACAGGATTTTCCTATTATATAATCATCAATTTGTAAATCTATTTTTCTATGTAGTACATATTTTACATGAAAATCAGATGCAGATAATTAAAAATAACCACGTTGCGGTTTACATGTTGGATGGTTATTGAAGTGTTCTTGGGAGAGAGTGTGGCGAAGCAGCAGCGTCTAAGAATTGCGCGGGTGCGGGAAATGGCAAATTATTTTAAATGTTTAAAATAATGTTCATGTACAGTACATTCAAGAAGAAAGCAATCGACTTGTTCGCATGAAATAATTTGAATATCAGGTAGGCCGTGATTTTCTAAAAACTTGATTTCATTGTAAATTTCGCAATGTAATTGTAGAAACAGTCCATTATACGCTACGCTTTCATCTCAAGAGCATATTTAAGAAATGAGTTCCGCATACGCGAAACGTATTGAAGCAGTCTTTCTTTGTTCCCATCCAAAAGGTCCCAAGATGTCGTCCTACTTGAGTGCTTCGAAGTACTTAAAAAAAGTCGAAGGCGTTTGCCCAGCATTGGAACCAACACTTTTTGGTGCACAAAAATGTCGATGACTTGTGGCATTTGCAGAGCTACCTCGAAACAGGAGGACTTGGTTATAAAGAGGATTTTCGAAGCTAATCCAGCCATATCCTTGAAAGCAGCTAAACAAAAATTGGCTCGAAAGGGCATAAATGTCTCTCTGAATACAATAAGAAACCGTTTGAGGGAAGGGAGTTTCAGATCCAATATCGAGCAACGACGGTAAAACCCTTGCTAACTACAAAGCAAATATAAAATCGCCAAGAGTGGGCAACTGAACATGTGGATGACGATTGGAGCCAAGTAGTGTTCACAGATGAATCCTCCTTTTGGATGACAAGCACTATTAAGCATGCTTGGCCCACTAAAGACGGTAAGATGCTCCAGCGATCAGTGAAACATCCAGGAAAGGTTCATGTTTGGAGATGCTTCACAAAACAAGGATTTGGCAAATTAATCAGGTTCACGAGGAATTTGGATGCCAACTTCATGACCACGAACCACCGTCGTGGACTTCTGGCATCAACGGATATGTGGTTTGGGGCAGGAAGCCGAGATTGGATTCTTCAAGAGGACAACGACCCAAAACATCGCAGTTGCTTGTGTAGCAGTTGGAGAGAGGAAAACGGCATAACTTCATTGGATTGACCCTCACAGTCGTCAGATGCGAATCGGATCGAAAATGTTTGGGCTCTTATGAAGTTAAAGCTACGTGGAAAAAAGATACGTTCAAGAAATCATTTGAAACGGCTTCTTTAGGGTAATATGGCAAAGTTTAACACGGTCATATACTGAAAAATTAGGTTCATGTTGGGGTATGCTTCACCAATTAATCATGTTCACGAGGAATTTGGATGCCAGCTTCATGACCACGATTTCCGTTGTAATGAAATTAGAAAGAATGGTGGCGACTGGACGCCATATTAACATATTTGCGCAATGAATAATTAATCATTTCAAGATGCTGTGGACTTTTTTTTTTAAGATACCTTAATTTTTTCAGTGACTTAAGCCGATTGCTTTCTCGTTGAAACTACTGTACTATAATGCATCTCATTTCTATTTTTACAAATGGAATTTCAATTTCATTAAAAATAACATAAATATTTCAAATAAACGCGAATACTTCGAGCAATCAACGATTGTGAAATAAGTAAGTATTTCTAAGAAATTTTAGATTAATGTGAAGGAAAATTCTAGGCACTCTTTGCTTAAGAAAAAATGAAGAAAGTCTCAGTTTCATTGGAATGGTAAATTTGTTGTGCAAACGAAACAAAAATACTTTGTAATACAAGCAAATGGGAAAAGGCAACAAGAAGAACGATTTTAATTCAAAATTGCATAAAATGAGAAATGGAGACGAGCAGACTCCACCCCAGAAAATGATTTGTTCAATATAAGAAATAAAAATATTGGAAAATTATTCAAAGGGTGACATTCCATTCATGTATAAATATAAAAAAAGCTCGACCTAGGCCCTCCATGGGCTCTTGTGCCATTAAAAGTAAAGTAAGTGACATTTTCTTATGTTGGCTGTTAGGAGCGTTCGAGAGGAAGATACTCCGTAAGATCTACGGTCCAGTATGCGTGGACGACGTGTATCGAATAAGATGGAACGATGAGCTGTATGAGATGTACGCCGACACTGACATAGTCAAGCGGCTTCGCTGGCTGGGTCATGTTGAGCGAATGGATGAAAGCGCTCCGCTCCGGCTAGAAGGGTGTTTTATTCGAATCACGGTGGAGGAACACGCAGAAGGGGACGTCCTAATCTCCGTTGGAAAGACCAGGTGCAGGGCAACCTGATTGCACTTGGCTTTATCAACTGGCGCCAGCGCGCGCATAGCAGAAGTGACTGGCGGAGCTTTGTGGAGGCGGCCAAGACTGATCATCGGTTGTAGCGCCAGCTAAGTAAGTGACATTTTGTTCTGTCACCATGTCGTATGAGTTTTCTTTTTCCAACTATCGAAAATCAAAGTAAGGAATATCTCAGGAAATGAAGCTACTATTAGGAGTGAGATCGAAAAAATCTTAACATATATAAAACTTAATAATTTTTAAACGGTTGATCTTAAAGTTTTTTTTTTCTTTTTATTTAATTGATAATATTTTACAAATTACAGAAAAATATAACTTTTTATAGTTCTAACCACTATTTATGAATTCGTGGACCTTTTTTGGTAAGCCTTCCATTAGAGATTTGATAGTTGTTTCAGACACCTTTTTAGAGCAGTTAGTCCATCTCCTTTTAAAATCTTCGATATTTTGGGACACCTTTTTTGTGCTCTTTAAGTTTCTTTTCACAAGAGCCCAATATCTCACCACTGGTCTTTGCTCCGGACAACTTGGAGGAGTGGCCTCTCTTGGTACAACAACTATGTTATTACTTTGGTAACACTCCAGAGCTTTCTTGCCGTAGTGACATGATGCCAAATCGGGCCAAGAATATGTGGACACATTGTACTCTCTTATGAAAGGAAGAAGCCTTTTGTTCAGTACATACGTTTCGTCGTCCATTATGCAACATGAATATTTTTGCATGAAATTCGCTTTTAATTTCCAAGCCCTACTTTTACTTTACTTTACTTTTAATGGCACAACGCCAATGGAGGGCCTAGGCCGAGCTTTTCGCATCCACTCATGTTGTGCGTGTTATACTTGTACATGAATGGAAGGGGCCTACAGTTTAATGCCGAATCCGAACGGCGAGGTGCAAAGCTTTTTATGGCAATTTTTACTCTTGTAGGTTTGACATTGCCTGCCAAGGGGTGGTGGTGGTGCCGCTTTGTAGAAAAATTATTTTTTCTACTTTTTGATTTTTTGATTTTGCCTGTGCCGAGATTTGAACCCCGGACACTCTGCGCAGCAGTCCAACGCATTACCACTACACCACAGCGACCACACTAAAAAGCCCTACTTTTGGCGTCTAAATCTCTAGCAGCATTCCTGTGTGGAACTTTTTGGACTTTGTATGACTTCACACCTACATTGGCTTTAACTTTTCGCACCAAATAGTCAGAGCACTGGGCTAGCCGGGCAGCTTTTCTAGCAGATGTGTTTGGAGATCTTTTCAATATGCTTTCCATTTTCTTGGCTTTCCCAATATCATGTGGTCCTTGTTTTCTTCCCGAACCAGGTTTCCTATCTATGGTCAAATTCTCCTGAAACTGTTTAATAACAGTTGGAAACAGTTTGACGGCAGACCTTCAATTCTTTGGCCAATTTTTTGTAGGACCAATTTGGATTTTTTTTAAATTTTTAATAATTTTATGACGTACTTTTTTTTCTTCACTCATTTTGATCAAACTCACAAACTCAAATCAACATGTTTGTCATTAAAAATAATAACTGACATATTTTTCAAAGTTAACTAGATCGAAGAAATTTTTAAACTTTACACCCAACAAAAATTATTAGGTAAAACGTGTGTTAAGCTTTTTTCAATCTCACTCCTTACCAGGATTATAATCAAAGAACTCGATTTAGGTATAGATCAAAAACTTGTATTTATTTAGCTACATTATTTCATTATTTTCTTCAAACTTCCAAGTAAGTGCGTGAGTGTATATCCCCTTACTTTTTGTTTTCGTTCTTTAAGTTACATTAAAATAGAAACAAGAAATACAAAAAAAAAAAAAAACTTTGTTTATCAACATATGCATCTAACACACCATTTCCGTTGAAATAAATAAAAAACAAAAAACACACACACACAAAACTAAAAAATACTTTTTATTCATACTAAATGTAAAATTGTTGCAATTGCACTTCGGAAACTGCTGCAATGTGGTCGAAAAAACTTTGCGACACAAACACACATGTAAACATGTTCATGTGCACTGCAAAAAAACAAAAAAAAACAACAAAAAAAACAAAAGAAACAAAAACAAATGTCATTAGTAGTTTGAGTTTAGTTGAGTTGGGTTATTCAAACTTAATTTTGTATTCTTGTGAAATAATAATAACAGAAATGCAGCCACCAACCAACCAGCACAGCGGCTGCTGCTAGTTTTACTATTGCTGGTTGTTTTGGTTTCTCTGCTGCTCGCTGCATGCACAACGTTTCGTTAAGTTCTTACAATATTCCGCATTTGTATTTGACCAGCAGCAAGCGGCTGTTCACAGTCACAGTTAAACACATTCACACATTCACCCAGAGAATTACATTACGGGAACATTACGGGAATGAAACAACCAACGAAACGAAATGAAATGAAAGTATCGCAAAAAATGCGACGCAATTTTTCTACATACGAGAATTTTTACTGCTGCTGCTGTTGCTCTGAAGCGAAAATGGCATTGGGACTGAAAATCTGAGTGAGTGCTATGGACGGACCGACGACTGGTAATACCAATTCTGCTATTTTGCTGGTGCTAACACTGATGTGTGGCGTTGCTGTTGTTATGGTATTGTTGTTGCTGATGCCTGCTGCCTGCTTCTCTTGCGCTAGTACTGTGTGCTCTTGCCTCAGCTGAACTGAGTCGAACTGTCAAGGAGGACATTGACATTTTGCATTTTTGTTTCGTTAACATTTTTCGTTTTCGTTTCAGTTTTTTCAGTTTTCTTTTCATTTCAGTTTTTTCCTTCTATTTTCTTATTTGTATATGTGTGTGTGTGTGTAAAAAATTCTTTCGCCTCATTCGCTACGTTTTACGTGAATGTGTGTGTGTGTGTGTGTGTGAATTAGATTCGTTCTTTTTCTACTGTTTTTGTTACTCTCTCTGGTTCTTTGCAATATGGAAAAAATACAATAACAAAATATTTATTAACGTTGTTGTTGGTGATGACGACGACGACGACGACGACGACGACTTCTTCTAACGAAGACTATTCGCGAGTGCGAGAACGAATGGGCAACAAAATCGTTTCTAGTTCGTATCTTTATTACATTTGATGGAAATGTTGTAGTTGTGCGTTGTTGTTGCTGTTAGTCTTCTAACATTTTTATTTATTTCGCTTTTAATGATTTTAGTGAGTTTTAATGACCATTTAAATATTTTAAAATGGTTTGTATCGGTTTTAGTGCGTTCAGCGCTCACATTTCGTCAAGTTACTTTTTAATCATTTATTTGATTAACTTAATATCACATTTATGTAACGTAATAAATTGAAACTTCGAATGGCATGATTCATTTCTGCCATCTAATTTATCAAATACTTAATTCTGGAACAGTTTCTACATAATTTCAACATTTTTATAATGTGATAAGTTTAAATTGAATTTTAAATTTGCAGTTTTTATATGAATTGGTTAGAAGTTACATTTAGTTGAAAATGAGTGTCCTCCTAAAACTACCAGGATACAGTTTCTTTCAGAGGCACATTTACATAATCCAGAAAGGCCTATTTGTCATACCGCATGTGATTAGAACTTCAGCTTAACGCCGTTTCCTTATGGCGGGGTGGAATTCTTTATCAATTGGTTTGTTTTTTTTTTGAATGGGTGCTAAAAAATGTTTGCCTTCCCTTAGGAAATGAGGTGACCAAGTGTGACCAAAAAAGCAAAAACACTCATAACTAACAAAGTTGGCAATAAGTTTTCTCTGGGATCAAATAGTATTCACAGATTATTGGAGAAGTTATTAAAAGTTAAAGCCGGTGAATTTTTCCATATTATTTATTCAAAAGTTTATTCGGGCGGTAGTCTCTGAAACCCTTTCTTGTGAGGGTAAATTTTTTATATTAAGCATATTATTTTGTCTAAATGAATTGCAGATTTAAAATGCAAAATAATTAAATTTACTATTTTTCTGTTTTTGATTTTCAAAACTACCTTCCAACAAACCATATCTGCTTACTTGACCTTGGAGCAAGGTGAGACCTATTAATTTTAAGTTCTGTAAATGCAGTTTTAAAACCAGCACATGTTGAAATATTAAGCAGTGCTTACTTTTGTCTAAAGTTTTTAAATGTATTTTTGTCGAATTTTCAAAAACTGTAGAACGAAATTTCAACTTTGAGTTTGCACAATTTTCAGAGAATATTTGATGGCAACGAAGTCGAAGCAGAACTTAATTAAGTTAGAAAAAGTTATACATACAAAAGGAATTCGATGCGCACGGCAATTTTCACCATTGACAAAAGGTAACAGGCAGGCACTTGTCTAACTTAAGGGGCGAAAGGTGCCTAGAAAACCTCGATTCAATTCAAACAAAAATTTACCTCATGTTGCACAAATCCATGGGAAAAGTTTCTTATATCATTAACAAACCACCAGAGTGAGTGATGCTTACCTGCAAAAGTAGAAAGAAAATAAATTTAGAGAATTAATTTCGTGCAAAAATAATTCGTAGAAGTTTCACTTAGCAAATCGCAAGTATAAGAAGAAGAATTCACGAGTCAAACGTGCCACTTTGCCTGCTCCACAGCACTCCCCCCGTCCCCCTTGTAGCGATTCCCCACTTTCGCTCTTCAAAAGCTCACATTTCAATTATAATTTTATATTTTTTGTTAAGAAGCCTTTTCGTGTTTGTATTGACACAACAAGCAAGACACAAGCAGCAAGCAACAACGACCAGCAACAACAACAATCAATACATAACAACACATGTACATATGTACATATATTTTTTGCATGTTTTGACACCTACACACAGCAGCAGCAACAGCAGCGGCAACAGAAGAAGAAATCAATATAATAACCATAAAAATGTAATATTGACAAGTTTCAATAGCAACAACAATCAACAACAATCAACAACAATCAACAAAAGTAAGAATCTTGTCATTATTAGAAGCAAGTGAAAAGGCTGCCAAAAAACATACACTCCACTCCTCTTCTTTGCCTTCATCGTCTTCTTCTGCTTCTCCTGAAGATGATAATGCTGATGACAACAACATGAGCAGCCGCAGCAACAACAACAGTAACAGTAAACAGCAACAACCCATAAGCGATATTCATTCAAACAAAATCCTTTGATATACACTTGTTCTTTCCTTTTAATGAAATATTGTCGTGTTTCTCGTTGTTGCTACACACTTTGCATTCCTAACTGGCAAACTCAAAATAAAGGATCATATCAATGCTACAACAACAAGTGGCAATATTGGCAACGGCAACCAGGACTCAAACAGCAGCAACCACCCACTGCTGTCGTCCTCATTTTATCTCATCTCAGCATTGCCTTCTACATTTTCCTATTGTTTGGTGCGTGCTATTTTCACTTGAGCATGATGTTTTACTAATTCAAAAGATTTACACATGTTATTGGCTCTCGCATTACAAAAATTAGTGGGCGTTTGCTGGTGTGATTGTTGTTCTGCTGCTGTCGTTGGGTGTGATAACAATTTTCTCATTTTCTCTGCCGAGAAGAGATGGGAGAGAGCAGGGAGGTCGTTGCCAATGTGGTAGTGGCTTAGTTGAGCATGAAAATAAGCAAAACACACAAGTGCTCAAAATTCAGAGCATTTAAAGAGATATTTCAAAGTTGTTTAGTGAAGCATACTTTTAGGAGCGGTGACAAACGGAATATTTAAGATCTTCAGAAGTCAAAGCTTCTTCTATTATCTGAAAAATTGAAAAGCGTAATTTTTTGTATTATTCAAAAGATAGAAACTTTATCGCTTTATAGCATTGAGCCTTGTTGAGGGCCATAACAAAAACCTTCCGCTAGATCTATAACGGCAAGCTTCTGCGATCGCTTTTAAAAATGAAATAATTTGCTAAAATCATCTTAAGTAAAATCAGGTAATTTCCAAGCTAAATAGTTCAGCAACTGCGAGTGTGTACTTAACTAATTTGGAAGAGGTACCACCAAAAGCAGTGATACGATTTGGAAATTTTATCAATTGGTACCACTGAACTTTTATCTACTGATACTGAGGTATTAGGGGGGCCTGGGGCACAGGACAAAAAGTAAAGTTCATAACAGTCGCAGGTGCGTCCATGTTCGATCCTGGCGCTTCTACGTTTCAGCCTCCTCGTGGCGTACCCCGGATAGCGATCTGACAACCGTCAGTGAGTTAACTAATGTGTGCGGCGGGCTTCTCCATGGCCTTGAATGAATGGTTGTGCGTCGGCTTGGAATCCTCAAACGAGGCGGCCAAGACCGATCATCGGTTGTAGTGCCATTTAAGTAAGTAAGTAAGTAAGTAAGTAAGTAAGTAAGTAAGTAAGTAAGTAAGTAAGTAAGTAATTAAATATATATTTTACCAACTAAGAAAAATTTTTAAATATATATATGTTGGGTGAATTTTAGAGGGTTACAGTGATGAGGTGACCAAGTGTGCAAAAAAGCACAAGTACTCTTACGTATTCTGACTTTACTTTACTTTTATTGGCACAACAGTCCATGGACCCGGACACTCTGCGTAGCAGTCCAACGCATTACCACTACGCCACAGCGACGCACTCTTACGTATTCTCTGAGACTAATTATTATTAAAAGATTATTTTAGAAGTTACTAAAATGTAGGTAAGGAAAAAAGGAAACATTTTGCGTATTTTTCCATAAGTTTTATTATTTTTTTACAAAAGTTAGGTTATCTGTAGTCTGTGAAAATTATATGGGGACCTACGAGGTTACAACTTGTATATCAAGTTTGATATATTTTCTTAATGAATTTCATATTTTAAATGCAATTTAATAAATAAATACAATTTTTTGCCGATTTTCAAAACTATATACGTTCCGAAACTCCATGTCTGGTCTGTCGACCTGACTTTTGAATCCTTGCATAGCTTTAGGTATTTTCACTAGTTGAAATTAAAAAAAAAGATATATTTAGGTACTTAATGATAAAAAAAAATTTTGGGAATTTGAACATAACACATTTAAAATAATATAAGCAACACACGCATTTGCTGCTGCATACTTTTAGGCATATTTCTTCCACAAATTCCCGAAATCTTTATACTTTGAAGCAATGTGTTGCAAATGTTCTTTCAAACCGACACATTACTCAGGATATGGGATATGGCAAATACATACTACATTCAAACTTTGGCACGCGCACTTTACATTACCGATGGCAGCCAATTTTGATTCGCTTCCTGAGCAGGTAATGTCGATTTTTGAAGCACGTAAAGTGTAATTGTAAATTGAATTTAAAATAGAAATCAATCAAAAAAAAAAAAAAAACTTGTTGCGATTACAACGAGGAAAATTCACGGCGCAATTTTCTTGTGAGTATCAACCTTCATGTCAAAAAGTAGAAGTAGAAGTAGACGGCGAAGTAGAAGAGGGCGAACGAAGACTTTGAAGTCATAAGCATAAAAGTTCAAATTAAGCACCACTTTTCATCAAGTGAAAGAGCGAGCTCTTGTTGCCGCTTGTGATGTTGTGTTGAGTGCCTTTTAAAGTGGCATTAAATTCAATATCAGTGAAATAAAACTTGCAAGCAATTCAAAAGTAATAAAAATTTTAAGACAGCCAAAAAAAAAAAACAAGGAAATTTACAAACATTTTCATTGTACGAGTATGAAAGAAAGTGATTTCATAATTGAGTGCATGCAACATATGGTATGTTAAGCATTGCAGCAGCAGTAGCAGCAACAGCAGCAGCCGCAACAGCAGCAGCCGCAACAGCAGTGAATTAAATATTAATTAGAGGAAAAATCAACATATGTTTATCATTGCGAATCATTTGGTTTTTCTCGATTTCGTATGCGTGTACGTTTAATAACTTTAAACTTAATTTCGTTATGATTTACGAGAGATTGTATGCAGCGCAACAACTCAGTAATTGCAAATAGCGACAGCTGCAATTTAGAAATGAAATTTGCCATGCAACAATAATAATTTCAAGAGGAAAGAGAGAGAGAGACAGAGTGATAGAGAGAGAGAGAGTGATAGAGAGAGAGCGATAGAGAGAGAGAGAGCGATAGAGAGAGAGAGAGCGATAGAGAGAGAGAAAAACCCATCAACACATTAGTTAGATTTTCAGTCAATAATACAGTGTGCCACAAAATTATTGCACCACCATTAAACTCGTACGAAAATGAAGAAGCAACATTTTGCAGCATGATTCACTAGCGACAGTTCCAACAACAACAACAACAACAACAAAAACAACAACAACAACAACAACAAAAACAACAACAACAACAACAACAACAACAACAACAACAACAACAAAAACAACAAAAACAACAACAACAACAACGGCAATATCAACCGCAAAGTATCGCAACTACATCATGATATTCTTCTTTTCCGTGTTGCATACCCCCAAAGTGCCAGCGCACGCCTTCTTCTTCGTTCCCTTGTGTGTTGCGAGGAGCTTATGTGCGTCATCAGTGTACCCCGCTCGCCCTCGCCCTCGCCCTTTTCCCTTTTCACATATCTCAAAATGATATCCGGCATTTGGTTTTTAATTTATTTTGTTTTTTTTGTTTTTGTTTATGTCGTATAAAGAAGAATCTTGGGGTTTGCATGTCACGAAACTTGTTTGCTGCTTTTGTAGGTGGAGCTGTGCATTTTGGAGTGAAAAATCAAGCAACAACGAAAAACAAATTTGTTAATTAAGTGTGCATTAAACCTAACGAGACAATGACCTGTTCCGGGGGGTACGAGTGAATGCTCGTCGAATTCTGGGGAATCACCTAGGGTTTTTTTGTGTTTTGTTTTTTCGGGGAGCGTTTAAAGAGATAAACACAAACTTATTTATTTTGCTTGATACAAATAACATTTTAGGGTAGTTGTAAAAACAAAACGAATATGAAACTGAATTGTTTGGTTTTTTCAACTTTAATGCGACCGCCACCTGAAACTATCACAGATCCATGAAGTTCCTTTAAAGTATTGCAGAGGGCCTTGAGGGAATTATCCTCCACCAGATTAATCATCTTCATTTCCATGTAAACATTTCTTTCAGCATATTCATATTTCTAACTATCCGCAATGACAACAACATATCCTGCTGCCACTCACCTGTCCGTCTGTCTGTCTGTCCCCGTTTTTCTAGTAGCCAACAACTCTACTTACTTTCGGTATCGGATTTCTTCCTTTTGCTGCTGATTCATTCTTATGCTGAATGTATTTCTCACTTTCCTCTATGGCCAATGGTATTTTTAGTCGAATTAACTTCCAACTCCTTCTCTCGACTCCCCTCTCTTCTCCGCTCTTCCCGCCTATTTCTCACTAGCACTTTTGCTATCATTATTGCTCACTTTTTTAATTAGATTTGTTTAGTACTGTTGTGTTGTAATTGTTTTTGTTAACTTGATGAATATCTTTCTTTGTATTCTATTTTTATTTTTTTTGTGGAGATATTTATTAGAAAATCTTTTTTTCCCGTTTTTGCTTTTATTTTTACTACAACGTCAGACATAAATAAGACAAATAAAAAAAAATATTCACCTCACGATTTTTTTCTCTCTTTTATTTTCTATTTTCATATTAATTACACAATTTCTTCTCTCTTCTTTGTTGGTGTGTGTGTAAATACGCACAGTACGTTTGCCTTAATCCAAACTTCGAGTGACCGAAGAGCTTCTAACGGTGCTCAAGGAAAAATCAACTTCGCATGCTAAGTAGTTACGCGAATGAAGTCAAAACGTTAAGAAAACAATTTATCGCCTTCTGTTCTTGGTCTAAAATTGCTGTTAAATCCTTTAAAATTCCAATTTGTGTTGTAGTTTTTTTTGTTAATAGTTTATGCATAAGTTTCAAAAATGATGATGGAGATGTTTGTGTGGCAACTGGTTATGTGACTTTCAGTTAGTTACGAGTGATGCGTTTCGTTATAAGCGAAAACTACTGTATTAAGTATATTGTATGTACATATATGCAAGTAAGTATGCATGTGTTGTTTTTATTGCTGTTGTTGGTTTGCATTTTTCATACCGTTATAATAATTACATGCTCACTAATGAAGTGTATGCAAAACACTCTCTCTCTCACACACACACACACATACCCACTCATGAATGCATATGAAATGATACCATAACTGTTGAAGATTTACAGTGTTAAATGTCAAGTTTATTTGTTAGTGTTCAGGAATAAAGAAAGTGTCATGAAGTTTGTATTTTCCTGTGAGTAGTTTCCCTCTGGTTTGCGTGTCAGAGGCCCGAAAAACTTTTTAAAGTACCTAAAGAAATGTTCTTTCATGAAATGTACCATAAGGTAGCGGTAACATTCGGTCGTAAGTGATAAAACTTTGTCAAGTTTTATTATGGACTTACACAAGTTTGGAGCATATTCTAAGACATAAATACGTCATATTTGTGTAATACTATGTTCCCGTTGAGCTGAAATGGAGCAGTTTCGATTACTTTCGTGGTTACGGTTGAAAAAAAGGCTTGAGAGATGCATGCTTAATTTCAGTATTCAAAAAAAATTTCAAATTAAACCAAAGATTTACTGTAATTACATAGTTTCGATTGAAACTACGTCGAGAATAAGCAAAAAATCTTCATTCTTCTATTTTCTATCTTCTATCTTCTGTCTTCTATCTTCTGTCTTTTATTTTCTATCTTCTGTCTTCTATCTTCTATGTTCTGTCTTCTGTCTTCTATCTTCTATCTTCTGTCTTCTATCTTCTATCTTCTGTCTTCTGTCTTCTGTCTTTTATCTTCTATCTTCTATCTTCTGTCTTCTATCTTCTATCTGCTGTCTTCTATGTTTTGTCTTCTGTCTTCTATCTTCTATCTTCTGTCTTCTATCTTCTGTCTTCTATCTACTATCTTCTGTCTTCTATCTTCTATTTTCTATCTTCTGTCTTCTATCTTGTGTCTTCTGTCTTTTATTTTTTATCTTTTATCTTCTATGTTCTGTCTTCTATCTTCTGTCTTCTGTCTTTTATCTTTTATCTTCTGTCTTCTATCTTCTGTCTTCTATCTTCTGTCTTCTATCTTATGTCTTCTGTCTTGTCTGCTATCTTCTATTTTCTATCTTCTGTGTTCTGTCTTCTATCTTATGTCTTCTGTCCTCTGTCTTCTATTTTCTCTCTTCTATCTTCTGTCTTTTATTTTTTATCTTTTACCTTCTATCTTCTATGTTCTGTCTTCTATCTTCTGTCTTCTATTTTGTATCTTGTATCTTCTATCTTTTATCTTTTATCTATTATCTATTATCTTCTATGTTCTGTCTTTTATCTTCTATCTTCTGTCTTCTATCTTCTATCTGCTGTCTTCTATGTTTTGTCTTCTGTCTTCTATCTTCTATCTTCTGTCTTCTATCTTCTGTCTTCTATCTACTATCTTCTGTCTTCTATCTTCTATTTTCTATCTTCTGTCTTCTATCTTGTGTCTTCTGTCTTTTATTTTTTATCTTTTATCTTCTATGTTCTGTCTTCTATCTTTTGTCTTCTGTCTTTTATCTTTTACCTTCTATCTTCTGTCTTCTATCTTCTGTCTTCTATCTTCTGTCTTCTATTTTCTATCTTCTGTCTTCTATCTTCTGTCTTCTGTCTTTTATTTTTTATCTTTTATCTTCTATGTTCTGTCTTCTATCTTCTGTCTTCTGTCTTTTATCTTTTATCTTCTGTCTTCTATCTTCTGTCTTCTATCTTCTGTCTTCTATCTTATGTCTTCTGTCTTGTCTGCTATCTTCTATTTTCTATCTTCTGTGTTCTGTCTTCTATCTTATGTCTTCTGTCCTCTGTCTTCTATTTTCTCTCTTCTATCTTCTGTCTTTTATTTTTTATCTTTTACCTTCTATCTTCTATGTTCTGTCTTCTATCTTCTGTCTTCTATTTTGTATCTTGTATCTTCTATCTTTTATCTATTATCTATTATCTTCTATGTCCTGTCTTCTATCTTCTGTCTTCTGTCTTCTATCTTCTATATTCTATCTTCTGTCTTCAATCTTCTATCTACTATCTTCTGTCTTCTTTCTTCTACAACATCTCATGGAGGGCCTAGTTTGAACTTTTCGCGTCCACACTCACCTTGCCCATGTTATATTTCTACATGAATAGAAGGGGACCTACAGTTTCAGAAGTGAAAATCTGCTCTTAAGCCATTTTTTACTCATGTTGGTTTGCCAATGCTTGCGCCAAGAGCTCGAGCAGAGTAGAACAATTGTTTTCTTTTAGCTTTTGCCTGTATGCATGTGTCCAGATCTGAACCTCGGACACTCAGCGCACTACCAACTACACTAACTAAGGCGACCTGAATTCATTACTGGAATTAATATACAATTTTTGTTTTTGTTTTTTTTTTATACATTCAACACACAAGGTGGGTGTACCTATATGAATGCAGAGCATTGTGTTGATTGAATTTGAGCTGATATTTTTATTTGATTCTCATTTGCATTGTTGTATTATAATACTAATTTCTATTTGATTCGACTGTTCGATGAAGAAACGTAAATAGGAGACGAAATGTATGGAGTTCGCGGAAGAAGGAACTCATAGACTTCAAGAAAAGGTGAATGAGCATCTTAAGTACAAAAGAAAAAAACTAAGACACTTTCTTCTATGCTCTTTTACTTCTTTCTGAATATATCTATCACCATATCTATCGTCTATCAATTTGATTCTTCCCTTATTCAAACGATAAATACCGAAAAGCTTAGCACTGGGCCCAGTATTCTGCCGATATTTTACTACAAGAAATAAACAATAAACTTGTTGGCAAACGAAACCAACGACGAGCGTTTGCTAAATTTCATTCCGAAAACATTTACTGAACTTTCGGCTCAATGGGAACATAGTATAAGATTCAATATCATAAAAGTATTAAAATTAGCTACTTTGTATGGAAATCTTCAAATATTTATAATTATATTCATATTTTGTGATTTGATAGCCAGCTTCGTTAAGTTTCAAGGCTAAAAAAAACTTGTTTTTATTGAAAAACAAAACACTTATTTCTATTATAGGGTGTAATTTAAGCTTTTACTTAAGAAAAGTGCTGGTTTCTTTGAAAATAAATAAAACACTTTTGGCAGCTTTTTCATTAAACACATTTTGAAATTTGTAATTAAGTGCAATTAAAATCAATCTTACAAAGACGTTTCAACTTACAGTCAAACTTTTGCAAAATAAAAATCACTTTTTTTTTAACAAAAACTTAACAAAGAATTTAGCTCTTTCTAAAATGAAGGATGACATTTGAAAATCTTCCAGTCGTTTTATTATTGTAAACTTTTTCTTATGGTACATTTCCAAAATAAAAGTTCAAAATAAAATTATACAATTTTTCGAAATAGTTTTTTGTTTTTTTTTTTTTACTTTTAGTTTTTGTTTTCATACCCAGGAAAATAATAAAAAAAATAATAAAATATAAATGCTCTTTTGTTCGTATCATTTCATTAAGAAGACACTCATTAAAATTGCATTAAAAATATAATTTATTAGCGCTAAACATGTAAGAGTATCTGCGGCGTATGCATGGGACTGAGCGTGTGTGGAAGGGACGGGATTGGAAGTGGCAGTGACGCCGCTGATGAGGAAGACTGGAGGAAATGCTCGTGTATGTAACGCCAGGTACTACATACATATTAACTACTCTGTGCTGTGTCTCGGACTGTCATTGCGATAAAAATATCAGTCAGTGATATTGTAAAATAAAACGAAAACAAAAAAAAAAAAACAAAACCAGAAAAGAAAAGAATAAACCTGAAGAGAAGAGCAGACAAGGAAACGACAATGAAAGAAAATAACGAGAACACCTTTTATTGTTCATCGGAATCTGACTGAGCTGAGTAGCACATATGCATACACTACACAAAACACCTTTTAAATCACATTCCTTTTCGTGGGCCAGACAGATCGACGGTGTGTGTGGGCGTGTTTTTAGCCTCTTATTCCGTTTTTATTTGGGTTGTCGCTTGTTTCACAATCGCATTGCTGCTTGCTGAATAATAATAATAATAATGCAAGCAATCAAGCAAGCAGGCAGGCAGGCAGGCAGGCAGGCAAGCAAGCAAGCAGGCAAGCAAGCAGGCAAGCAGGCAGGCAGCACTTGTTTGCTTCTTTTTGCAATTTTTACGCCTTACATTGCGAGTGTGAGTTGGGCCGTGAGTTGAAGACGCCCCACCCAAAAATAAAAATGAAAACTGCACCACAAATTTTCATTTTCATTTTCACTTTTGTATATAAATATATATATATATATTTTTTTTTTTGTTGAGGGTTAGAGTTAACGAAAATGGAAAGCAGCAGCTTGCTTCATTTTCCAGTGCCTCATTGAAATATTCTACGAGAGCATTTGCCATATTGTGCGCGGATTCGGTGTTCGCTCAATCGCAATCGCAATCGCAAATAAACGAACGAGAAACTTTATATAAATGCATTTAATTGCAATTTAGCATGCAATTTAAAAATATCATTCTTACTTTCATTGATGTTTGAAATTTCGTTTTTGTGTTTGTTCCATGACGACGGAAACACCAAGGACCAACGAACGACAGACGCGGTGTATTCATGATGAAAAGGGTTAAGTACATAAGTATAATTACTTTGTAATTGCCATTAACGTGTAAGGTATTAAATTTAATATTTACTTATTTATGAGCTAGTTGAGCTTGAATTTGAGACCAAATAGAGGGTATTAACTGCAAATATTAGCTTTAGCAGATGGTAATTACATGCAATTACTTTCAATTACTTTAAGCAAACTTTAAGCAACTATGGTAAAATAAAATAAAATTAACAAAATAAATACGATTGAATATTCCTTAAGTACAGGGTGCGCCAGTTTCTATGACGATATGCGAATATTTAAATACTTGAAAAAAAAAACAACCAATTTCAATAAATGAGGTGAGGTACTTTTACTTAATTCGGCCCTTCGCAATTTATTTGGACTAGTTTTTGAAGACACGATGAATCAAGTGGCCGCCGTCATTGATCAGAGCGATCAATGTGCCCTTTGTCCTGCGTTTTCCATCACATTTTCGAGCCCCCTCAGCCGGTATAGCGATGATTTCGGCACGAATGTTTACCTTGAGCTAGTCCATGGTCTGAGGCTCGCAGGTGTACACTTTGCTTTTCACATGACCCCACAAAAACGAAAAGGTTGGAGGAATCAAATCTGGAGATCTGGGTGGCTAGTCAATGTCGGCATATTTTGACACAGCACGGCCCCAGGGAGTTTTCGTTGCAGAAACAGCATTGTTTGATTTGCAATGTGGCATGACGCACCGTCGTCTTCTTGAAACCAGTAACCGTCCAGATCATTATCACACATTTGTGGGCTGACACAATGAGCCAACATCCACCGATATTGATTCCCATCGACTGTTTAGCCTTCCCTGAAGAAAACAATGGAACAATGATGGTTGGTCGTTTGTTAGTCATGCAACAATCGTGTTTCATGGATCTCGTGTGGGTTTCTCCGTTTCACAAATGCGGTAATTTTGCTTGTTAACGGTGCCATAGAGTCGGTCATCCAAATTTCCTTCCAAAAATCCGGTTCAATGTCAAACATTCGTGCTACTGTTTGGCCGTATTCCAAGCGACGTAGACGTCGAATTCATGGTTCAAATTGTACTGAATTGATGTTTCAAAAACAGGTTTACTCAAGTCAATTCGCTTTATAAATGTTCAAAATGTTCAATGTTTACAGACCGACATCAAAAATGGCGCACCAGTTATGTAGTGCCAAAGTAATTGCAAGGTAATCACAAGTAATTACAGCGACTTAAACAATAACTCTCAGCTTGTTGTTTTAAAATACTGCTCTAACAACCAATTTGGAATCTTTTGAAATGCATAAAGAATAAATTGTTAATAATATTTTGTTGTCAAGGCAATGCCAAAAAATATTTAATATCTCCGTCATTTTCATTAGATTCACTTTCCTTCCCTTTGATTTTCATTGAATGTGAGCTTATATAAAACGCCTAAAAGCATGCTTGGCACAGAAATTTGATATAATATAATTCAAGAGATCAAATAATGCTTACTATGATATTAATTACTCATGTTGCATGTACAAAAAAGTTTCGGTTTATATTCGATTTTGTAACATGACAACAGTGAATATTTTCTGTTTGCTATTTGCGATTTGCTGTTGCGTAATTTATTTGCTTCTGACAAGCGTCAACATATTACGGTTGTGAAGAAGTTGCTGCAATAATCACAAAAAAATCAAGCAAGCAAACAACAACATATGTACCATATATATTGCTAATTGCCCCAGAAGCCACAAAATTGTAATGCGAAGTTGAAATTAGCAACAGGTCGATACATGAAATACATACATACATATTTTGTTTTTGCACTTCAATACATTTGCACTTTGCACTGAAGAAGAAAACATTTACAAATCACATTAGTTCCTAAAGTTTTCAATTAATCAATGCTAATTTGCGCATAACTATTAGGAATACCAGCTAGCAACAATCAAGTGGCATGCGGAAGTAGCGAGAGAGAGAGACTGAGACTGAGACAGCGACAGCCGGCAACTGTGTGCCAAAATATTCTATGGTAAGTATCAATTTAATTGAATCTGACATGCGAGCGAGCAGAATGGAAAAAGTTTGATGTGTGCGTTAGACAGTTAATTAGACACATATCAAATACCGAGGAATAAACGTCACCAGCAAACCCAGCAGCAACATCGTCCAATCGACAGTCTGCCTTGCCATTAAAATTTGTTTTTATTTTTTGCCAATTTGAAGCATTTGAAGCATGAAATATTTTGCATAAACATGCAAAATTAATTATATTACCATAATTGAGGTAATATTGTTTTCCCAACTCATTCCCCGTTTGATTTGTGTCATCCTTTGGTCAATTGTGTCTCACCTAATCACGATGAAGAATCAAGAATCAAGTCTTTAGTTTAGATAGGATATTTAGCGACGATTTTAGTTTGATACTTTTTTATTGGCATTATTGCAGCAGATGTGCTGATTCACAAATAAAGTGTAGGGAGTAGTATATAACTAGTTATTGTAACTAGTAAGTGGGAAAAGTAAGAGAACTCATTGTAGAGTCTTCAATATCATAGAATCTAATAAGAAATCTGCCAAAAACGCACTTCCAAACCACAGTGGTGCAGTACCACGTGACCATCTAGTTATTTTGAAGATGCATCAATATTAAAACGGCTGCAGTACAGCCGTAGTAAAGCAAATCTTCTTTTCTACTTTCCAATAAACCCTTACAGAAAATGATTAAAATATATATTATCTATGTTAGGTTGGCTCAATAAAAATTATATGTTGCAATATAAACTAATTTTTATGTGCGGCATATAACTGGTATTAAGTAGTTTGTAAAGGTAGCTGTTTAATGGTAATCAAATTAACATTTATGACCCTTTTCCTTTGCATCAGCGAGCTGAAAGATTCATTAGATCATTAAAAATGTATTAAGATGAGCAAAGTTGTGCTGGTGGAATGTGTGCGTGTGTGTTTGTGTGTGTACGCGCATGCAAGTAACTACCCTGTAACGCAATCAACTGGTTTCAAGTTTTTCAACGATCAACTGGTTAACTGAACACAACACAACTAGTCCTAAATTTGGTTTCTTTCCATACCGCTAACTGGTTTCTTTAACATTGTGTTGTCCTTAGACGCAAGTCCATTGTCCAGGCTTATATATCTTTTTAACTATTGGACAGATAAATGTTTGTTTGGACTAGTTTGCCAACCAATTTCAACTAGTTAATAGACTGATCTTTTCGGAGTAGTTTGTAGACAATTGAATTTAGTTTGTAAACCAATCAAATTTCAACTAGTTACTAGACTGATGTTTTCGGAGTAGTTTGTAGACAATTGATTTTAGTTTGTAAACCAATCAAATAGACTGATCTTTTCGGAGTAGTTTGTAGACAATTGAATTTAGTTTGTAAACCAATCAAATATCAACTAGTTAATAGACTGATGTTTTCGGAGTAGTTTGTGGATAATTGAATTTAGTTTGTAAACCAATCAAATTTCAACTATTTACTAGACTGACGTTTTCGGAGTAGTTTGTAGACAATTGAATTTAGTTTGTAAACCAATCAAATATCAACTAGTTAATAGACTGATGTTTTCGGAGTAGTTTGTGGACAATTGAATTTAGTTTGTAAACCAATCAAATTTCAACTATTTACTAGACTGACGTTTTCGGATTTCAACTAGTTACTAGACTGATGTTTTCGGAGTAGTTTGTAGACAATTGAATTTAACTTGTAAACCAATCAAATATCAACTAGTTAATAGACTGATATTTTCGGAGTAGTTTGTAGACAATTGAATTTAGTTTGTAAACCAATCAAATATCAACTAGTTAATAGACTGATGTTTTCGGAGTAGTTTGTGGACAATTGAATTTAGTTTGTAAACCAATCAAATTTCAACTATTTACTAGACTGACGTTTTCGGATTTCAACTAGTTACTAGACTGATGTTTTCGGAGTAGTTTGTAGACAATTGAATTTAACTTGTAAACCAATCAAATATCAACTAGTTAATAGACTGATGTTTTCGGAGTAGTTTGTGGACAATTGAATTTAGTTTGTAAACCAATCAAATTTCAACTATTTACTAGACTGACGTTTTCGGATTTCAACTAGTTACTAGACTGATATTTTCGGAGTAGTTTGTAGACAATTGAATTTAACTTGTAAACCAATCAAATATCAACTAGTTAATAGACTGATATTTTCGGAGTAGTTTGTAGACAATCGAATATAGAGAAAAATAGAGAAGTTTTCGGACTAGTTTGTAGACCGAACGAATTTTTTCAGCCTATAGATTTGAAAATTAAAGGCAGTTTTCTTTTTTAATTTTGAAAGTATTAAAAGATTTATTTTAATTTCTTCCAAATTAGGCAGTTCATATTCATGTTTCATTCATATCCATCAGTGATTTTTGATCAAAATCCATATATTATAAGTTAAAAATATTGTAAAGTAGATGAATGGTCGCCGTGGCGTAGTAGACTTGCTACGCAGAGTGTCCGGGAATCAAATCTCGGCACAGCCAAAATTAAAAAGTAGAAAAAACTAATTTTCTACACGGCACCACCTCTTGGCAGGCAACGGCAAACCTACAAGAGTAAAAATTGGCTATGAAAAGCTTAAAAGGCATAAAAGTGTAGGGCCCTTTCATTCATGTACGAATTTATCTCGCACAACATGGCTGGATGTGAAAAAATCTAGGCCTAGGCCCTTCATGAGCTGCCGGGGTTGTGCCATTAAAAGAAAGAAAACGAAAGTTGAGAATTACAAGACAACATTTTCAATGGATAGTATTAATAAAGTGGTTGATCACTTCATTTGTTTTCAACCAAATTAAAAACTAGATGTTGCAAAAACTAGAAATCAGATACAAGATAAAAACTAGAGAAGTTCGTTTTGAGCAGGATTAGTTTTACAAGTGGTTTTAGGGTAGCTTTACAAATATACACAAATAAGTTAAAATTACAGTTGAGTTGGTGAAAGATATACATACCTACAAACACACACATATATACATATGTGCATACATGCATAGAAATGTGAGTATGTATAAGTTATGCATAACCTAAATTCAAGTAACAATTTACAATAATTCGAAAACTTAAACGAAATTAAAAGTAACTTAGAAGCAAGCCCATAGACAAAGCACACACACACACACACAAACACATGTAGACAAGAACTTGCAGGAAACACACATGTATGTACATATGTATGTACTATACACACACTTATAAGCAACAAATTTTACATTATTGATTTTTCATATCGCATTCATTTGCTTCTAGTTAGTTAATTGTTAATTGTTAGTTTTTTTTTTTATTTTTTTTTTTTGTTGTAAATTACATTCTGGAATTCATTTCCATCTGCCAATATGGTATGTAGTAAGTATGTAAATTTCAGTAATGCCCAGCAAAATCTTGTTTGTTATTTACATATGATATAAGCATTTTCCGTATCGGCTTGCTGAGGCGCATACAATTTACAATGAGAAGAGGAAGGAGAGACGGCGCGGGGCCGGGGCCGGGCGTAGTAGTGTATGCTAATAAAAAGTTACAAAATGTTTCATGCATAATTTAATTTTATTACATGTGTGTACTTGGAAGAAGAAGAAGCAGAACAGTACCTACACACACACACACACACACACACACACACACACACACACACACACACACACACACACACACACACACACACACACACACACACACACACACATACCATACATACATAATTTATGCAAAGTAGAAACTATCTGCATTAAATTTCCATTCGAAATTGATCTGATTGTAATGTCAACAATGTAATGTTCATAACATGGAAATTCCAGCAAACTCGATTTGTCAATACGAATGAAGAATAGCTGCGGCATAGTGTACAACTTTTCGATTTGGATTCGCGGGAACGCTTAATTCCTCGAGGTTTGATGAAAAAATGCTTGAGCTAAGAAACTGGAGGGGTAAGGAGAGGGTTAAGTGGCGTTAAATTGAGTTCATAGTCAACAAAAAAAAAAAAAAACAATGCGTGATAAATCAACAAATTATACAAAAACAGCTGAGATCTCCTAGGGAGATCAGGAGATCAGGAGTCGCTCCTAGAGACCAACCCTGATCAAAAGACTTAATCGTCCAGGGCTTCCATCAACCTTAACAGGTAAAGTTTGGAACGGCTCATGAGTGAATTTCATCAGCAGCAGTTACTGAAATACGAATTTGGGAATTTATAGGTAAATTTAGTCGATTATCAATCAACAACGTCGCTTGTAAGATTGTAAAATAAATACCTGAAAGTAGTGTTAAAAATAAGACTTGAAGGAGTCATAAAAGGGAATCATTCTCAAACAACGAGCTAAAAAGACTCCAATTAAGGAGGCTCCCATACCAAAAATAAAATAAAAACCATCTGAAAACTGCAATATTTTTCATTTTATACGGGGGGCTGCCTCCCCCAAGGGACAGGTAGCTTATTTCATAAAAAGTAAAGTAAAGTGTGCATGGGGTCTTCCCCCTTAAAGGTTGAAAATGGGGGATAAATATACTGAAAAAAAATGTTATAGGGTAAAAATTAAAGGATGTTGGTATTGCACTAGGCTCCTATGCTATTACCCTGGAAACCCAAGTAGCCTATTTCATAAAAAAAAAAGTAAATTTTGTATGGAGTCGCACTTAAAGGTTGGAAATGTGGGGTGAGTAAGTATATTGGAGAAAAATGGTGTAGAGTGAAAATTATTGAAGGCTGGTCCAATATTTTAACCCTTTAGCATCACCGTCATGGAAGCAGGGAAGCCTATTTCATAGCCTATTTGAGGGTAAGTATGTAAGTGGGGAAAATTTTAACCATTGAAACTTACAGTCTTACAAAAAGCTCGGCGACCTAGGCCTTCCATGGTCTTACTTTACTTTTAATGGCACAACAGCCCATGGAGGGCCTAGGCCGAGCTTTTTCGCATCCACTCATGTTGTGCGTGTTATATTTGTACATGAATGGAAGGGACCTACAGTTTAATGCCGAATACGAATGGCGAAGTGAAAAGCCTTCCATGGTCTGTTGTGTCATTAAAAGAAAGAAAAAAAGAAGAAGGCTCCTCTTTTAAGTCTCCAGGAGCAACTCTTGATCGCCGGTGGTGCAATTTGTCGATTTGCCTCGCATTTTTTCAACTTTGAGCTCGATGCCAAGCCATCAAGCCATTTGTTAGTCTTCGAAATACAGATTTCGATAGCAAAATATCTTAAAGACATAGGAGAGTTCAGCGGAAATGTTCAATCCAGGTAAACAGATCATTTAAAATCGTTCTATTTATATTGGGCCGCCAACTAAGGACTGCGTCGAATAAAAATCGAACTACTGGTTCAAAAGATTTCATAATTTTTGTACCAGACAATTTTATGCGACGCACTCCTTACGTGGCGTTATATTCTTCAAAAACTGAAGCTACTTTGTTGAAATGAAAAATAAGGAACGTGAACAAATTGAAAATTGTACATTGCATAAAGAGCAAGAGTAAAAAAGTTCCAAAATAAAATATCCATATGCAGAAAAGCGCATACACATTCCATAAATGATGCTCATAAATTCCGAGCAAACAAGCGAAAAAACAAACAAAACGCATCTATTTTATCCAATGCAATCAAGTGTGGAAGATCTACAGCACATACCATAAGCGTACATGTGTAAACCGAGGTGATGGAAGATGAGATGAAGCTTTCTCAAGCTCAAGCAGCTAAATAAAAAGATGCAGAACTGAATGCAAGGAAATGAAATGATGACGACAGCATCAGCGTCAGCGTCAGCGACAACGACAACGACAGCACCAGCGAGCGCACATATGCACGCAAAATACTGGTGAAGTGTCAGCAGCTATTACTCCTGCTGCTGCTGTTGCTGTTGTCGCTGCCGCCATATTGTCGGGTGATTTTGGTGTTTTATTATTGTAAACGAAATTGTGAAATGAGATGAGACGAAATCGTAATCGTAATCGTATATCAAAAGAAAAAAAATGAAATAAAATAAATTAAAATAAATTTAAATAGAATAGAATAGAATGAATGACTGGCATGAGGCACTTTTCTTGCTGCAACTCTTATAAGAATGAGCAATGAAGCTTAAAGAACATAGGAGGACGCATCACAAGAAGAAGAAGAAGATGATGAAGGCGATGCTTTCATTATTTACGAATCACCACATGAAGAAAGAAGAACAACAGAATGTTGAAACTTAAAATGAACATGAACAGAGAGAGAGAGAGAGAGAGAGGGAGAGAGAGAGAAAAAAGAAGAAACAAGGGAGCCCAGCCCAATGGCGACGGTGACGACGACAACAGCGACAACGATGAGCAACAGCAGCAACATCGTCATATTTCTGGGATGTAAGTAAGTAAGTAAGTAAGTAAGTATGCACAATGCGGATGGATATACTCGAATAATACAGAAAATTCAAGTGAGTGTGCATAAAAATGCATATGACCTACCCCAAGGCGAAAAATATTATTATATGTGTGTATTTTTATTATTATTGTTGTTGTTGTTGTTGTTGCTGTTGATGTTCTTACACACAATGCTGCTTATTGACTGGTGACTTTCGTTCGCGCGCGTGTGTGTGTGTGTGTGTGCTCGCGTTATTGCATTCCAAAATGAAGCAGTAAAATTTTTGTATAAATAAAAGAGCGCATTTATTGCATGCAAACACAAACACACACACACACACACACACACACACAGATAGCCATACACCCTTCTTTGCTCCTTTTTGCTTCATCATCCTCATCATCCACACCGATATTGTTTTAATGAATTCTGCGTCATTTGCTAGAGGCAAATGTGCTTAACGAAAAACATAAGATAAAGATGATGAAATAAAGAAGAAAGGCGGCGGCTGTGGCGGGTGTCTGGTGTGTGTGTGTGTATGTGTGTGTGTGTGTGTTGTGCCTTGTTTGTTGGGCAGGCAGGAGAGGTACGTATGGTAAAAAAAAAAAAGCTGCAGAAATTAAAACATTGCATAGTGAAACAGAAACCCACACACAACAAATTAATACAAAGAAAGCAACACAGATCTATGCAAAAAAAAGGAATAGCTTGCGGTCAGGGATGGGTTAAAGAAGGAGTAAAAGTATTCTAAAAAAATCAAAAATAAATAAATAAACGATTAAGTTTTGTTTGCAAATCTTCTGCCTTCTTGCTTTAATCTGTAAAAATTGCCTCAACTAAAATCTTTTATTATTTATTTACCAACAGCCAACACTGCCGAGAACCTTCATGTAAGCAAGAAGACCTTTTCTATCTTACCTCATTCCTTCGGAATCCAGTAGTAATGAAATTTGTAAGTCAACAAAGAAGCAACAAAAAATTCAAAATAAAACATCATCAAGATTAAAGAATGCATCATAAAAATTAATAAAATTAACAAACATTTTCTGAATCTTTTAACACATTTCCATAAATAAAAGCAAATATTTTTGCCTTTTCAATTGAAGGTAAAATCGTTAATATTTTTTTTTCTTTTCCATTGCAGGCAAGATCGTAATCAAAACAGAAAATCTAGGAATTTCATGAGGAAGAAAATTAAGGCCCCTTACTTTAATGCCTCTTCCCTGATTCGCATTATATTCGCAAGTGTACACTTCGCCCCATGCTTGGCGCTATGGGGAAGAAAATCTCTTATCTAAATATGAAATCTATAGAGCAACTTTCACAACAGCAAACATTTTCCAATACAAGAAACTCCCAGTGAAAAGTAATCGTTCTCAACTTTTAAATGCAATTTGTAGTTGTTACAACCAGAAAAACAAAAAAAAAATCTTATTTTGCGTCTGCGTCTCAAAATTACTACAATAAAATGTGGCCATTCACATGATGACGATGATGACAATGATGATGATGATGACGACGATGATGATAAGAAAACCAAAAACTGCAATATACTTGCATCTCTTCCATGAGAAGAAAGAACAGCAATTGTGCATTAAGCACAAAATTCACAGGAAGTTATCCAGGCGGCACTGAAGGATACTTGCTCAGTTACTTACTTCAATTTTAATGGCATAACAGCAAATGGAGGGCCTTGACCGAGCTTTTTCGCATCCACTCATGTTGTGCGTATTATATTTGTACATGAATGGAAGGGGGGACCTACAGTTTAATGCCGAATCCGAACGGTGAAGTGTAAAGCTTTTCATAGGCAATTTTTACTGTTGTAGGTTTGTCATTGCCACTGCCAAGAGGTGGTGGTGGGTGCCGCGTAGAAAAATTATTTTTTCTACTTTTTTGATTTTGCCTGTGCCGAGATTCGAGCCCCGGACACTCTGCGTAGCTGTCCAACACACTACCACTACACCACAGCCACCACGGCAAAGGAAAAAGAAAAATTAAAACTAATAAATATACTATCTACAGCGCCATCTATGTGCGCGCAAGAGAAATTTTGATCATTATGCAAGCAAATAGAGGGTGATTTTTTAAGCGCTTGGTTTTTGCAAATTCAAAAACACACCGAAATTTTCGACTATGTCAGTGTCGGCGTACAGCTCATACAGCTCATCGTTCCGTCTTATTCGATACACATCGTCCACGCATACTGGATCGTAGATCTTACGGAGTATCTTCCTCTCGAACGCTCCTAACAGCCTCTCATCATTGATGGTCAATGTCCACGTCTCTACGCCATACATTAGGACGGGAAGGATGAGGGACTTATAGAGCGTTATTTTCGTAGGCCGAGAGAGGGCTCTACTTCTCAATTGCCTACTGAGCCCGTAGTAACACCTGTTGGCAAGAGTTAGTCTCCGCTTGATCTCAAGGCTGACATTATTGTTGGTGTTTATGCTGGATCCTAGATATACGAAATCCTTGATGACTTCAAAAGTGTAGTTGTCAACAGTGACATTTTGTCCACGGCGTCTTGGACTCTTGGACTCTTTGTTTGTTGACACAAGGCATTTCGTTTTGTTCTCGTTCACAACTAGACCCACTCGACGAGACTCCCTTTCCAGGTTGGAGAATGCTGCACCGACTGCTCGAGCGTTTTTGTCAATGATGTCAATATCATCGGCGTATGCTAGCAGCATGACACTCTTGTAGAAGATAGTGCCAGAGATGTCGATGTTCGCAGCTCGAATTATTTTATCCAGCATAAGGTCGCACGATAGGGAGTCACCTTGTCTGAAACCTCTTTTGGTATCAAATGGTGCGGAGAGGTCTGTCCCAATTTTCACTGCGCTGGTGGTGTTGGTCAGTGTCATTTTGCAAAGACGAATGAGCTTTGCAGGGATACCAAAATCAGACATTGCGGCGTACAAGTGATCCCTAATCGTGCTGTCGAAGGCGCCAGCGGCTTTATAATCGACAAATAGATGAGGGGTGTCGATCTGTTTTTCTCGGATATACCAGTTTGAGCAATATTTTAAGGTGCAAAAAAACGAAAAGGAGTGGAAACCTTAAACTTATTTTTTTTTTACCAATTAGTTCCCTAGACATCTACATATATCGGTGTCCTGTGATTAGATTCCCTCTCTCATTCTCTCTTCTTCTTCCTCCCACATATCAGTCTTCCTTCCAATCAACACAATGCTCTGCATTCACAGCGGTGCACCCTGTGTATTGAATTGAACTTAAAAAACAATATACTTATATTTAACTTAAAATATTTTGAAATATTTTGCTTCGCTCCCAACACGAACATCAGCGCATCATCGGCGCCCGGGCGCATGCACATATTATAATATAGTGGTTTTATATATAAAATAATAATCCCGCAAGATTTTATGGCATTAATAACAATATCGTTTTTCCTACTTCTTCTTCTCGTTTTTCAAAAAAAATGTTACATAAAATGTGGGGGGGGGGGCTGGGAGAAAAATCGAAAACATGAGAGAAAATATTGTGTGCGCCTAAAAGCTTCCTAAATTTTTTTTTTATGTCATTAGTGTAGAACTTTACGTGCAGTGTCAGCGTTGAGCGTTGCTGGTGTTTACGGCGTTGCCATGTAGGTGGATTGCATGGCAATGGGAAGTGAATGAAAGCACCAATTAAAGTTAGATTAAAATTGTTGAAATGGGAATAGAAATGAATAAAATGTTGAGCGTTGAAGGTTCGCTGGCGAAAGTGTCTTTAAATTTTAGATTAAGTGAAGGGAGCACTGAAAGCGCCTGAAATTATGCAATGTTATATTTTAATGAGCAGTATTAAAGCATGAATTATAAAGAGTAATTTGGCCGAAGCAAAAGAAATAAAAGATTCCCATTCAATTTTCAATTTGAGAGGAAGCTGGAAGATTTTGCGCTTGTGTGCGCGCGCGCCTTAAATAATGCTATACTTTCTACATGATTTAATTCTAAACCAATAACTAACGTTTCATAAATTTCTCGGTGATTTCCTTTTAATGCCCAATCGAATTTTTATTTCGTTTTGCAGGCTGCTAAAATATGGTAAATCTCACTTCAATTATATTCAATTCAAATGTGTTTTCTTTTTCTTTTTTTTTTTTTGTTTTTTTCTTTTCCATTCATTTTTTTTCTACTTAGTTTTCACTTTATTTCTATTGAAAATTAAGTAAGTAAAAATGAAATTACGCGCCGCACCACAAACGAAAACGAAAGTGAAATAATTTCGAATACTAACAATTTGTAGATAAATAAGACGACTTCATTCAACGACGAACGACAAGAAATTCACATAATAGCCCCAGCAACAACAATGGACGCGTTTCATATTAAACGTCGCATACAGCAAGCAAGCAGACGATGAACGGCGATAATAAAGAAATTTCAAAGCCAAGTTTCTTTCAGGCCTATTACGAACCACAGCAACAACAACAACAACAACAACAACAACACCAACACCAACAACACCAACACCAAACGAGCTAACTTCAATTTCACACTTGTGCTGTGATGTGATGTGTTGTGGTATGGTGCTGTGATGACGTTGATATTGGCCCACTTTCACTTTCGTTTTCTACGCGTTTTTCTGTTGGCTTTCTCAAGCTTCTCTCTTCCACTCAACGGCTACACACACCACACACAAGCCTAGATTACACAGAGGAATCTATAGAGAGGCATGCATGCACATATGTTGCACGCAGCACAGTGTACGCGTAGAGTCTAAAGTACAGTATGTTCAAATACACTGTATTGAATTTCATCAACTGATAATGAAATCAAGCGAGTTTCGAGTTTCGTTCTTCGTTTAATGACATTGTCTCTTCCTCCGCACCAACGAACTATTTTTACTAAATTCACAGTGTGTCACCCAATTTGCCTATCATTTCCCATTCAGCTTTTGCTTAGGTAATTAGTCATGAGCAGCACCTGCCGTTTTTTTTTCCTATTTTCTTTATTAGAATATCATCATAGTAGTGCTATGCATGAATATTCGGTAGAGATATTACGAATTTATTTTTTTCAGCTTAACCCATTTCAAATAAATATTCGAAACGTGTCGCTGGGTACAGCGAGCGAGCGAGCAGATACTTGAATAATGACTTTGTCATTCTGCTATACAATTTCAATGTGGGTTGTTTTATTTGCACAGCCTTACTGGCAAACAAACAGGCCAACAATTATCATCGTTATTAAACAAGAAGCACGAGAAGCAAATGCGAAAAGGTTTTTAAAATTTATGTACAAGTGTAATCGATCGATCGATATTGAGGAATAATTTGTTTACATATGAAAATTTATGAAAACGCGCTACCTAATAAAAAATGAATATGCATGAGTGTGTGTGAGTGTGGATGTGTGTGTGTGTGTGTGTGGATATATGTGTGTGTGTGTGTGGATATATGTGTGTGTGTGTGTGTGTGTGTATGTGTTTGATATGAATTCTGTTCTGTGGTGTTCTGTGAGTGCTCATGTTTTTAATGATCTTTTAATGATGCATTTCAATTTTCTTTTTTATTTACAACTGATAACTGACTGTCACCTTTGAACTTCTGAGAATAGATACTTTATAAATGTATGCACACAACTACACCGATTTCTTATACGTACATATATTACCATACTACTGTGGGCAAAAAGTAGTAAGAATTTTTAATTTAAATTTCGCGCGGAAACCCATTCATCAAAATATTATTTTTCTAAGGTTGGTACGACTGTCGGTGACATCTGTGCCAAATGTCACATCAAAATAATCATTAGTGTTTAGTATACGCTTGTCTTTCTGAAGTACAAAAAGTGCATTCGGCGATTTTCACAATGAGTGAAATTATTCAACAAAGAAGTTCCAGTTCCATTAAATTTTGTGTGCGGAATCAAATTTCTGGTGCCGAAACGTTCAGAATGTTGCAAAAGGCCTTCGGTGATAATTGTATGTCGCGAGCAAGTGTTTTTGATTGGTACAAATTGTTCAAAGATGGTCGAGAACGCGTTGACGACGAACCACGTCCAGGACGGCCATCAACATCAACCATCAACTGATGATCAACACGTCAATAAAATCAAGGAATTGGTGCTCGAGAATCGACGATTAACAGTCAGAGACCTTACTGGCATCGTTGGAATATCGGAAGGATCAGTGAAAACCATTTTAAAACACCAATTGGGCCTAAGAAGAGTGAATGCACGATTGGTTCCAAAATCACTGCATTGGTTTTACGAGACCATTTTGCCAAAAATTCGACTGATATCGTTCCGCAACCACCCTACCACCCTATTCGCCTGACTTAGCACCGTGTGACTTTTGGCTATTTTCTAAACTCAAAAAACCGCTTCGTGGTGGTGTCAATTGGTGGTTTTGAGTCAATTGAAGACATTAAACATGAATCGCTAAGCGCATTGAAGGCTATTCCGGAAATTGACTTTAACAACTGTTTCGAGAATTGGAAAAAACGTTGGCACAAGTGTGTGGTCGCTGTAGCGTAGTGGTAGTGCGTTGGACTGCTACGCAGAGTGTCCGGGGTTCGAATCTCGGCACAGGCAAAATCAAAAAGTAAAAAAAAAATAATTTTTCTACACGGCACCACCTCTTGTCAGGCAATGGCAAACCTACAAGAGTAAAAATTGCTATGAAAAGCTTTTCACTTCGCCGTTCGGATTCGGCTTTAAACTGTAGGTCCCTTCCATTCATGTATAAATATAACACGCACAACATGAGTGGATGCGAAAAGCTCGGCCTAGGCCCTCCATGGGCTGTTGTGCCATCAAAAGTAAGTAAGTAAGTAAGTTGGCACAAGTGTATTGGGGCCGGGGGGATTACTTTGAAGGGGACGAAATAGATTTGGAAGAATGAATAAAAAAAATTTGAAATTATGAACAAAGTCTTACTAACTTTTGCCCACAGTAGTACATATAGACCAAAGATAATTTATTTTGCTACAATTGCAGCAGTATTTCTGTGCGGGCTCTTTGTTTGTGTTGGCACAAGGTATTTCCCCGTTAGACTATTTTTTGTGGAGCTATGTTAGGTCTCTTGTCTATAGGGACGAGCCAAACACGATTGCTGCTTTGGAAGCCAACATTGAACGCGTTATCTGGTGAGATTCCGTCAGAAATGTGTGAAAAAGTGTGCCCAAATTGGCCCTTCAGAATGGACCACTTGAAGCGTAGCCGCAGGCAACATTTAAGTGAAATTATCTTTAAAAAGTAAATGACAAGAATTGATTTATCGATCCAAATCCAAAATTTCATTCACTTTTGTAAAATTTCGGTGTTTTTTTCTTTTTCATTTTCAAAAACTAAACTCTCATAAAAATCACCCTTTATTAAAATAATTGAAAAACAGTAGGTTTCACGGGTAAACTGGCATGCTAGTTTGAAAGTTAGTTTTGAAAATCAACAAAAAATAATAATATTAATTATTTTGCATTTTAAATTCACAATTCATCAACATAAATTAATAAACTTGATATAGAAATTATAACCTCATAAGTTGCCATCGATTTTTCAGAGACTAAGTATACTTTACTTTACTTTCGATGGCACAACAGCCCATGAAGGGCCTAGGGCGAGCTTTTCGCATCCACTCATGTTGTGCTTATTATATTTGTACATGAATGGAAGGGACCTACAGTTTAATGCCGAATCCGAACGGCGAAGTGAAAAGCTTTTCATAGCAATTTTTACCCTTGTAGGTTTGCCATTGCCTGCCAAGAGTTGGTGGTGGGTGCCGTGTAGAAAAATGATTTTTCCTACTTTTTGATTTTACCTGTGCCGAGATTCGAACCCCGGACACTCTGCGTAGCAGTCCAACGCACTACCACTACGCCACAGCGACCACTACAGCTGACTAAACTTTTCTAAGGAACAAGGTAAAGAAAAATACGCAAATCTCTGCAGATGTTATATATTTTGCGCTCTCGGATGCTTTCTCGAGGCACGGGGCTCTGTTTTAAAAACACCGTGCCTGGGAGGAGTCGCCCCCCCTCCCCCCCTTCCCCAGTTCTCAGCCCACTCTCGTTAAGCCGGCTTATCAGAAATAATCAGAAGGAAAAAAAAAAAACACAAAATGAAATGAAATAAAAACTTAAAAACTCCATAATTTTTGTCATTATTAAGCATAAATCAATTTTGTACAAAACAAAACTTGTTTAAAATTCTGTTTATAAAACAAACGCATCAAAGACAACATTAAAAAAAAAAAAAAAACTAGCAAGAGCAGAAAATAATCAGACCGTGTCTAATGCCAACTAAAAAATTAAATATTATACGATATACATACATACACATTACATATACATACATATAAACATGAGTATCTATGTATGTATGTATGTATATATATATGTATGAATGTTATATACAACAAAAACAAAACAGTAAAAAAGTATACCGAAAATACACTTACTTGAATATGGTAACAAATGCATGAGCATAAAATTACCAACAATCACAAAGAAAACAAAATAAAATACAATAAAATAAAATAAAATAAAATAAATGTATCAAGTGAAAAGAGAACAGGTTTACCACACCACCTCCTAGCACACACACACACAAATGTTAACTCGTGATTATTGTATAAGAAAACAAAATTGTTTAACTAGAAACTAAACTTGGGTCTTGAAGTTAAACCAACCTTAACCATCAACCAACAAAGAAAACAACAACAACAACAACAACAACGATAACAACACAAGCATAAAGAGCTGAAACTAAAGCGGTGCCAATAAGTGAGTTACACGTACTTTTATGTGGCAGCAGCAGCAGCAACAAACAGCAACAACAAACAGCAAAACTTAAAATCAAAGTCATTCAGTCCATTGCAAATGCAAAAAGGCTTGAAAATGTAAGCAACATTTTAAAAGTGATAATATTTTTTGATTTCAAACTACAAACTACAAGTTGTAACATTTTTACGTTCATTAGATTCAACTCATGTAACAACCAGGAGACCGAGAAAGGTCCCAGCACTGTCAGAGAGGCGCCAAAGAGACGTCTACAAATTAGTGACCTGCACGACCTGAAATTATGAAGGTTAAGCCAGAGCAACAGGTGGAAAAGTAAGGTAGTAAGAAAGAGAACGCAAAACTTCTATCTCTTTTCGTTGTTTTTATTTTTTGAAGTTTAAGTACTTCTTTGGAATTGTTTTTATATTTTTTACGAGGGTATAAAAGATGATCATGGCAAAGGAGAAATTATCACGGAAATGAAGGGTACCTCTATCAATCAAGTACATATGAAAAAAATGATGATGCATATGTAAATACAAATAAATGATGGGCAGCACATATGCAACCACAATGCGCCCTCTATCAATCGATAGCGGAGCCCCCTCTCGCTATATCACTCTACCGATCGCGTGTGGGAGGTCTCTGATAAAGTGATAATTTCCAGCATTAAAGAGCAATCACCTCTTGAAAAGACATTGGAAACAATCCAGCAGCAATTAGGAAAAATTCCCCAGTCGATTAAGTGCAATGTAATCGAAAAATAAACAGAATCGGCGTGATAACAAACCACACCGCTCCTCTATCGACTGATAGGGGGCCCTGATTCGCATATGTTTCATACTCGTTGCATAGAGAGCGCTGCTCATCAGTTTCTAGTAAAATTTGACAACAAATTTCAAACAAAAATTGTTAGAAATTTCTAGAGCTGAAACCCGGGAAACAAACAAATGGCGATTGTGTTAGGATAAAATCTCTCGCAAAAACTGCTGTTGAGATACAGCGAAAGGGTAGACTTCGTCAAAAAATTAGGGGCCCAACTAAATTCAGATTCTGCTATTATGAAAAAAAAAACGACAAAAACCAGCACCGAGAGATCGCGAGAGTGTAGACCTTCGCAAAGAGCAACTTGAGGCACAACAGAATTCGAATTTCATTGAAAAACCAAGGACGAATGCGGAAAGACACCCATGAATAGCAAATGAGTTCATTAGAGCCAATAATTGCAGCAACACTCATGCCATTGAGTTCCGCTGCATGTCCTCAGATTATACAGCACCAGGCAGACATCGAGGTGTACCGAATTCCCAGCTTCACAACGAACGAGAAGGGCAGAAGAAAGGCAGCAACACTTATATCATTGAGCCCCGACAAAGGTCCTCAGGCAGTCATTGAGCTGGCCGAATTCCCAGTTGCTGAACGAAAGAGAAGGGCAGAGAAGATTTACTTGAAAATTTGCCTGAAAATCTTTCCTCTGTGGAAAGAAATAAGCTCACATCAGCACTCAGCTTCTCAACGAAAGAGAAGGGCAGAAGAAGGGCAGCAACACTCATATGATTGAGTCCCGACGAAGGTCGTCAGATTATACAGCACCAGGCAGTCATTGAGGTGTAACGAATTCCCAGTTGCTGAACGAAAGAGAAGGGCAGAGAAGATTCTCTTGAAAATTTGCCTGAAAATCTTTCCCCTGTGGAAAGAAAACAACTCGCATCAGCACAATAAAACATAGACGAGATTTGTCAAGTTTCCAGTCAACCTCATAACATTCGCGAGTTCTCAGACCGGTAAGTGGTAAATTTTCAACCTATTGAGATCGTACAACCTGAATATTTTGATGATGCTGCTGATGATGATTATTATACATAATGATGATAATAATATCGATGATGATGATGATAAATTCGTATGCTTTGTGAATGAATATTTTGATGGAGCTGATGATTTTGCAGAGGGCGTCGTTGCATGCATTGGAAATGCACACGATCAAAATGAAGTTAATCCAGATGGGGTGATCCCCAATCATCATTAAACTGAGAATCATCGAACTAAACTGATTAGAAAGAAGGCTTATCGTTTCCATAAATCAGTACATAAACAATTTGAAGACATTTTCGTTAAAAATTCCTTCGACGACGCCTACGCCTACGCCTATAATGACTGCGATAGACTCTGATTTTTACGAGATTACTGAACCTAATCGGAAAGCAGTAAACTTCTGTAGGGTGTCCCAATGACGCATACATATTTTCTATTCTCTCTCTCTCTCTCTCTCTGTCGCACAGTCTCGCAAACAAACACTTCTTGAATTCCCATCCGGGAGCTAGAAGAGTTCAATTTGGTCGCACTGTGTAATAAATGCAATTATGCAGAATCTGTACGCACTTTTTCTTCTTCTACTTGCAACGTGTCTGTCATTGGTAATTTGAACGCCTACAATTACAACCAATTACTGCATGCAATCGTCGTCATCGTCGTCAACATCATCATTTGGATTTTTACTGTCCACTTTACAAATTCATTAATTGTCAATTGTTAATTGTTTTTTTTCTCATCTTTTTATGTTTGTCTAATTTGATGTTATTTTTATTTTTATTTCTTATTTTTATTTTATTCATTTCATGCTTTTTTTTTTCAAATTCATCATTCACGTTTTTACCATAATGTTGTAATTATAATTCATTGTTGTTGTTGTTGTTGTTATCATTTTGTTGATGTTGTTGCTGTTGTTGTTGTTGTGTTTTGCTTATTATTATTGCTGCTATTATTGCTGCTGTTGTTGCTGTTGTTGTACGTGCCTATGCAAAATACTGAAAACAATAAAACTTTCACTTTTCATCTACAATTAGAAAATGAATAAAAATACAATTTTAACCACTCGCCAGATAATGAGATAGTAATTTTCGTAATTGTAATTTTATATTCACAACAATCAAAGTATGAAATCCAATCTCCAACTCAAATAGCACAAATACTTTTAACTTTTAATAGAAATGCATAATGTTAATATTATATTTTATTCATTTGAGTTCTTTTATTGTTCTCAAATGAAACTGGTTTGATTCGAACTTGAAACTGATTTAATATGTAGAAAAAGTATACATTTTAAAAATAATAAAATGATTCAATAAAAACATTTACTAGTTAGACACATTAACATATAAATATTGCATTAATTAGCTAAGTATTAAGTATTTATAAAATTAAATAAGTTATTTTTTGTTTTCATTTTTGAACCTTTGTCAAAATTGACGAAAATGTTGTATGTAGAAAACATGAGTTGTATGTAGAGGAAACACTCCACACTTGGAAAGCAGTGTTGCCAGGCATCCCATCCATTCATGTCGTGCGTGTTATTGCCACCTACAATTTAATGCCGAATCCGAACGGCATAGCGAAAAGTGAAAAGCTTTTCATAGGCAATTGCGAAAGCAGGTGGCGGTGGTGGTAGGTGAGTACGTTAAGCAAGCGTAATGAATGGGCGGTTTCTGTAGAGAAATCAGCAGTGATAATGGAAGAGAAACGATGAGGATCACAGCCGTGTCGTTAACAGCTCCAAAGCACGCAGTACGCAGTGGATCTCTTCCAAACTTATGTGTTGTTGTTATCGCCAATAATACTCCTGTAGGTAATACAATTATTGTTAGAGATTCGAATATCTCTACTTTTTCTGAAATTAATATTAGTAGATAATATTCAAACTTTTTTTATTGCATTTTTATCACTCTTTTACTTGTTCCAAAAGCTTCATTAGATTGCGATTTACAATGTTTTGTTTTTGTTTGCGATATTTTTTTTTAAAAAACATAAAGTGTAAGTTTGCCAAGAAGTGGTGCCGCGTAGAAACCTTATTTTTTCTACTTTTTGATTTTGCCTGTGCCGAGATTCGAACCTCGGACACTCAGCGTGGCAGGCCAACGCACTACCACTACGCCACAGCGACCACAATTGTTGGTTCTATTTTCATATACAGAGCTAGGCGATTGAAGTGTTACCAACTTCATAACGGTATATCTGGCAACGCGATATTGCCAACTATGTCAAATTCACACCAATGACAGCTGTTTATATTGTTTACAAGCTACCACAAGCATTTGCGTCTAAGTTTTATAGCACAAAAGTTATTCGAAATGGAATTCAAACGTAATAGTGTGATTTGCGTTCTATTTTAGTAGAAAATCACCACGAGCTATTGTTCGTGAGCTCAGGCAACTCAAAGTGAATAAAATATTTGTGTATCGCATCATAAATCGTTATAATGATACAGGCAGCATTGCCAAACGCTATGGTGGTGGACGAAAAAACACAACAACGTCACCTGAAATGATTCGGAAAGTGAAGGCTCGACTTGAACGAAATCCACGTCGTAGTGGTAATCAAATGGCTAAAAGAACTGAAAATATCCCAGCGAAGCATCTGAAGCATGTTCCAAAATGAACTCAAGGTAAAGCGTTACAAGTTCCAAAACTCACATGATCTTACACCAAAGCAAAGAAAAGATTAGTCTCGAAAAAGCAAAGGAGTTGTTACGCGTGCACGAGAACGTGGTGAATTTCCAAACATTGTGTTCTCTGATAAGAAAAATTTCGCTACGGAGCAGTTCATAAACTCTCAAAATTATCGTTTTTACTTAACTGAAGTCACTTACGAAAATTTTAGCCTACCAACGGCCAATCATCCATCTCAAGTAATGGTATGGGCAGCTGTGACCGCCGATGAACGCTGTCCAATCGCTTTCATCGAGCCTGGTGTCAAAGTCAATGCTTAATGCGACTTGTTATCGTTTTGGAAATGTTTTGGAAGCTACTTTAAAGCCGTGGGCACGCAAGCATTTCGGTCGTACACCATGGACTCGGCACCGTCTCATAAAGCTCGTGTGAATCAAGAATGGTTAAAAAACCATGTTCCATGTTTATTTCGTTCACACAATGGCTTTCGAGCGTCATTGGAGCGTCTTGGGCGTTGATGAACGCCTTGTCGACGATCTCCCTTTGCCCCGTGCTCAACAAAATTCCGCACCAAACGACGAATCGTGTTTTCAGACGGTGCTTGTTGGCCACAATATTTTCGACACTATATGCACGTTGAGTTAACCCAACTGAACAACAATTTTGAATGTACAGCGTCACTGATTCGGCGCGTTGTATCGGTGTGAAGCGATTCATGGTTGAAATTATACTGAATTGTCGTTTCAAAAACATGTTGACTCAAGTCAATCGGTTGATAAATGTTAAAATTATTCATTGTTTACATAACGACATCACAGATGGCGCACCCTGTATATGTACCATTTGATGCACAATATATCTGCACTTTCACTCGCAGACGTAATTGCCTATTCTGATCGCCCGGAAGAGGCACATCTGTAACCGCGTTTTCTATTCGGTTCTCCGGTTGAAGGTAAGGTTTCACTTTCTTTATTTCTGTGAGACTTGTGAAGAAGCACAACACCATGCATCAGAGTCTTTTCGTCCACAACCTTGGACATTGATATAGAAAGTGAAGAATCGATTGTAGCTCTTTCTTTCTTTATCGTGATAACTTTTGTACAGTCCAAGCGTTGGTGCAATATCATCACAGTGCACGGTTATGATCCAAGTGAGCAGCCATACTGCAGATTTGTTGAGTCCTAAAGAGGACATTTGTCTTCTTCCTGTCTAACCTTGGCTCTGAAGAGCGTGAAATTTCGCAGTCATCTCGGTTAGTCTATACGTACCGCGATGGTGTATTCACCTATTTTCCCAAATAGTTCGCACATCGGAGATTGTATAGAGGTATCTGCCTCGTTTATGTTCATTTCAGAACGCCCTTGGAAATAGGGTCTGTGACACTACGAAATCACTTTTAGCCTTTTGGGTTATTAGCCCATATGTCATTAGTTGACTTTGAGATGCTATTTTCCTAAACAGTTCGCATATTTGTTTTGAGTTGTCCACCTTGTTTATGTTCATGTCAGAACTCCTTCTGAATATTTCATCAGCTATTTCTTTCCCTTCAAAACTTCTATGTCCAGGAAAACCAGCAGAGGGTGGGTGACCTTGTGGTGCTCATTGGCTATCAATAAAGTAAGACATTTCCGACATTTATAATCTCTGATTAGATTATTTTGGATTCTATTGCTTTCATTGACTGCTTTCAGCTGACTGACTGTTAATAAAGTTAGTGATGATAGTTTTGTAATAGACTAGTTGCTTCCGTAACAGCAAAAGTCTCTTATATTTCCGAAAAATAAGTCAAACGTGAAACGTGATCACAAAGAGTGTAAATGTTTGTTGCTCTCCCGAAGTGAATTGTTCGCTTGCTTGCTGCTCTTTTCCTTTTCTACGCAAATGATTTCTCCGATTAAATTTACCTTCTCTTGTGGTAATCATTAAAATGACAATTGACAATTGAGTTGATTGCACACATTGTTGCAGCAATTGTTGTTATCGTTTGGTTGTCGTTCACTTCATTAACGACAACATTAACTACCTCTGAAGTGAGTAAAATCAGAAACCGGTTCAAATTTGGCTGAATTTCAAATTGAAAGCACTTAAAGATTTTTAGTATTGATAAAGTATGTTAAAAAATTTAATTGATTTCATTAGCGTTCATACAAAAAATTAACCCAATTGAATGAATGCATTCATTTAAAAAGTAAAAAACTAAAGAGGAGGAAATTATTTTCAAGCAAACGGACAAACCATTCTCCAATTGTTGTATTTTTATGCAATATAAATATAATATTATGGTGAAAATGAGACATTAGTTAGAAATGAAAATAGAAATCAGATTTAATCTATGGAGATTCGCAATTACTTTTCAACTCAAATCAATACAACAAACGGAGTCGTTAGAATAAATTGTGATGCATAAAAAGTTTGCGAGAAAAAGCAGATCGGAGATCGGAGATGGAGATCGGAGAATATTCGATGAAAACAAATTGAGAGAATTATTAACAATTTAGAAAGACATTCAGATTTCTTAATCGACAGAAAATACTTAATAATTATTTATAAGGAAATATAATCAAGGAAAGGGCAACATCTGCTTTGATGTATCATAGAAGATTTTTGTTCTTTGAGATAAAGTAGACAGTGAAACAACAACAAGAACAACAACAACAACAACAACAACAACAACAACAACAACAACAACAACAATAAAAAATCAAATGGAAAACACACCCCCACACACAACAAAATATTTGCCAGCAATTTAGATGAACGCGTCTGCTTTTATTTATTTTTTTTTTTTTTTTTAGCATTTTGTGTACCTTCATTTTGTACTACCTGAGATGTGTAGAAGCCAAATAAAATGCGAAAAAATTGAAAAATGCTATAAATAAACACAAAAATATAAAGAAAGAAATATACACAAAGGCAAATGCTAGAGGAACTGAATGCCAAGCAAAAGCAATGAAAACAACCAGAGCAACAGCAACAACAAGAACAAAAACCCATAGTGAAAATGGCAAAAAGAAACGTAAAACGCAGAAAGAGAAACAGAAACAGAAACAGAAACAGAAAACGATAAACAAAGCAATTCTGCTTCTTTCAACAATTCTAATAAATTCAATTCAATCAATTTAACTACAACACGGCGATGAATTTTGTTGTGAGCAACAGCAACAGCAACAGCACCAGCAACAGCACCAGCACAACATGACAACAAATCATAATAGTAAATATAATAGAGAGAGAAATAAAAGCCAAGAAATTTAACAAATCAAATGAAAGTAGATTGTCATAACAACAAACAAGGTTTGCTCGGCTAGGTAGTTCTGCTGTGGCAGGCAAAAAACAGTGAGTAGAAGGTTACGGGTTACGGGTTACGATAAATTATAAACTCAGCACCAAACAGAAAAGTATAAAAGCAAAAGTTATGAGTCGTAGTCCATTTGAAAAATAAAAGATGAGCGCTGGACTCTATATATTTTTAAATTTAACTGCTTCTTCTTCTTCTTCTTCATCGTCATCGTCATCGTCCGTCCACCATTCACAGTACCTTTAATTCTTTGATTCCGTCTCGCAGCTTTTTCGCATTGAAACAACAATAAAAAATGTACGGGCAACGGTTTTAGAAGTATGTAGTTAGGGGGATCCAACACATATAAAAACGAAGCAAAACAAAGAGCGAGCTCTCTCACACACACACACACACTCATACAAATACTTAGAAGAGTAACATGATACAGAAACATTTATATATATGTAAGTATGTAAGCCTAGAGTGTGGACTATTAGGCAAAGAGCGCCAGAACATCAACAACAACAATAACAATAGCGCCGCTACACATGCATACTCATTTCGAACAACAGCAACAACAACAACAACAAAAAACCAAACAACAAAAGCTTATACTCTTCTCACAGTTTTTAAAGTGCCATTTAAAAAAAAAAAAAAAAAAAAAATGGTTCCTGCGCTGAAGCTTGAAGTTAAGTTCACAAAACGAAAAAACAAAACAGAAGAAGAAAATCCAGCAAAATGCCTATGCACACGTACAGTGGTGGAAATATTTATAGCACCAGTTTATATTACGAAGTTTGACCTCCATGAATCCGATGGAAAAACATTTGCTCGGCACAGAAATGGGTAGGAATATCAATTGCATCAACTGTGAATTAATCTAAAGATCATATTATCTTCAGGAATAGATCTCATTAGTGGTCGCTGTGGCGTAGTGGTAATACGTTGGACTGCTACGCAGAGTGTCCGGGGTTCGAATCTCGGCACAGGCAAAATCAAAAAGTAGAATAAATCATTTTTCTACACGGCACCCACCACCACCTCTTGGCAGGCAATGGCAAACGGCAAACTTACAAGAGTAAAAATTGCCTATGAAAAGCTTTTCACTTCGCCGTTCGGATTCGGCATTAAGCTGTAGGTCCTTTCCCTTCATGTACAAATACAACACGCACAACATGAGTGGATGCGAAAAGCTCGTCCTAGGCTCTCCATGGGCTGTTGTGCCATTAAAAGTAAGAGTAAAGTAATAGATTTCATTAACAGTACATACTTAATTCAAGATAATCCAGATAATGCATTAAAATGTAATGTAATAACTTTCCACCACTGTATGTAGATTAGGCCGTATCAATTCAACAAGGACAGAAAAATTCTTCAAACTCTGTCCAACTTTGCCGAATAAAGTGTGGCACAAAAATGTAGTCGGAACCTTTCCAGAATTCGTAGAATTTTCGTCTAAATTATATGAAATTATGCGATTTATTTATAAGTATTACTTTCATATGAAACAGTGGATACTTTTACGAATTGTGGCGGGCTCAGACTCCAATTTTTAGCTCTAGATTATTCGGCAAAGTTGGTCAGAATTCGATATTTTTGTTTCTTGTTTCTCCATTCAAATCGATACGACCTGCTGTTGATATGTATTAAGTTGATAGGTTGAGGTTTTGTTTTGAGTTTTGCTATTCTTGCTGTTACTCTTGACAACATCCTCAATATCGTCATAATACAAGTTCACCCAAAATAAAAGAACATCAGAAAATTTGTTAAACTAATGTCGGCACCAATAACAAAAAACAACAACAAAGAACTGGTGCCTGTCAAAAAAAAAACAAATGTATCAATAATTGAAATTAATTATGAAAGAATTTTCTTGCTATGTAGTTTGTGTGTGATAAACACTCCACGCACACAACCATCATTACACTCACTCTCTCGCTCTTTAACGCTCGTTGCTTTACTCAATCGCTCGCATAGAGACACAAACACATACACACACACACCCTTGTACTTTATAATAAAAATCCTGTTGACACGTGTCCGTGTCGGTGTGTTTCGTGTGTCAGCCCGCAGAGAGGGAGAGGGTCTCCTGATTAACGATTTGTTTGGGTTTAGGTATAAGCTTCCAAATTAACGATAAAACGAATCCGACGGAAGCGAAAGTGAGAGCGAAAGGAATGAATATTCGAGGAGAGGTTGATTTAGAAGGGCATTACCATGAGTAGTGTGGCCGTTGTTTGTTGAACAATCGAAATTATAATCGAAATCAAAATCAAGAAAGCCAAACTTACTTAATTGGGTGCCAGGCTTAATAGAGAAACTCTCCGCTGTTTAATCTGATTGTATACCGCACGTATCGACTTTCATATGATTTTTGTATTGTAACTATGCAAATTTCCATTACAAAACGAATCAAATACTTAGAACGAATTTCAGAACTTTCAACTTACCCTGCATTTTCGGCTGCAGCAATTGACATGTGGGGCTCATCTGTTAGCTGCAGCGTAGATGTGCCCTTTTATGGGTGTTGTCGTATTTGATGTTGCTACGCGTATCGACAATTATTGCTACGAATTTCGTATTTCGTTGCTAAAAATTCATAAAAATGTCAACAGCTGCAAATAGAAGAAAAAATTAAGAATTTAATGAAAGCGAAATGTTGAGGAAAAAAAAACATAAAACAAGCAAATAGAACTTCAAGAACTCATAAGAGTAAGAAGGACACACATACGCGCACACTCTCACACACACACACACATACACAAAATCACACACTTAGCGCTAAGAAATATGCAGCAAAAGTAAATGCTTTTTTGCAACATATTCCAATTTTATTTGCTTTTCTTATTTTTTGTTGTTGTCGTTGTTGTTGTTGCTGTTGTTGTTGTTGTTGTTTGCGCACATGTTGCAATAAGACGAGGAAATACAGCAGCATGGAAAAATGTGAAACGTGTAAATACGCGAAAACATTATCTTCATCACATCACTTGAAGGCTCAAGTTTCAAGAAACACTTAGGCGGCATTTTGAGCGGCAACAACAACAACAACAACAACAACAACAACAATAACAACACAGAATAACAAAAACAAAAATAAAATTACTAACGTTAAAGCGAAAGCTAAAAACAAAAAGAAGAAACTAAGGAACAACACTGAGAGTATTTGCGAAATATATAAGAATGCAACAAGGATATGTAAGGATACAACTTTTTGTTAAGTACACGAGCTACAAACAAACAAACAAAAAACATGAAAAAATATCCAAAGAAATGAGAAATTTTATTTTTTTGTTTCGTTTTGTTATTATGTTTTTGCTGTATTTTGTTGTTACACTCATAAAATTTTTTGTTTTAAGTAGCAAAGTTAAAACGCTCTACATGTAAACTCTTTACAGCGGCTTATTTTTGTAAGAGTTATCGAAAACCAAGGGAAATCAAAGGAACATTGCTCTTCAGATCTTGTTATACTGCATACATATTTTATTTAATTAGCAGTTGATGCTATAAGCAGATGCGTTTACAGCGGTTTACTGCTTTCTTAAAACTAAGAAGTTTTTGTTTTTTTTTTTTTTTTTTTTTTGTTTGGGAAACAAAGACTTCATTTAACAGTCAACTGTTGAGGGTGATGGCTAGTAGCGGTGAAAATTAAACAAGAGGCAAAGTTTCTCAATGACAGCATGAAATTGTTTACAGCGGTTTGCTAAGCATTTTTCCCCTCCGTCATCGAAATGAATCAAACATAAAAAGTGGGAAAGTTAAATTTCCAGCTTGCCACTGATTATTCAAGCACAAATTCATTTCATTGCAGCGGTTTATGAACAACGTGTCAGGGATAATTAAAAACATGAATATATCATCTGTTGACACTGCAGCAACACAATTTCCAAATTCACAACTCATTCAAATACTGATAAAATTCAATAAAAACAAAAAAACAAAAATCTTAAAAAGTAAACAAATAAATGCGCATAATTTAACATTTTCTTCTTTTATTCGCTGTGCTGTTTTCAATTGTATGAGTTTAGATTAAAGCGCCACGCCACGCCACGACACGCCACGAAATGCCACGCGTTTTGCATGAATAATTCAATAAAAAAAAAAATAATAATACTAATAATAACAACAACAACAACCACCGCAAAATAACAATGTCAACAACGACAACGACAACGACAATAACAACTTCGTACCATTGACAATAATAAAAGTAAATTCTAAATTATGAGAATACATTCAAAAATATGTGAAAAAATGTATAAAAACAAAAACAAAAACAAAAAGAAAAACAAAATTTTTATGCAACAGAATAAACGGAGACATAAAATGAAATAAATTTTCATTCAACTGCAAAGATAAGCGAAAACACAAAGTAAATCTGACAAATGAACACAGCAACAACAAATAATGAGTATCGAAATCCGGAAATTTAAAAGAAGTCAAACTGATTGTTTTTTGTTTTTTTTTTCCCCCCCATTTTCGTACGATAACGATGAATGTAAGGCAACAAAATCTGAAGGAATTGAAATGTGAAATAATTTTTTGTTTACATAAATAATTTACACGCAATAAATACGGGAACAGCAGAAACAGCAACAAAAACATAAAAACTTACTGTAAAATCATCGAAAATGATGAAAACAAAAATGCTAAACAACAACAACAACATGAGAAAATATATGGTATTGATGTGCTATGTGAAGATGGAGGGGAAATTTGTATTAGGTGTGTGTGTGTGTGTGTAGTACCTACTTAAATATAACAGAGAAATGCTATTTATGCATTTTCATGATACACACACACGCACACACGGACACACACATAACAACATGAACTGCCCAGCGGGAAATCAGGTAATGTAAAATATTCTCAATCGACACACGAGACATTTTCTTGCATTCCTTTTTGCATTACATCGTTAATCGCAAAAAAAGACACAATCTTCTTCCTCTATCCACGTGATCAATTTCAAACCGATAGACCGAACGAATGCAATGGTAATGCATATTCAAAGAGGAACACTTCTCTATAACACCTTCTCTATGATTTGGTGAATTTGCCCTAAATTAATGATTCTTCTTTCGCTTACTACACATTGCACTTGCCCATTGGGTAAACACGCAGAAAATGTTTTAGTGGCGAAAAAGAGGGAAGATAGGAGAGAGGAGAGAGAAGCACAGCTCCAGAAACAGCAAATTTTTAAAAATGAAACTCACTTTGGCATTCATGCATGAGAAGCCGCTGTACACACACACTCACACACACACCGATCCAAACGACTGCATATTGTTACTATGAATTTTCGCTTCTTCCTCTTCTTCTTCTTATTCTTCTCCTTGTTATTTTCATAGTTTTGTGGAATTTTTATATGATCTTCATCTTTTTTTTCCATAATATTCATACGAGTTTTAAATTAAGCTATGAGTTGAGTTAAGTTTTTGTTATTTTTTAAGTTATTGTTGTTATTGCATGATTGAGACATGCAATGTATTTTATTTATATACTCGTAAGGTACCTCTACCTATTCATTTATATTTTATTTTAATGGGTATTGCAAAAGACCATGAACACTTCTGGTTAAAGTAGTATGTGCGCACGTATTTTTGTTGTTATTATCAAGTATAGATATCATTAAACATTTTCATTCAAAAAGCTACATATAACTAGCATATAAGATTTAAGGTTTACTTTGGACACAAACATTTGGCTTGAGTTCCATTGAAATTTTTCTTCAGGTACTGGGGCAAGTGTAAAGTGTAAGTAAATTGAAATGGCCACGATACAAACGAGTACGTCCACGATTTACATACATACATATGTACATCAAAACTTATACACTTGTAATATTGTGGTATTAATGAAATATAAGTAATACAAATACAATAAAAAGAAAGCAATCAAAAAAATGTATCTATGTAATAATAATAAATAATAATAAAACAACAGCTATACTGTGTGCAACAAATAGCGACAATATCAAGCACAATAATAACAGCAACAACAAATAATTATCAGCAAAAATTATAGAGAAAAGATCTTTTCGCTTTGCCACGCTTACAGGAAATTATATTTAAAATTACAAAAACAGCAATAATAAAAGAAGAAGAATGAAGAATAAAGAAAAAAAAACGCATTGCAGTTACATAGTCATATACATATACTTTAGTATGAGTGTAGCATGTGTGAGTATGTGTGTGTGTGAGCTAGTGCTAGTGAGAATACATCCGCATAGATATGCACCCAGTTGCGCAGTTTCGGATTTCTCCTGCAACGATTGCCTCCTTTAATAGTTCTCGGACCTGAGAAAAAACAATAGCAATAATAGTTGGGGCAACGCATGCAAAAGCAAAACAACGACAGGTAACCGTTACATTATTTCTCTTTAACTTGCCAGGCGACTCGTCAAATTGAGAATTTTCCGTTATTTTTTTGTTTTATTCAAAGAGAAAATTTGAGATCTCTGACATTGGTTTTTTTTTTTTTTTTTGCATGTTTCTGTGAAGCCCGCCCCCAAGAAACTGAGAAACATTAGTTTTGAAAAATACTCAGAGAGCATTTGTTTTTATTCACCTCATGCCATGCTTACAAGGCATACTACCTTACTATCTCATTTTGTAGGTTAAGATATTTACTGTATGCCCTAGGACATTATGTTCAAAAGTATTACAACAAAGTGCTAAATCTGTGGAGCAAGAGAGAGAGAGAGTTTAATCTAATACTCGGTCTTCAGAGCTCAATGATCACTTCAACGATGATCCTAAGCTCTACTGGGTACATACAAACTGTGTATGGCATATCAAGCAACATGTTAAGTTGCTGCTGGCATACACAAACACACTTGCAACATATGAAAATTGTCAGTTTGTTATATAAAAGAACAAAAAATTGCAAAATTGAAGAAAATAATGGGGAAAAAATACTTGTGTTATGTGTGCGTGCGTGCGTACGTGCGTGCGAGCGAGCGCGCGCGTGTGTGTGTGTGTGTGTGTGTCTGTGTGTATTAAAGAACTTTTGCGGAAAATACAAATAATGAAAAATATAAGCTTGTACTTACAACAAAACAAAACAACAACAACTGGGAGGGTAAAAGAAATAACACCAACAGCAGCAATGCACTGATGTGCAATATTGCAATGCTGCTGTTGTTGAAACAACAAGAACAACATCAACAACACTTGCGGCTGTTTTTATTTTCTGCTTGTGGCAACACAACACATCGCTGCAAATGAAGAAAAATTAAATATGTATGTGAAAAAAGAACAACAGCAATGAGAAAATTAAAAACAAAACAGCAACGAAAAAATTGCAAAAAATTCTTTATTTTTCCATTATTTTTTACTGTTTTTCATCATTTTTGGAGCCACGACTGCTGCGCCGATTGCCAGCAGCATGTGTGAATACAACATGAGAATGCGTGTATACACACACCACACACACACCCATGCACGGGCGTGTTTGTGTATGTTTGCGGGATGTCTGCACTGAGATAAAGCAAATTGTGCGGATGCAGATATTTATGGTAGATTTAATACGATAAACATGTCGAACCGTTGTTGTAATGTGCAACAAAAAGAAACCAGCAGCAAATTGCAATACAGGCAAAATACATAAAGTAAAATGAAAACAATATTATATATGAAATTACAAACAATTGGCTGGCCATTGTTCGTATTTGATAGATAATTAATTGCCAATATTACAAAAATAATCGTTAAAGCTAAGCTTTTACTAATTTTGCTTGCAGCTTCTAATTAAAACAAAAAGAAAGATACAAACATTTTGAGAAATCACTGCTGCTTCTTCAAAGCAAGCTTTGTGGATGTTTACACTGGCGCAGGCGTGAAAGACTGTGCGAGAGAGGCGGGTAAAGAAGTAAGGCAGTAAGAGAAAGCATTAAATCTTAGTTTTCCCTCGCTCAAACTTTTATGCTTGCGCCTGTGTACACATCCACAAAGCATGCTTTGAAGTAGCAGCAGTGATTTCTCGAAATATTTTATTCTTTTTTCCTTTTTAACATATCCACTTTAAAATAAAAAAATAAGTTTAAATACTTCTTAAATAACAAGTACTCAAAATGAAAGCAATTCTTCAAAAAACTCCAATTGCTTTCAATTTATTTTATTCTTAGCATTGACTGGATTACTTAAATGAAAGTTCAGTGAATCGAACATTGTGGCTAAGCATCATTTTGATTGGCCTATATTTTACTGTCACGTGCGCCATAAAAAAGATGTTAAGAATTAAGATAAGTGAGTAATAATTTTAGTTTATGGCGGAGAAACAAGTTTCTCAAATTCAATTATCAAAGTTGAGAGATTTTTATCTATGCATAAATATAGTGGAAAGGAAAACAATCAAGAGATTTTTCGCAGAACGACTTAAGTCCGCATTTCAAATGTCATTTTGCCACATGAAAGTTATTGCTTTGCTCACACCTATTTGCTTTTACTAACATTTATTAACGAGATTTTACTTTGTAATTCTAGCGCTACTTAAATGCACTCGTTTGTGGCTAACAAACTTGCAACATCTTATCTTAGTATGCAATATGCAATATGCAGCAAACAAGTACGTGAGCATACACACGCAAGCAATAAACGCGAAGCAACAGCGGCAGCAACAGCAACAATACGGGTATAAAAAAAAATATTCTAAAAACAGAACTCGAACAACTCAATTCTAAGTTATGCAATTTTATTGCATACTCTTATACGGCAACAGCAACAGCAACAGCAACAGCAACAACTGCAATACGAAGAACATGAGCATAAAAATAGTGTGTACAACACTGAAAGCAGGGTTTTTTTTTTGTATTGTTTTGTTTGTTTGTTTTGTACTTAGCCAAAAAGAAACAACATCACCGAAGCATCAGATAAGTATGTGGCTTAAACCTTCTTAAGCTTCTTGGACAGTCTTCCACCAGGCAAGTCGAAGCAGTCGTAGCAGTCGAAGCAGTCGGCGCCGTTGTCGTTTTGCAGAATGAAGTTCTGCTTAGGAGAACTCTACAAAAAGCTGCAAAACTCACAAACACACAAACACACACACACAAGAACACACAATACAAGAGCAAATCTGCACATTTTACCGTTAACATAATGGCTAAATCACCGTTTAGAATAAACTTCCCAACTAACTCAATTCGAGTTAACTGCGCAACAAACGCAAGCAAACGTGTTGGCGCAAGAAAAGAAGCGTGTTTTTTTTGGTCGTGTTGTTGTTGTTTTTCTTTTTCTTTAAGTTGAAATGTTTTGTTGGTGTTGTTGTTGTTGTTGTGGTTGCTGTTCTCCTTCTTCGTCTTCATGTTGTGGTTGTTGTTGTTGTTGTTGTTGCTGTTATTCTTGGCCAAGAGCGCAAACTCAAAGATGCGATTGTGTGCAGTCGTTGTTGTTGTTGTTGTTGTGGACGACGACAACGACGATGATGATGATGATGATGGTGGTGTTGTGGGCAATTGCCAATGTTGTTCTGCCACATTCTTCGGCACACATTCAATACCAAACCTAAAGATGATTTTAAAGCAATTTCGATGAAGTTAGCGATACTGACGTTGATGGTGTTGCAAACAGTTCTTCTAAGCTATCATTAGGCAAAAAGAAAGATACCAAACACACACGCACACACACCAAACACACACACATTCAAAAGAAAAAAGAAAACAGACGAAAAACGTTGAAGAAGAAGGTGGAGAAACATAAAATTATTTTGATTATTGCATACAGAGACAGCGAGACTTTACCTTTACCTTGTAGCCAAGTGTCTACGATATAGTATATTGCATTTTGCTTGATGTTGATGTTGTCGTTGTTGTTGTTCTTCTGCATATTGTTGCTTTTCTTTTCGTCTTTTATTCTATAATTATAATGATTTCGAGCAATAATGCTGTGGAGTGCAAGTTCTTATTTTTAGAACATATGCCAAAAATATTTTTTAACATATTTCTAAAACAGTTTGAAACTGTTTTGATCATTAACGTAATAATGGTAGTGAAAGAAGTAAATAGTCTGGTTCACTCTTTTAGTGCGAGAACACACGAGAGCGAATTGTTGCATCATCTCCAAAGTGCATCTGAAATGAGAAATTTCGCCATGCAAGAACTGTCAAATCAAATTTGGAACTTTTGACGACAATTTTCAGTGAAATGGAAAAAAAAAAGTGTGATATTTTAAAATTTTTTGGTTGATTTGATTTTGATTTCACAACGGCGCCTCGCTCTCAGTTCGGTTGTTAAGAAAGAAAATGAAAATTAACCCATTTTGAAGAGGTACCGACCAGTATCTTTGTTCACGGATTCTTGAAATTCTGAAATTCTTCTATATGACATTTCACCACCAAATGTGGTGAGGTGACCAGGGGTGCAAAAAAAAAGCATAAATACTCACAGGTAAAATAGTTGGCAACAAGTCATCTCTGGCATGGAATACAATTATTAAATTATTTTATTAGTTACTAAAAGTTAAAGTCAGCAATATGCGTAAAATTTGACAATTTTTCCATATGATATTATTTTTTTTGTGCAACAGTTTGGTCAGCTGTACTCTCTGAAAAATATATGAGAACCTGCTAGGTTATAATTTCTATATCAAGCTTGTGATCTTGTCTAGATGGATTTCACATTTGAAATGCAAAATAATTACTTACATTTACTAATTTCTATTGCGTTTCAAAACTGTCTTTCAAAAGAAACCATGTGTCCGGTCAGGTTAACCATCTTTGAATGAAAGGTGCGACCTAATAATTTAAAGTTCTGTAAATGCAGTTTTAAATCCAGCACATGTTGAAATATTAAGCGGTGATTACTTTTGGTTACAGTTTTAAAATGTATTTTCGATGAATTTTCAAAGTTGGTGTACCAAAAATCTTACAGTTGCTCAAAATTGGGTTCAGGTAAAATGATAAATAAATTAATGGAGACAAAAAAATAAACATTTTGTATCATAAATGCTATCTATGTAAATTCTTTCAATCCAATTCAAATTCAAAGGCAATATCTTATTTATCCTAAAATATTAAAACAAACCAGCAGCGGATTCAAAAAAGGCTAGGGATTCTTCGTCTTCTTCTATGCCATCAGTGGAGAAAACAACAAAACGCAACTTTCAATGATTCATATGACGACATTAGTCAGTAAGTAATTATCGTCAATATCACAAAGACTCTGCACCACGCTGCACTCTTCTCATTCCTCATGCCGCAGGGGTAAACGTTTGCAAACAAGCAGCAGCGTACTTGTTACTGCAATGTTCTCCTTTTTGGCAACAAAAAACAACAACAACAACCACCACACAAACATACACGCAATATTAAATGTTTTCTTTAAAAACAACATTAAATTGACAGCGAAATATAATTTTTTGTTAAATAACATTTTGCAAATTGCCAGCCAACATGTGAGAATATGTGCGTTGAGAATTTACTTAAGTAATACGGTAATTTTATTTGTTTTTGCATTGGGGTTTTTTTTTTTTTGGTATTTTGTTCACTCTTTGTTCTCTCTCTCTTCTTCTTCTTCTTCTTCATCTTTTTGCAGAACAATTTCAACTACATACATCAATGTGGTGTGTTTCTTTAGCGTTGTATTCATAATTTTTCCATCGACTGTGCGCGGTAGAGTAAAGAAATAAAAAAAAAAAAAAAAGTCTCGTTCATATTTTTCGTACTTTCGTGTCGTAGTACAAGCGAATTTTAATATGTATTATTTTTAACTGACCTCAATTCAATTACAATACAATTGTTAAAAAAAAAAGAAACAAACCAAAAAAAAAAAGCGAGAATCTATACGTATGCTATGGATGTGTGCGTGTGAGTGTGCTGAGTAAATGTACGTACTTAGCAGAGAAAATGGCGACACAACAACACAATGGCGGGCAAAATAAAAATTATTGGAAATGATGAAATGCCAATGATGACGCAGTTTTTGAGCAAACAAAACTTAAAACGGTTTATTTTGGTTTTTTATTTTTTATTTTCAGCTGATTGTTGTTGTTGTTGTTGTCGTGTGTTGATGATCGATATGACTAAGGATAGTATGTGATCGTTGTAAATGTTGTTGTTGTTGTTGTTGTTATTGTTTCTGTTGTTTTTGCCCGCCTGTCTCTTGTTTTTTTTTTCTTTTTTATTGTTACATTCAACACACAGGGTGTACCCCTATGAATGCAGAGAATTGTGTTGAATGGAAGGAAGATTGACAGGTGGGAGGAAGAAGGAGGGAGAATGAGAGAGCGAACGTGCTCTAATGAATATTGCTGCATTACGCACAACAATGCCTGGCAAATTAACACTAAATGTGCAACACACAATTGAAACAATGGTCGGTAGCTAGCTCGCTTTTAGAAAGCAGCAATATTGCCGCTGTCGCTTTCCTGCATGCAACACACACAAAGTGCAAGTGCAAATGTCTAGTTTTCATTGCAGCGATATAAAATTCCAAAACACCATCAAAAACCTCACTCACTCGCCAGTCAATATTTATTTTTACGTTGTTGTTCTTCTTCTTCCTTTTTTACTGTTTCATGCTTTATTTGCTTTTGTTAAGTGTTTTTCGTGTTTTGCTGTTCGTGAGTGTGTGTTTGTATGTGTGTGTGTGTGCGTGTGTATTTTTTAAAAGTCAATTTGTGACTTGAATTGCGGTGATATCGCCACAATTGATAACTCAATGGATTATGTTTCAAATGTTTATCATACAAACTACAACAACAACAACAACAGCAACAAATAAACCTAGTACCTGTTTGTTTATTGTTTTTGTGGTGGTTGGGGTGGTGGTAGTGGTGCGTACTTATCTGAGGTAAGTGATAAGACTTGAAGCACCACCACCATTCCAAAGCATACCACACCGCACCACACCACAACATTCCACACACACATTCGTACGAGCACATTATGAATAGTTTATAGTTTTTCAACGTTCGACGTTAACTGTCGTGTAATTGAAAATAATTATATGAATTATATTGCATTAATGGTCTAACAAATTGCTAGAGAGATTACATCGATAGATAGAAATACTTGGAAAGAATATGATGGCTGACAAGCGCTAACTAAACGAAATGACTAAATTTTGCAATGCATTAACGTCTATGGGAATAGAGATGCGATGGAAACACCAGCGAGCAGCATGATAAAGTGCGCAGAGTCTCAAGGGCCAGGCTGTTCTTTCATAAGAGACTGTAATTTTTAAGTAGGCGCGTTCTGATTTTTATGTTTTTACTGATTTCTGCTAAAGCACTATAGCTTCTTCTACTTTTACAAGTACATACTTAGTGATATTATGCTCTTATCTATTCCATCAGACACAATTGAAGCGTATCGGCGTTGAGCGCAGCGCGTATCCACTGATGGATCTTTAAGCACGCTGGCTCTCGAACCAATAGCGCAGAATTATTTGCATTACGGAGCTACATCTCCTCGGTGTTTCAATCCAAGCTGTATGCGATAGCGATCACCGCACAGCTGCTGCTGAATAGAAAACTGATATGGAATTTTACTTTCATCTCCCCTCTTTCTCTCTATGGTGGCTTGATAAAAATATTTGCCTACATGCCGGCTTCGCCAAGCAGAATTCAAGTTCGTGCGGCCAAATTGGATTATCTCTGAATCTTTTACTCATTTGGATTTAAAAGGCACATAGGATTAGGAGCTATAATATTCATGGCTTCCGTGCAGGAGCGTAATTGAGATTAAAGTGGGGCTAAAAACATTGTGGGATTTCCACATCCCCAAAATTTACTCTAGATAAGAAATGATTTCTAGACCTACTTTAATCTCAATTACGGGCCAGCTGTAACCAGCTACAAATTACAAAATTACCCTCTCTAAACTTTTGTAACACTTACTCTCCCCTATAATGTGATTAGCTTTATATCCTCACTAAATTTATAAAACAAAAAGAAAAAACAACGTCCACAAAAAACAACAAGGCCTCATGCTAGAGCACTAAAACTCACCACAAGATACGGTATCTGAGTGCTCCGCTCTCTATAGGTAGTTTCTATAGGAAAAATACGGTTATTGGGAGATTTTTGTTTCGCTCTCTCTCTCTCTCTCTGTCAATGGCACACTAGAGAGAGAGACTGTGATTGTTTAATTGGCTAACATAACGTGGCATATTTACAATTTGCAATCAACGAAATCAACAATCAAGTGAATGATTTACATCAATATCAGCAAAATAAGTAAAATTTGTTTTAAAATTACACAAATACAGTGGGTGTGGAAAACTATAAAAAAAAACAACACACAATTAATCATCATATAAATAACACAAATGTTTTCAATAAATAAATGGAGTGTAGTAATAAAATTTACTATTTTAATATTATTTGCGTATCTACAATGACTAACTGAATTATACATATATTATACATATAATGTTTTTATGTGAAGAAATTCAGCAAAAGAGTAACGCTAGAAATTTTGTTGGTAAAATTGTCACGTAATTTGTATTGTTGTTGCTCATATATTTTTTTCATTTTTCTTTTTTTTTCTTTTGCCATTGCCAGTGCTAGTGTAGAGTATGTTTAGTTCGGATTCGGTTGCTTCTTGCCATGTAGTAGTTAATATATTTCATTTAAATTTATTTTTATTTGCTGTACGCGCGACGTCAAAAACTAATGGAGAACGAACGAACATATTCGAAGGAAAGAAAGACTGAAAGAAATACACACACACTGCAAGAATCAGCAAGTTAAGTCAAGACAACACGCAAATGTCCATTTTTAGACACAAGCACACATCAAAATACTAGTGAAATCGAAGTGCAACGAAGCTAACGAAAAAAGGTTCGGAGGCTTCGGAACAAGCAATCAAATTCTAATTTTAAGTTTGTTACTTGTGAACAATTATGCCGTACTAACATACGGCTAACTAACATCTCTTCTCTTCCGCCGTAAGTTTTCAACGAAAAATCGATAAAATAAAAGAAACGAATTTTTCAAACAACAAATAGCTGCAAAAGGCACTTCTCAGCAGCAGCGAGCATTATCGCTTTTGAAACTGTCACTAGCATAAAGAACCCAAACCAAGCACCTCGAATGACTTACGACTCTAGGCGTCAATTGCATATAAATTACATAACATAAGCGACAGCAGCAGCAGCAGCAGCAAAGAAGAAAACCAACAGCCACCCGTTCAAAGTAGTTAGTTTAGCACTATTTCTTACGACTCTCTGTCTCTCTCTAACTGTGGCACTATCTCCTCTAAGTAAAACGAAGGCATATTCATTGCGTGCGAAAGTACACGAAAGTAGGAAATGTCATTTTATTTTACCATATAATTTTTGTGCAACAGGGCCAACACCCTACAGTTGGTAATAAGCAAGCAAGCATGCTGGCTCAGAGGTCTTCATAATGTTAGAGTCATTTGGAAAGAACATGTTTTGAATATTATCATATTGTCATTTAAAACCGTCGTGGAGTGTTTAACTGTGTGTGTGTGTGTGTGTGTGTGTGTGTGTGTGTGTGTGTGTGTGTGTGTGTGTGTGTGTGCGTGTGTGTTATCACCAGCAAAAGCTTAAGTTGAAGTCAGAGTAGAGTCACAGTAGAAGAGGTTACTGTGAAACGCGGCATAAAGTAAACATGTACGTTGTAGTAGAAGTAAATAGTAGTAAAACAACAAGCCAAACGTGTATTGCATCAGTAATGAGTGAGGTAAGGTGCTGAAGAGAGTTGCAACTAACTGTTTTTTTTGTTTTAGCTTGTTTTGTTTTGTTTTGTTAGCATTTTGTGTTGTGCTGGCAGTGCGCAGCTGTTGTTCACATAAAAGAAATTGGAAAACAAAAATTAGGCCCTTTCATGGGTTAAACCATAGTTGAATGAACATAGTTGTCCAAGTACAGAGAACTGGATTATATCAGAGTCGATTTTAGTACTAAGTATTCTACCTTCTTACTTACATCTTGTCTGGAGGAGGTGGACAGCACAGAGCATTTTCTCTGCACATGTCCCGCCTTTGCCAGAACGAGACGGCGTATTTTGGGTTTCGATGTCACAGGAATGGACAAAGTTCACTCCTTCCCCTTCTGCGATCTTCTGAGATTTGTGAGAGAATCCGGAAAATTTGCGTAAGAGAACATAGTCCCAGTATAACCCACTTTTCAACTTTTCCCCTCTTTTTCTCTAACTCCTTACTTGCTGTCAGCCCTTCTTCTTTTCCTAGGCCTTGATGAACTGTCCTGCACTCGTAGGTCAGGTTCTCGGCCATCCATCCTTACTACTTACTTGTTCATGCAACTGTGAAACATAAATTTACTAACTGAGAGAAAATTCATACATGAAAGAGGACAGAGATTAAGCAATCATAGTACTCGTAAGTATGTATGATGAGCAGGCCTGGGGGGAGGGGATTCCCCGGGCACGGACCCAGGCTTCTAGGCTTCCGACATTAATATTTGGAAATTTGTTTATTTACTTGGTCTTTTCACAAGATTAGGCCAAATAATTTTAAATTATTCAAATGTAACTTGGAAGTCAGGGCCGGGCCGTATGTCAGTAATAACGCGCCGCATATTCTCTTCCAAGGCGTCAATCGTCTCGGGCTTATCTGCGTAGACAAGCGACTTCACATAACCCCACAAAATATAGTTCACAGGTGTTAAATCGCACGATCTTGGAGGAAACGCCACAGGCCCACGACGCGAGATAATGCGCTCACCAAAAGTTTCCTTCAATAAATTCATTGTGATTGTTTCGTTGGCATGTGCATGGCATGTAGCTCCGTCTTGTTGGAACCAAAGGTCGTCCACATCAATATCCTTCATCCAATTCAGGCACGAAAAAGTCATTAATCATGGCTCTATAGCGTTGCCCATTGTCTGTAACATTACGACCGGCTTCATCCTTGAAGAAATATGGACCAATGATTCCCTCTGCCCATAGAGCACACCAAACAGTGACTTTTTGAGGATGTAACGGCGTCTCAACAATGGCTTGTGGATTATGATCACTCCAAATGCGACATTTTTGCTTATTAAACGTACCCATTCAACCAAAAGTGAGCATCATCGCTGAACAAAATGCGTCACGCGAACCGAACCATTATTTTGGTAATAAATTTGCACGATTTACAACCGTTGTTCAGGAGTAAGTCTATTCATTATGAAATGGCAAACCAAAAACTGAGCATAAATCAAGTGACAGCTGTCAAAAAGACCAACTCCGAAAAAAGTATTGCCAGATTGAAAACCACACTTCTAAAAAAAAACACCCTTTATTAGCAGCAAGTTAATGATATTACCCTGGAACCAATCGATCTAGTCTTATACTTGCTAGAGCGCGAGCTACCATTACTTTTTATATGTCTATTCTGAATATACGAGTATGAGAACAGACTAGTTACATACTATATTTAAACAGGCTTGTCATTGGACATGACAAGTTATTGGTCCTGCACTGTCTTTACATATTAGTCTGCCAACTAGTAACATTTCGTGGCAGCAGCAAATGAAAACTTTTTTTTTTTTTTTAATTATTTCTTTATTTGTCTCTTTTAATAAACAAATTGGTTAATAAATTTTATGAAGTTAAATGGTCTCGAAACTGTGGCTGTTGACTAAGGAGCACAGATCCTACTGGAGCCACATATGAGCATTATTCGAATGATCATTTTAAAAGCAAAATGTTATCTAAAGCAGCGCGTAAAGTAAGCAAAATGATTGCAGCCCGCTGGGAAGCCCGTGACAAAAAAGTCTCTGACTTTTTAAACTAACTAGCTAACTGTTGTGAAAATTCAATCAACGTCGGGTAATAGTCATGACACCTCACATTCAAGTGGGAAATTCAATGGGCAATATCAAACAAAAGTCAGCTGTTGGTTGCAAGGTTGCAGGGTAGTGTGCGCAAGCATTCCACTACACTACATACATATGAACAACATCACAGCGTCATGAGTTAATTTTCGGCTTTTCTCATTTCATTTTGATTGAATTTAATTTTTATACACACTTATACTTATTTCGGGCATTGATTTTTTTTTGCAATAAAAACACATGTACATCCTTAAATGTATCATTTTTTGTGCACACAAAAACCAGGAAGTTTCTATAAAACTTTTATTTTCATTTTCGCTAAAAACGAAAAACATTTCAATACACCACACGAGAGTTTAGCATCGATATATATAAATATATGTGTGTGTGTATATGTATGTATATATATCTTACAAAAGAGCCAACAAGAAGAGAAAACTCAAACGTCATTTGGTATTCATTTTGATTAATTGCTAAATTTGACATAAAAGTACAAGCAGGGAAAATGAGGAGAGGAAATAACAGAAGCCAGCGTGAGCGAGAACCAGAGAGAGAGAGAGAGAGAGTAAGTGATAGAAAACCGAAGCATAAAAAAGTAGCATGAGATAAAATTATAAAAGAAGCTCAACATCAGGCAGGCAGCATTGAGGCATTCAGGCATTCAGGCATTCAGGCATTGAGGCATTCAGGCATTTTGGCAGCCCAAAAAAATGAAGAAGTGAATGATTAATGATGTGATTGATATTGTACAAACTTATGTAGATGAGTACATATATTTAAAAAGCCACCAACCAACCGACAAGCCAACAGCGGCTGTACATATTAACCATGGTAATAGTTTTTTAGATTATAAAAATAGCAATTTAGTATGTGTTGCTGTCATTGTTCTGGTTGTTCAGTTGTAGAACGACAGAAACTAACATTGTTCGGTAACTAGCAAAATTAGTGGCATTCGTGCTGGGAAAAGCACTTGCCGCAGAATGCTTAGCTTTGGCAACATTTACATATTTATGGATATAGTATGTATGGTATAAAAATTACTATAAAATAACAAACTAATTAAAATAACTTTTCTTTTTTAAAATTGATTGCCGAATATTCCATTTGTTGTAGGTACTTGAGAATAACTAATAAAATGTGCTTCCAATATGACTTCATCTACTTATGTCATTCAAAAATGGTTTCAAAATTTCTAAAATTCCCAATGTATTTCAATAATCTTTTACTAATTTTATTAATTTATTTTTCAGAAATATATTTAAAGTTTTCTGATATACCAGGTGTACGCGTATGCAACCGGTAGTGGCATCTCTGTGTCGCTAGGTGAAATTATAAGCTCTGTTAAACCAAATCATTGGCGTCATTTCTTTGCATTTAGTTGTGTCAACAATATTCAGTTCATAAACAATCAAGTGCCAATCATACAAAAACATATTTTTTTCGCACGTAACAATGTCGAATTTTGAGCCTACAAACTTCGATATGCGGACATCATTGATTTTCTGTTTCCAATTGAAGAAATCTGCTTTGGAATCTCATCGAAAGCTCACGGCAAAACACAGTGCAACGAGTGGTTCAGTAAGTTTAAAAGTTGCGATTTTGATGTGAGAAACGAAGAACGTGGAAGACCACCGAAAAAGTTTCAAGATGCCGAATTGCAAGCTGTACTCGATGAGGATGATGGTCAAAGGCAAGAACAACTTACAGAACTTTAACTGTGAACCAACAATACATTTTTCAACGCTTAAAAGCCATGGGATTGATATTGAAGGTGGGAAGATGGGTGCCGCATTAATTGGCTGAAAGAAAATCTAAAAACCACCTTTGAAATGTTGCTCGCCAGGTACAAAAGAAAGTCACATCTTCATCGAATTCTTACTGGCAATGAAAAATGGATCTTTTTCGAGAATCCCAAACGTAAACGATCTTCTGGTATGTTAAGCCCGGTACACCGGTCAAATCGACAGCAAAGCCAAATCGCTTCGGAAAGAAGACAATGCTCTGTGTTTTCTGGGATCAGCGAGTTGTTATCTGGTTTGTCTTTCTGAAACCAGGTGCAACAGTTACTGGTCAACGCTACCAACAACAATTAGCCGATTTGAACCGTGCTTTGCCCCCAAAAACGCCCAGAATATCAAGCAAAGCAATACAAAGTGATTTTGCTTGATGACAATGCACCATCACAGCGAACAATACAGACTCGGGAATTGGCAGATTCGTACAGCTGGGAAGCCCTCCCCCATGCGGTTTATTCACCAAACTTGGCTCCATCTGACTACCACTTATTTTCATCAATGGGGCACGAACTTGCTGAGCAGCACTTTGATTCGTACGAGAATGTGAAAAAATGGCTCGATGGCAGGTTTGACTCAAAAAACGAACAGAGTTTTTTTTGGCAAGGCATTCACAAATTGCCAGAGAGATGGGAAAAATGTGTAGCTAGCAATGGCCATTACCTTGAAGATTGAATGCGTAACCATTTTTCTTAAATAAACGTGGATTTTCTTAAAAAAAAATTACCGGTTTCATACACCTGGTAATTGCCTACAATTGGAATATTTCGGCATCAAATTGGATTAATCTGAAGTTGAGTTGAGTTGAGAAATATTCTGAGACTTCCTGCAGAACTGGTGAAAGAGGTGCAGATTTAATGTATTTACAATTTTTTGTATCTTGCCCGAAATCTCTCTTACTTAATTTTCAGTTGGCTGTTCCACAAATTTAATTGCCTCTGAAACATCTGACGAAATACAATGTACGGTAAAGTGATAAAATATACAGCTTCATATCATCGATGGCAAATTAATATACTTAAAAAAATCCTGTACTCATACACTGTAAAAGATTCAACAGAAAACTATACTCAAACTTTGGAATAAACTGTCAAAGCATAAAGATTAAGCCTTGCCATACTTTATGAGATTTTTTTTATTTGTATTTACTATGTACAAATGTACATATATAAATCGTGTATGTGGTGACTGTAAGCGTTATAAATTCAATTAAGTATTATAATCACACACACACACACACACACACACACACACGCACTCTTACAGTATATTATTCTCGTATGTGTGTTTAATATCTACTCTAAGCGGATTTATAACAGTAGTAGGTAGATATATACATACATACATACATACATACAGTCGTCACAATATATTCATGTATTCTTTACACTGTTTACACATCTCGAAAGACCTTTCAGCTTAAGGGCAGTTACTTGAGGCAGCAGCAGCAGCAGCAGCAGCAGAACGCCGCACAACCAAATACCAAATAAATGTGGCGAAAGGAGAAGGAGTAGAAGCAGAAGAAAACGTATTATCATTACGCTGGTGCTATTGTTGAATTGGCGGCGGCCGACGACGAGAGGAGAAGCAGACCGACCGTTCTTACATTAACCGAGCTACTAATTACCGTTCTGAGAGTTAATCGAAATTTATACGTTTCGGATATGTTTTGTTGGTGTTTTCTGCTTGCTTTATCGACCACACCATCATGATTATGTTGCTGATGAGTTTTTATGTCAGCACAATTTTCTTTTATTGATATTTACACAAAATTAATTGCATACATTTAGGCGCACTGAAAGCTTCCAGTTTGAGTGAGTAAATGAGAGAGCGAAAAAAAAAAATAATCTGTTGCGCCGCAAAATATTAACAATATTAAAGTTGAAGTTGAAGTTGAAGTTGGAAGAAATTTCCTTTTGAAAACAACTTCATTTTGGGCTGCCTAAAAGTATGCCTCTTATTTTTGAGATAGATTAATTTTTAAATCATTTCCATAAATTTGGCAACGAAGCAATTTGTTATTTTACTAAAAGTGCAAATATTCATTAATTTATTAGAACTGTTTGCCCTGAAGCACATCAAAATAAAATTTAAGTAATAAAATTATTAATTTAGCTTTTAATTGACGTGCAAGGGAAATTAATAATTGCTTGGCAGTTCTAAAATCGCCATGGCAACTGAAACTAATCGAAATTTCAACCTATTTTTGTTTAATTCTTTTTATACTTTAGGTAAAATGAAACGTAAAAAAATTGTCACAGTGGAAAAGGTTATTTATTAAGGTTGATTTATTAGCTACTTGGTTTTTGACGTTCATATTTCTGACAGAACACGTGTGATTCTTGACATGTGTCAAAGTAGAAACTGCTCAGTTTGGTTTGCCATTTCATAATGAATAGACTTACGCCTGAACAACGTTTGCAAGTTATTGAAATTTATTATCAAAATTCGTGATCTGTGAAAAATGCGTTTCACAAGCTACGTCCATTATAGTCGTCATAATCGACCCACAGAGCAGGCTATAATTCAGCTCATTGTGACCAAATTTCGCGCCAGTTTCACTTTAAGTCTCTTGTGAATGAATTTCAGTTTACAGCCATTTCATTTCTAACTAAGCGGCATAAAGTTCTTTGGATGAAGTTTATGTTTGAAAAGGGAATAATCGGTCAAGTGTGCATAAGGAATAGGAACCAAAACGAGAGTGGTGGGTGGGTACCGCCGAGCTTAAAAACGGAATTCTGAAAATCAAAAAAACTTGGGTAGCGAAAACGCAAATATTTAATTTTCGAAACTTGACCTAAAACTGGGACTTTTTAGTTATACAAATTTGTTAATTTCTAGCAATACAGTCATGCCTGAATATACTTACTTACTTACTTAACTGGCACTACAACCGATGAACGGTCTTGGCCGCCTCTCTATAAAGCTTCGCCAGTCGCCTCTGATATGCGCGCGCTGGCGCCAGTTGATAAAGCCAAGTGCAATCAGGTGTACCTGGTCTTTCCAACAGAGATTAGGACGTCCCCTTCTGCGTGTTACTCCACCGTGGTTCGAAGAAAACAATAAAACACCTTCTAGCCGAGCGCTTTCTTCCATTCGCTCAACATGACCCAGCCAGCGAAGCCGCTGGATTTTTTACGCTTGACTATGTCAGTGTCGGCGTACAGCTCATACAGCTCATTGTGCCTGGATATAGTGAACTAATTATTGGAAGGACTTTGCACAGTATCCAGGTTGTTCACTATATCAAGATTGACATTTTCTGTTCAAGAGATTATTAGAATAAATTTGTAGGAAAATAGAAATGTACATATGTATGTATGTAAGCTTATTGAAAGAACTCGCTTCTTGTTTCTTTTTGCGTTCAGAAATTGACTTTTGAACCGCTTTTTCGCGTAGACTTCGCAGTGCTGGTATACCAGCAGCATAATTGGTAGGGCTGGCCCCAGCCCATGCAATAGCTTTATCGAAACTTTCAATAGTTTGCCTACAAACGCTTTGCATTCGACAAAAAAAAAACAAAACAAAACAAAAAACAGTAACACAAACAGAAACAGTGTGATCGCTACATAGCAAAAGTACAATTTAGGGGAATACCCGCTTTCATTTCTGATTTTTTGTTTTTTTTTGTTTTGTTCTTGAAGTTGCAGTTAAAATTTGGAGGTTTTCGATTGTTTAGTATTTAGAGTACTCCATGTAAAAAATTAAGGGTGTTCACTGTATCGAGGTGTTCACTATACCTAGACACGACTGTATTCATAAATTTATCGAAATTTATCATTTAAACAAAATTTATCAATTTAACAAAATTTATTATTTTATCAAATTTTCCCAAAATTTTTGTTAAAAATTTATCAAAATTCTTTTTAAATTTAACAAAATTTAACAAAATTTATTAAAATTTAACAACATTTTTTCAAATATCAAAATTTTTTCTTAATTTTTTTAAAAACCAAAATTTTTTTTTCAAATTTATCAAAATTTTTTCATAATTTTTTCAAAATTTTTTTATAATTTTATCAAAATATTTTTTAAATTTTATCAATAATTTCAAAATTTTTTCAAAATTTATCAAAATTTATCAAAATTTTTTCAAATTTATCAAAATTTTTTCATAATTTTATCAAAATATTTTCAAAATTTATCAAAATATATCAAAATTTTATCAAAATTTATCAAAATTTATTCAAAATTTATTCAAAATTTATTCAAAATTTATTCAAAATTTATTCAAAATTTTTTCAAAATTTAACAAAACTTTTTCAAAATTTATCAAAATTCATCAAAATTTATTCAAAATTTATCAAAGTTTTTTCATAATTTTTTTAAAAATCTATCAAATTTTTTTTAAATTTACCAAAACTTTTTCATAATTTTTTTAAAGTTCTATCAACATTTTTTAAAATTTATCAAAATTTTTTCATAATTTTATCAAATTTTTTTCATAATTTTATCAAAATATTTTTAAAATTTTTTCAAAATTTTTCACAATTTATCAAAATTTTTTCAAAATGTATCAAAATTCATCAAAATTTATCAAAATTTTTTCATAATTTTTCTATAAATCTATCAAAATTTTTTCATAATTTTATCAAAATTTTTTCGTAATTTTATCAAAATATTTTTAAAATTTTTTCAAAATTTATCAAAATATATCAAAATTTTTTCAAAATATATCAAAATTTATCAAAATTTATTCAAAATTTATCTGTTATCAAAAATTTAATTGAAATTCGTGCAGGCATGATTGTTTCATCTTAACCCTTATCTTGCTTTCAACTTTCTTAAGATAATCAAACATTTTCAAAAAAATTAAGCTTTTAAGTCAAATCAAGTCTTTTATTTTGCCATTTTTAAGAAATGACCTGAAATCTTTTTTAATTTTCTCATTTGATTTAGGATAAATAAACTTTAGAACCTACTTTTACAACTTAATCTGAATCTAACCAAATTGCACTAGTTTTTTTTTTAATTATTTTTTTTTACCATAATTCCCTAAGTTCCTTTTGTTAGCCACAAAAGCATTACTCAAACTGTCAAGAACCAAACGCTCATTTAAAAACAAAAACCGTATTCGTTGTGTTTTGATTTGCAAATAACACTTCAATAAATAAACAATTTACATAATACGACAGTAAACAGAAAGATAAAAAACAGAAAAAACTAAAAAGATATATGCAAACGTCAATTAATTTTATACGAACACAAAAAAAACGTCGGTGAAATTTTGACAGTGACGAGAGATTTCGCAACTCATAGAAAAAAAACAAAAAAATTTAAAAATTCTTAAATAATTTAGAAAAAAGTACAGCACTCAAAAGTAAAAAGTGAAAGAACGAGCACAAAAAAAAGAAAAAATGGCAACAGTTTTCAAAACAACAAAACAAAAAGAGATTGCAATTTTTCTATTATTGCAGAACACACACACACACACACACACACACACACACACACACACAAACACATAGAACTTTAAATGTGTACATTGAGTATCTATCGGCATGATCAATTATGTATGTATATATTATATATGTATGTATGTATATTCTACTTTACTGGTAGGTTAGGTTGAATGCTACAACAACAACAAAAAAGCATATATAAAACCATCGAGAAATACGAAAAAGCTAAAGCAGAAACTACGCCGAAAATAAATTCAAATTTCCAAAAAGTAATGCAAAAAAATATAAAAAATATTTGCTTAAAAAAGAATGCTTAGAACGGACATTATGATTGTAGGTGCATATGTGTGTGTGTGTGTGCGTGTGTGTGTGTGTGCGTGTGTGTGTGTGTGCGTGTGTGTGTGTGTGTGTGTGCGTTCGTGCATGTGTATGGCTAAAGCCAAACAGAGAAAAATTCAAAAAACAAACCAGAGCTCAAGTTAGAAAGAAAAAAAGAAGAAATATGCAAGCGCGATTATGGTTTTTAAGTAATACATTTCAAATTCGATGTGGAAACTTTTTTCTTACTCGTAAATGCAGAAATCGAATCTAGAAAAGGTTCAGGAAACTTAAAAACTAATGAAATTCAAAACAACCACAACAGCAAGAAGTGAAGTGAAGTGAGAGTATCGAAAATAAAAGGAACAACAACAATTCAGAATACAACCATCTTCCCTTCCAAGCAAGAAGAGCAACAGGAACAATCAGAAGAGTAAGTAAGAGTGCGGTGCGAGAGGCACTGCCGAAGGAAGAGGAGCAACAATAATAATAATATGAGTAAGTATTGTGAGGTTAACCAACGCACACACATACAAACACTTCTGCATATAAAACTTACCTCACAACAATCAAGAGCAGAGTCACAATAAAAACAACAACATCAGAATCAGGCAGCAGCAGCAGCAGCAGCAGCAGCAAAAACACATGCACACAAATTTCATAAATAGGGGGGAAAAGTTGATTGCACTCGGTTTTTGAGATAAAGCGTTTTCAAGGTCATCACCAAAAAATCGCTCTTTTGCTTTTGGTGTTGTTGTTGTGTTATAACGCGCTTCTAAATCTGAATAAGAAAACAAAATAACAACAAAAATGAGAACAAAAAAAATCTAAGCATCATTTTTTGCTTTGTGTTATACATTACCACTGAGAGTTCAGAAGCGAATATGCTGGTCGCTTCGAAGGGAAAACAAATAAACAATAGTAACAAAAAAAAACAACAACACCAACAAAAAAGAAGTTAGCAGCATTTAAATTAACACTGCACACGTTCGTACGTTTTAAGGAAGCTGTGCGAATATTAATCATTAATGAACAGTTTGAAACATTTTTCGCTAAAGATTAATGGCGAATATTTGTCGTCAGCCATCAATGATGATGATCCGCAGCATCATCCTTATTCACAGTCATTTCATTTTATCGTATGGAAAGTTCTGCAGTAGAAGTATGAAAGATATTAAAGAAAATTATTTCAAAATATTGCAGCAGATTTCATTCATTTCTATTGCTATGTAAGGGTAGATAGCGAGTGCCAATTGTAGCTCCTAACAGCCGTATTGATCGAGTTTGGTTCTCATGTCTATGTCATTCTTGTATTCTTGTTGTGATAAAAGTGATAATTCTACACCACCTTCGATTTGACGACTTCAAGTAGTGAAAGAATCTACCCATCACCCATCCCAACCTTACCAAGGGAAATCAGAATTCATTGCGCAATGAAAAGTGTCTAAGATAGATCTCAACTCTGGCAAATATATTCGCCTTCTCATTATCTTCATATTAGCTTCTAACCATAACATGTATGCACATATAACTAGCAGCGATAATTGTATGGGAAAGAACAACAAAAGCTGCAGAGATAACGCCGATACGATAGCTGTTATGTATAGCTAGCATCTTGATTAGTATGCCTGACTTCTCGACACTACTGTGAACTGTTAATAACGAAGAAGGAGAACAGTGCAAGAAAAACTAAAAATAAAATGTGTGTAGCAATTAAAAATTAAGTTAAAATGCTATGTTTTTTTTTTTATTGATGCATTCAAAACACACAGTTTACCCCTGTTGTGTTTTGCGTGAAGTGAAGAGTTCACACACGACGATTATAATAAAGAAGTGAAATGCTTCTGCGCTCGGCGATCACCTCCAGCTGCCAGTGCTATTGTGAGCTGTTTCATTGTGAATGACAATACAACGAAGAAGATACCACATTTAACAATTAGATCGTTTTATTTGCACATGGTTAACTACTTGGCGAGTAAAAAGCAGCTTAACTGCGTGTGAAAATTCCAAGGCAATCATTTTCATTTCTTCAATGAAACTTCAATGAAATGCAGGGCTGCAGTTAAGCAAAAATAATTTCTACAATTTCGTAAGCAAAAACAACAAGAATTTTCAGGTTGTCATTAAACATACATACACGTATAAGCAGCACAATATTTATGTAATGTAATGTATAAGTAAACAATTATAGAACCAATGTAAATGTTTAACCTTAAAAACGAGTTTTATTTCATAAAAACACAAACAAATAAAAAATAAAAAATGCATTAATAAAAAATGTAAGTAACGTAATTACAAAGAAGAACAGAGAACAGAAACGGAAAAAAACTTAAATGTTGGCTAACTGCAACGTAAGACAACAACAACAAAAAATTAAAACTAAAAATACACAAAATAAAAACCTCAAGTAATTTCCCCAATTTACATGAAGCTAAAGAGTGGCCGATGAATTGCTGCACATATTCGAATCTTAACAGTAGTTAAGTTAATTAAGAAGATGCACAAGTAAGTGTGTTTCAAAAAAAAAAAAAATTTTCCGACTTTTCTTGGTTTTACCCAAATAAAAAGTTGGCTCCGGTCAAAAGCAAGAAGTCTGCCACAATATGAGTTTTGTAGCTTATCGGGAAAGGTAGGATCTCCAACATCGACATCGACTTTGGTGGAAAGAAAATGTTTCCACCCATCGTATTTTTAGTATTAACACTCAAAAAGCTATATTGAGTAACAGCAAAAAAAAAAAATATAAAAAAAAATTTTACTTTCTAGGCTAAATAGAATTTTTGAAGAAATAATATTTAAAAAACTTTTTTTTTTTATAACGTTTTTTAATTTAACCAAAAGCATTTTCATAACAGTATAAACGCTTCTTTTAAAGAAAATTATTTTCAGCAAAGCTTCTACATAACCTACAAAGTAAAACTATTTTTAAAACTCCAGTTGTACACGTATGAAACCGATCATTTTTTGATGAAAATACACGTTAATTTAAGAAAAATGGTTATACATTCAAACTTCAAGGTAATGGCCATTGCTAGCTACACATTTTTCCCATCTCTCTGGCAATTTGTGAATGCCTTGCCAAAAAAAACTCTGTTCGTTTTTTGAGTCAAACCTGCCATCGAGCCATTTTTTCACACTCTCGTACGAATCAAAGTGCTGCTCAGCAAGTGCGTGCCCCATTGATGAAAATAAGTGATAGTCAGATGGAGCCAAGTCTGGTGAATAAACCGCATGGGGTAGGGCTTCCCAGCTGTACGAATCTACCAATTCCCGAGTCTGTATTGTTCGATGTGATGGTGCATTGTCATCACGCAAAATCACTTTGTGTTGCCTTGCTTGATATTCTGGACGTTTTTAGGGGCAAAACACGGTTCAAATCGGCCAATTGTTGTTGGTAGCGTTGACCAGTAACTGTGGCATCTGATTTCAGAAAGTCAAACTAGATAACAACTCGCTGATCCCAGAAAATACAGAGCATTGTATTCTTTCCGAAGCGATTTGGCTTTGCTGTCGATTTGACCGGTGTACCGGGCTTAACATACCAGAAGATCGTTTACGTTTGGGATTCTCGAAAAAGATCCATTTTTCATTGCCAGTAACAATTCGATGAAGATGTGACTTTCTTTTGTACCTGGCGAGCAACATTTCAAAGGTGGTTTTTCGATTTTCTTTCAGTCAATTCATGCGGCATCCATCTTCCCATCAATCCCATGGCTTTTAAACGTTGAGAAATGCATTGTTGGGTCGCATTTAATTGTTCAAGAACAACTTGCCTTGCCTCATCGAGTACAACTTGCAATTCGGCATCTTGAAACTTTTTCGGTGGTCTTCCACGTTCTTCGTTTCTCACATCAAAATCGCCACTTTTAAACTTATTGAACCACTCGTTGCACTGTGTTTTGCCGTGAGCTTTCGATGAGATTCCAAAGCAGATTTCTTCAATTGGAAACAGAAAATCAATGATGTCCGCATATCGAAGTTTGTAGGCTCAAAATTCGACATTGTTACGTGCGAAAAAAATATGTTTTTGTATGATTGGCACTTGATTGTTTATGAACTGAATATTGTTGACAGAACTAAATGCAAAGAAATGACGCCAATGATTTGGTTTAACAGAGCGTATAATTTTACCTAGCGACACAGAGATGCCACTACCGGTTGCATACGCGTACACCTGGTATATTTATACATGAGTACTATGTCGCGGCCCATATGTTTTTCTGATTTCTACTACTAACGATGTCATATCAATACAAAGAATTTTCACAAAAGCCTATGCTGGGGATCTTTTTCCATTAATCGCAAAACTCATATTTTGGAAGACTTCTTTTTTTGAGTCAAAGAAGCTAACTAAGACCAAGAAATATCAAAAAAAAATATAGTTTTTGAAACGCCCTAACATACAATAAATACTCGTACATATTGCTTACTTTATTTACTAAAGCCCTAACATAAAAATTTAAAAAATCGACTTTTTGAGGGATAATGGTGAAGCATGTCCAACTGTATCTCTACTTACAAGCTCTCTCTCTCGTAGTCATACATCCAAAACTTATGTCTTTATGTTCTATCGTTTATGTTAGAAATATTTAGAAACAATTCTCCTGCTGCTTCTCCTGTAAAATTTGAAAAATACTTGTTAGGGCTGCAGGAGATTACGGCAGCAATATATTCTTGCTGGCATACTTATGACCAATAATTACAATAATTAAAATTTTAAAATGAAAAACCCGAATTGAACAATTGCTCGAATTTAGTATGTATGAATTTCGAATATTTGTTTTGTTTTGCGAAACGTAAAAGTTTACCTTTTCTTGTTCAAGGTTTCTCGAGGACATTGACGTAAAGGTCAGTTTCAGATCGGAGCTTTGTAAGTGCGGTAAGATAAAGTAAAAAATTAAAAGTAAAACATTCATTTTACAAAAATTCCGCTTTAAAAATACAAGTCTTTTTTTTGTTTTTTTTTAACGGGAAAATAAGAAAATATTGCCATCACTGGCAATGGGCACTGGCATCATGGCATCATGGCATCATCTGTGTGCATCATTGTATATGCTATGGAAAACTGAAGAATCTCATCATAAAAACTGTTGCACACAAGTTAGTCACAATGCAATTGTTTTGTATGTTGCATGTGGAATAAGAAAAATTAGCCATATTTATAGTATACTCGAATGAATGAAGCATCATGAAGATAAAGAAACCCGAATACCATGTAGCGATTTCGTCATTATTTAAAATTTCTTTCTTATTTTGTAAATTAAACATTTGCAAATATTTCAATGGAAAATCAAAGAATTTGCAGAACGAGATGCTTGCAATTTTTGATCAAGAGGAATTTGCCTCATGACATACGAAAGAAAGTTGGTAAATGCTAAAGAATTTAGAATGATTGTCGATCCTTTTTTCTAGACTAATCCCTGGTACTGAATTCTGAATTTCCCCTGTTAGGGTAAAAAGAAAAACTATGGTATATCAGAAAAATCTTCCCTTTGTCTAAAACCAATATTCTGCTGAATCATTTATGTACATATGTTTATTTATTTGTTTCAAGTTGATGGCCACTGCTAATCATTTCTCCATAGCCTCTAAGTACTTAGTCATAGCTTCACGATAATTCATTGTAAACAACCAGCACCAGCAGCAGCAGCAACCTTGATCTTCAAATTAATCTACGCAAACAATCTAAGCACGAAATATGATGTATTAATTTTGGTAATTTTCGACATTCAATTAAATTTTCTCTTCGACTGTTCTGCTTCTAATAATACTTTTCTCAATTTCTGCTTCTTTTGTTGTTGTTTATTGACTGCTTCTGCTATTACATAATGTCCATAATAAATCTAACTTGCTTAGATTATTATAAAACCACCATAAGCACTCACTCACTCATTCACTCACTCACTCACTCATTCACTCACTCATACTAACCTATGTACTACCAGTGACGGATGAAACTGCACTAACACAACAACAAATAGTGCTCAGAGATACACTCACAAGTATACAAAAACAAAACAGAATCAGAATATTTTGTTCACCTTTTTGATGCGTTACTTTTGTTTTTTCCACAAGTTAGTTAGTCAGTGTTTCTTTTTTTGTTTTTTTTGTTTTGTTTGTTTTTTAGCTAATTCTATTTCACCTTACCATATTTGTGCGATGTTGCGTAAAGAATGCCTTCTCTTTCTTGCTTGTCAATTCTAATATGAACTCCACACTATTGGCACATTATGTTCTACACAATAACTCACCAACACTCGCTCACACATTCTCTCAACAGCAGAGGAGCGCATAGCAAATAATTTTGTAGGTACCTTGTACCTGGTTGTTTAGTGGCATTTTTTCCAGTTACTACTATTTTTCCACACACGAACTATGTACGAGTATCACATAGCAAAAACAATGCCATACCATACCATAATACCATTTTTCATGAATTTATTGGTATGAGCATTTTTCTTCTGTTTTGCAGCAGCAGTTTTTGTTCTTTAGCTTTGACATACCTAACTGCCGTTTTATTGCCATTTATTGTGTAGTTTTGCTCCAAGTGTTTTGTCGTTTCTTTATTAGTTTAATTTGCGTAACTTTGCTGAGCTGGAGAGTGGGAGACGAAGAGGTGCTCACATTCGCATTCGCATTCGCATTCGCATTCGTACTCGCTTCATCTTCTTCCTCTTTGCATTTAGCTTGTTCTTGCTCGCTAAAAAGAAAAGCGTGATTGCGTTGTTGTTGCTGTTGTTGTTGTTTGTTATGTTCTTCTCCTCTTGTTTCTTCTTCTTCTTCTTCTTCGTTTCTATTACTTAATTTTCGCTCATATATTTTTTCATCTTTAATTCTCCTCTTGACGTAAATTTTTTTCTATTTAATTATTTCTGCTGTAGTTTTATAAATTTTTTTGTTTTATGCTTCGAAAACTTGTTTTGCCTGTTTTTTTTTTTTTTTTGTTCTTCTTGGTAGGCAATTTTTTTAATTAACTTATTCCTGATTATATATGATATGTATGTATATTGCTATTATGTACTTCTTCTTCCATTTCGTCTTCATTAAGTTGTTGCTTTAATAAAAAGAATTTCAAAAACCAATATGACATGCTGCTGGGTGCTGGATAGTTTCAAGACTTGCAGCTACTGGCTCCAAGGATTGTGAGGTTGATTTCTCAAGAAAATATTATTTATTGGCATTAAAATACAGTAAACCCCGGTTAAGTACCTCAGCTGAAAGGGTCCGGTTTTTGGGGTGCTTAAGCAGGAAAATTTCTATGGATCATAAATTACACGGCACTCAAATGGGAATGACACTTAAGTGGAGAGATACTTAACTGGGATTTACTGTATGTGCATGGGTTTACTGTATGTGCGAGTTTCGATTAAAAAATACGAAAGTCGTACACGACACTCTTCCAATCTTAATGCTTTATTGCATGCTGTCGTCAGATCTATGGTCGCTGTGGCATAGTTGGTAGTTCGTTGGCCCGCTAGTGTCCGAGGTTCAAATCTCGGCACAAGCAAAATCAAAAAGTAGAAAAACACAATTTTTCTGCACGGCACCATCTCGTGGCGGGCAAGAGTAAAAATTGCCTATGAAAAGCTTTTCACTACGCCGCCTTCGGATTCGACATCAAACTGTAGGTCCCTTCGATTCATAGATAAATATAATACGCACATAATTCACATGAGTGGATACGAAAAGCTTGGCCTAGGCCCTCCATAGGCTGTTTTGCCATTAAAAGAAAAAAGAATGTCACTCAAAGTTTTCGAAGAAGCGCCAAAAAGTTATTTTCAATAACTTAGAACTGCTGTTGTAGCTCTTTGAAAAGGTAATACGGAGGTCTTCAAGAACAAATTAAATACTAACATAAAATCTGGGCACATCGTAGTTACCTTCAGATCTCTCAAGGTACAGTTTTCTCTTTCTTTAAACTTCAGTATTTTGTAGGCTAAAGAAGACGATATCACCTCCTTTACCCAGAGGCCGTAGATGGAAAATATAGGCCCTGAGGGGAAGAAGATGCCCAGATTACGGACCCCTTATTTTCGAAAAGTGCCTCTAAACAAACACATAAAGAGTAGTCCTAAAATAATTGTATTTTCTTAACATAAATTGGGCATAAGAATGCAAAAGAATGCTGATATCTAAAATGTCAGACATTGAATGCAACAAAGTAAAATTCTAGAGATTATTTGCGTTGCTTTGTACTTTGCCGCTTTGCAGTCTTTAACTGATGCATTGAAATAAAAATGAACAGGCCCGGGGTCACGCCCCCACCCGCGCTCTTTAGGCCAGCCTTTACCCAGCACGTCTTTAGGCAAAATCACATTCACAGACATTTTTACTCGACCATAGATCATAGTTTTCTTTGATCAACATCTACAAAAACAGCAAAATCTTTGTTAAATTAGCCGCAAATATGCGGCCAATGTCAAAATGTTAATTGAACGATGTGAATGCTCAAAAGAAACAACAATCCATCAAGAAACCAAGAAAACAATAATGTCAATTGGGAAATTTAAATAAATATTACACACCGAAAAATGTTCGCGTAATTCCAAAAAAGAAAAATCCAAATAAAAAATACAAGAAATTTCGGTTTCAAAAAAAAGTGTCACACAAAATTATTAACTTGTAATTTTCTTTCTTAATGTACGCACCAAAATTAAAAACGAGAGTGCGAAATTCATAATGATCAATGGCAGCGGCTCATTAGCGGGTGGTGACCGGCGGCGGGCGAAGGGGGCTACTACGCAGAATATGTTTTCACACAAAGCGAAGACTCATTGACAAATTATTAGAAATGATGGATATCGAAAAAGAATACGACAACATTTTTGAACAACCCATGAATCATTTAATGTAGTGCCAGAAAGCAGAAGGGGCAGAAGGGGCAGACGATGTACATGTACATGAAGGGGGGCCGAGTACAAAAAATGAAATGTCACAAATTATTACATTAGAAACATTAGAAATTCGACAAGAAAATGTTAAACTTTACAAGCAAAAAAAAAACAAAAAATAGATACGATTCGTAAAAAAGGAACTTCTATTAAAATAAGAAATATTCAAAAGTCGAAATGACCCTCACCTTCAGAGACCATGGACAATTTCGTTATATATTTGCATGATATTTAGATCAAATCGAAATCAATTTCGAAATCCAACAAAATATTGAGTCATACTTTATTAAAAAGTATCTGCGGTTTAGTGCCTCCGCTAACTCTTGACAGCTTGCGTGCCGATCTTGCTCCACCAGTTGCAAAATTTCATCGGCTTTTTCAGTGACTGGCCTGAAGAACGTTTGCAAATTATTGAAATTTATTATCAAAATTCATGATCTGTGAAAAATGTGTGTTCGCAAGCGCCGTCCATTTTAGGGTCCTCATAATCGACCCACAGAACAGGCTATAATAATTCAGCTCATTGTAACCAAATTTCGCGCCAGTTTCACTTTATTGGACATTAGTCCGCCAAATCGTATCCATAGAGTGCGTGCCGTAGAGAATATTGCTGCTGTATCTGCCAGTGCTGAAGAAGATCGCCATATGTCCATCCGGCGCCGATCGCAGCAATTGGGTTTGTGTTATTCGACCACCTGGAAGATTTTACGCAAAGATCTCGGATTAATGCCAGACAAAATAACAAAATACAGCTGGTGCCAGAACTTTAGCCAGGCGACCTACCACAATGTCGACTTTTTGGATGAATGGGCCTTAAGAAATGCTGGATGAGGATCCGTTTCTTTTTTTTATTGCAAAATTGTCTTCAGCGACGAGGCCCATTTTTGGCTCAACGGATTCGTGAATAAGCAGAATTGCCGTATTTGGAGTGAAGACGCTGTGGCGTAGTGGTAATACGTTGGACTGCTACGCAGAGTGTCCGGGGTTCGAATCTCGGCAGAGGCAAAATCAAAACAAAAAAAAGTAGAACAAATAATTTTTCTACACGGCGGCACCACCTCTTGGCAGGCAATGGCAAACCTACAAGAGTAAAAATTGCCAATGAAAAGCATTTCACTTCGCCGTTCGGATTCGGCATTAAACTGTAGGTCCCTTCCATTCATGTACAAATATAACACGCACAACATGAGTGGATGCGAAAAGCGAAAATCTCGGCCTAGGCCCTCCATGGGCTGTTGTGCCAAAAAAAGTGTAAAAAGTAAAGTAAGACCAGCCAGAGGCAATTCAGCAGCTGCCAATGTATCCCGAAAAACGCACTGCTGGATGCGGTTTATGGGCAGGCGGTACTTCTTCAAAGACGATGAAGGCCGCAACGTTACGGTGAATGGAGAAAGGCACCGTTCGATGATAACACCCTTTTTTTTTGCCGAAAATGCAAGAATTGGACTCGGCTGACATGTGGTTCCAACAGGACGGTGCCACATGCCACATGCCACACTGCACGCGAAACCATGCATCAATTGAGAGGGGAATTTGGTGAGCAGTTAATCTCACGTGTTGTTGCAGTCAATTGGCCACCAAAATCGTGTGATTTAACCCCGTTAGACTAAATTTTGTAGGGCTATGTTAAGTCTCTTGTCTATAGGGACCAGCCAAACACGATTGCTGCTTTGGAAGCCAACATTGAATGCGTCATTGATGAGATTCCGGCTGAAATGTATGAAGAAGTGTGTCAAAGTGTGTGTGTTTGGACCTTCAGAATGGACCACTTGCAGCGTAGCCGCGGGCAACAATTAACACAAGTCAAATTATGTTTAAAAAGTAAATGGCTAAATGGCAAGGAATTGATTTAACGATCCAAATAAAAACGTCAAGCACTTTTGTAAAATTTCTGTGCTCTTAAAAAATCACCCTTTATATAGAGTTTGGAAAGAAGAACAAATTATTTAATTAATCTCGAATATTCTATGAATTGAACTACATAAATTGTGTTGAATAAATAAGTACCATAATACTTTTAAATTTTATACAAAAACAACAGAAATTGCGCCCACATATTTTACATTTCCAGATAAATAATTAACATTTGTTTGCGGCAAATGTATTGTATTTGCTATTTGTTGTTTGTTATTTGCAAATCTGGAAGTAAAATTTTGTTATTGTTCTTATTTTGTGTTAATTTTTTGGTTATGTTTACCAACTTATTCACACCGCAAAAGTTGCTTAGAATATTTAATTGAATGATTTGAAATATTCAATTCGAATGCATTAGAAATGCACACGTGTGGATTTTATTATGAGCTATTGATGGCGGCGTATCGATTCCGTTCCAGAAACGAAGCCACAGACTCTCAGTCGCATTTGGCAGACATGCAAAAAGAGGCTTGCAGCATACTCAGAAGTTAAATGCCATATGTATTAACATATTTAGTTCGAGTTAGTGTGGCAAAACATGACGGAACGAAATAAAATTTAATCATCACATCGCATCACATCACAACATAAACAAAAACAAAAACAAAAACAACATGCCTAATTGCTAAAAATGGTGTAATCTAAATTTTAACATCTAACTTTGTGATTGTTACTTCATGCTTAGTGACCTTACCACAACATAAAAAAATTAAATAAAAAAGGTTACCACCAACTACCAACTACAATTGAAATTGTATTTGTTTTAGGTTTGTTTAGGCACTGCTTGCTCACAATTCTGCTTACAATTATGACATCAACTGACATTTTTAAATTTTAACATTTTTATGAGTATTTTATTTATACGCTTCTTTATTATTATTATTAATATTATTATAATTATTATTATTACTACACTTTGAATATTATCTTTACAGCTCCCTAAAACACACGACAAAAGCAACTTACTCAACATTCAGACTAACCTCGCCTTAAGTTGAAGCACAAAACACAACCAGACTCGCTTTCAAAATCAAGCTTAATTTAAAAAAAAAAAAACCATACTCAATACAAAAAAGAAAAACAAAAAAAAAACAAGAAAAAACTTAAGCTATAATGAAAATGAAAAACAAAAGTTTTCGTTTTTGGAAATTTGTTCGTATTAAGGAGAGCAGAAAATATTCAGTTGCAATGAAATGTCGAAAGGAAACAAATTATTTAGAGGTAGGAAAAAAAACCAAAAAAAACAATAGAAATTAAATTGTGCATAGTTTTGAAATGATGATGCCGGAAATAAATGTTGATTACTCAATTCTAATGGAAATTCAACGAGCAAAAAACAAAACAGCCAAAAAAAAAAAAAAAAAAAACTTTACCGGGTATAATTTTAAACTCCCCTTTTGGTATAGTTAACTTAGGCTTAGGCTTTAATTAAGTTAATGAGTGTGCTGAAAAATACTTTTGCAATTTATTTATATCAATTTTTTCATTTTTTCTGACAATTTGTATAGTTTCAACAATGTACTATATGCCAATAGTCAAAGCCAGTAAGCGGGAGTTTTAAGTTTTGTGCGGCGTTTGGTGATTATTTAATAGGGGGACTCTCTGCGCCCCTAGCATATGCCTTTGCACGGTGCAAGAGTCGCAGATCTGACTAGAAGTTTCCACACAACGAACTAACTACAACATAATTTGCTATTCTTGTTAGGACATATGTACATATGCTAGACTTGGAGAGAATCCCCCTAAAATTGCAAAGTTCTGAATCATGTTACCGATTTGAAATTTGTGTTCCGAGAGCTAAAGATAGAAAAATACACATGAAAAACTACACTAAAATGATAAATGCGCCGGAGACGAAAAAAAAAGTACAAAGCTGCGAGGCCAAAGTTCCAATTACTGTCATTTTGCGAAGTTGAATGAGCTTCGCAGTGATCTCTAATAGTGCTGTCGCAAACAGCTTTACAATCGATGAATAGATAACGTATGTTGGATCTGGCTCTCTTGATTCTTTTCCAGGATTTAATATAGCGAGAATATTTTGGACTGGAATTGTGGACTTACCTGGTCTGAAGCCACACAAATTACCATATATCCAATTAGCTTGTTGACGATGGGCTTCAATCTGTCACATAATATGCTCGATAGGAATAGAATTTGCATGTGATGTTGTGAAGGCTTATCGCACGGTAGTTGGTGCTGATCGTGGGGCAGAGTACGCTAAGCCTTCAATTCATCGGACCATATTAAGCTTAGAAGTGCATGCGTTTTTTGAGCACTTCGTCTCTTGTCTTAAACAACTCAGCAGGCAGGCCATTTGCATCAGCAGCTTTATTGTTGTTTAGCCGAACGATGACTGTTAAGACCTCGTCATAGTCGGGCGGCGGTACTTAAACGCTGTCAGTCGGTGGTATTGCCGTCATCGGAATTAAATGTAAGTTTTCTTTCCATAACCTACTAATACCCGGGGCATATGTCACCAGATTTCCATATTCGCCGCCATTGGAGGACTTCAAACCTTCAGCTAGGCTTCTCTTTCTTTCGAAGAATTTTCGGTCTTCATTACTGCCACCGAACGAACATTTCCACCTGGCAGTTCTTGCGCTTGAAAAGGCCTTTCTCCTCTCTCATGTGAACTCATACTCACGCATAATAATGTGAAAGTTATAACAAGTTCACGCAAATTCACGTTCACGCGTGTCACGTGAAATTCACGTCACGTGCCTACCTCGAACCGCCAGAAATCATAAATATTGCCAGTACCAGTTTGGACTGGATAATGCCAGTGGCATAGCAAAGTGCAAATTGTCCACCTTAAAAATTCCATTGCCAATTAAGTCGTGAGTAAATAAGTAATACTCAAATCTGCATGAATAATAATTTCCATATTTTTTGCCGGCAAAGTCACACCAAAGGCCACACATAGCAACATATCATATGATTTATTTTATTACTTTACTTATATCGCAGAATTCATTTTACTTAAAGTGTTTAGAGTATATTCTAATTTACACTGCACTTAAATACATATTTATTTTTTCGTCACTGAGAATGTTTTTCTTTGTTTTCTTTTTTCGTACAACGAAAACAGCAAATGACGTAAATACTTATTAGAAACACAAGAGAGGGAAAGAGCGAATAGAAACTGAGACTCAAGTAAGGTTGCGCCTTTATCTATATGTATGTATGTATGTATATGTGCAGTATACCATATGAAGAAAAAAAAAAAAAAAAAAACTGTAAGCAAATTGAAAGAGAGAGATTTAGTGAGAGCCATTGAATGAGAATGTAAGTGTTTCCATCTCGAACTCTAAATTACTTCTGTTTTGATGGAATTGAAATGATCCACACTAATAAATTAGACTTTGCATATCTTCTTTGTACAAAGCTTTTGTTTGTTCTAATGAAAAAAGTACAGATTTACTTTTTGTCGATAGTTGAATTTTTAGCTATCATCACACACATTCATTTAATTCCCATACGTACACATATGCATTTCTCTTCTTCTTACTCTTCTCGTTATATACTGAAACCGAACGACTGAAGTAAATTTCATTTAGTTTAGCAGACACTAAACAAATTCGAAATAAAATTTAAATGCAAAATTTATTTTCTGTTTCTACTGATTATATGTATATGAATAAGTAGTCCAGTATTTCAGCTCTTTCATATTTTATATATTAGTAGGTATGTATGCAAATTTGTACAATAAAGTCTTTAAGTACCTTGTTTGGAGATTATGCGTGTGTGCTGCTATATCCAATTTGTAGAACTAATTCCTTGTTAATTAATGTATTCAAGTATGGTACTTAATGTATTAAAGTATGGTATTTAATCCAAGCACGATGTAACATTAAGTTTTATTTTTAATTTTCTTTTTGTTTGATTTTTTTTTTAGTTTTATAATTATTTAAAAACTTTGTTATGCTGCTCTGTTATGCTTAAAATTTCTAGTATATATTTAACAACTTTTTCTTTTGAATAAATATGAAACCGATTTGTTTTAGACACGTTTTTTTATTTTCTATTATTATTATTTTTATTTTTCAATAAGCACAATAAATATTTCTTTTATACTTTCTTTTTAAATATTTTTCTTGTATTTCTTTACATTAAATTATTGAGTTTTTTTTTTTTTTTTTTGTCATAAATTTGTAACTTTTCTTTTCACCAAATGCACTTTTAGTATTTAATATTTAATTTATTTATTTTTCTTTTTTTTCTTTTGTTATTATTCTTAATATTTTCGGATGAATTTTTTGTTTAAAATTTTCTATTTTCACACCACATTAGAGAAACAAGAAACACATGAATTTTTATTTAAAAATAATAATTCACCAAGTCAGCAAAACTGCGATAAAAATATATTTGTATTGGCATAAGTGGTTATAATTAAAATTTGTAGACGTGTGTGTGCCAGAAAGAGAAATATTTGTTTTTGTTTTAGCAATTGCAGGAACGGTGAGTATGGACACACAACGAAAACAAAGTAAATAAAAATAGAGGAAATTTGTTTCTCCAAACGAAACGAACTGATATATGGAACGCACACGTACTCATACAGAGGGCAGCTAGAGCCACAGATACTCTGTGAAACGGCGGAATTAGAACGAGACAATACGAAAATGAAAAATAGAAAACAAGAGCATGAACGAGAGCGAGTGTTCCATGGATGGATATGGGGCAAAAGAGTGGGAGATGGTATTCAAATAGAGATAGCTAGCGGGATAGAACGAACCTGCAGAGAGCGCTCACCAATATCAAAATGGGAATTGTTGAATCGTATGGATTGATACCATACAACGAGCAATATGAGAAAACTACTAGAGGTAATGACTACGACAACGAAATACACGAAAAATACGTTCGTCCGTCCATCTGTCGAACGACGACAATGAAACGAGCGAAAGAAAAAACGCGACAATACGAATGCGAAAAGAACGAGAAGAAATTCCGTAACGAAACATTGTGAAAATGAAGTGATGAAAAAATTATTGGAGACGACAGACAAGGCAAGGAACAAATTTATCTTTTTCTTTGTACGATTTTTGTTGTTGTGTTTATTTTCTATTACAATTTTAAAGTAGATTTACACACGTTATTGTTGAAATTAGATGCGTATAACACTTGTGTATAAAGCGGCAACTGAACTGTAAATTGATTTATTTTACTATTTGTAGAAACTGTAAATAATTTAAAAAATTTGCTTAAAAATTTCCTATATTTTTTAATTTTTGTTTTTTTGTTTTTTGTTTTCTTTCAATAAAGTCGCGGACGCGCGACACAGTATCTGCCTCCCATCCGTACCAAACGAAATACAAACTCGAACTAAAAGTGCGATACACTTGGGGAAATACACGATGAGACACAATCGACAACGGGTTGCATTGCAATTTTAGTGTGGAGTTGTGTCGTGCTGGGTCTGTAATTGTGAATTCCGAGAGAGCTAAGAGAGAGTAATGAAAATAAATGAGTTAAAATTTAAGAGCGTCCAGCAGATTTAATTTAGAGCTGGCAGTTCCATGCAAAAAATGTTATTCAGTTGTCTTTTTTCGGCACGTGGCTCCTGGCATGGGAAACACATAAGAGCGCACGGGAGAAATGTATGCACGAACCGGCATTTTGCTGGGAACAACAATCGCGTAAGAGAGAGCGCGTGTACTTTGCTCTTTGCAATTTGTATTTCATAGATACGACACGACAGTTTATCTGTATCTACTACGTACATATCTATACAATTGGATTGAAAATAATGGCGGATTGGAAATTATCGCAAAAATAAAATAATAACAATAATCTTAAAAAGAGAAGCCCATCAAATAATAAAAACGTATTGGAGAAACATTTCAAAATATAAAAGTATTTTTGGATACTTTTATAAAAATGCTGCTAATTTACATATGAAAGAAGATTTTTTAGTTTTTTTAAATTCACTTTTCAAAATAAATAATGTAATATATAACTCAACTTGAAAGCGATTTCACTCGCTTAAATATTCGAAGAAAAAGAACAACAAAATACAGCAAAAACAACTTTGATGACGAAACACATGTTGTTCTCTGAGATATTTACGTGCACAAAACAAAGTGCAAAGAGAGCCAGCAACCGTGAGATATTTGAGCCAGAGATAGAGATAGAGAGAGAGAGAGAGAGTTTGTAAAGCGCTCTTACTCGAATTACTCGCGTAGAAACGTAAAAAGCTAAGCCAATGCGCTAGCTATACATACTACACTTTTCTACTTGATGTTGAGAAAAGCTTTTTCACGTATGAACAGTTCTGTGTGTGTGTGTGTGTGTGTGTGTGTTGAGTTTTCGAATATTTTTCTATGTCGTCGTATCTCATTTTACGGCATATAAATCGTATTTGTCGCCACCGCCAGCCACAAGCACACACTGCTGCTGCCGCTATTTGTCGCTTTCAATAGCAACAAACGCAGCGGCTATCAGCAAATAAAAAGAAGCGCTAGCATTGCGCGGTAGGTTGGCAGCTCAGATCAAATGAAAATAATCAAGCAAACCTTTCTCGTCTGCTTATCTTACGAGTAAATCAAACTGCTGCCTGCAATTTTGTATACAAATAATGTAAGTGGATATATCGCTTTCATCAATATTTGTTCAAAGCCATCATAAAAAACAATAAAACGAGAGGACGACACACTCTAAAGCTTGAAGATCTTAATAACCGACATGCACACACACGCCAACTTACACATACACAAATACACAGAGCAACTCTCTGCACACACACTCACATGAACATATGAAGCCATAAGTCAAAAAGTCATAAATCAAAATAATTGCCTTTCAAAAAATATTATTATTATATTTAATTAAATTTTAAAAATAGTTGCTTCAGTAATATTGAATATATATATATTTTTTTTTTTTTTGTCTCTTAATTTTTCTTCAACAGTTTTGAACATTCAATGTAAACAGAGCTAATTAAGTTTTGAACTTAGTCGAATTTTATTTAAATTTATGCAAAAATCAATTCCATCATCCAGTCCAATGAAGGAGTTTTCGGAGAGTTTCGCTCGGTAACATAAACACTCACTAAAGTGAGCATCCACTAAAATGAACCCGATTTTCTTTGTCGTCCATTGACTATTCCAAAATGAATTAAACAGATTTTTAATAGATTAACGAAAAAAAACTTAGTACACCCAATAGAAGTGAAACTTCTTTGGTAGTATTTCAAGGCTGGTTCAGTTATTTTTCAACTCACTCCAGATCGCTCAGGCAATATGCAATGCCATAGTTGCAACCAGTTTACTACAGGGAAACTATTCTTTTTAATGCTATCGCCAGTCGCCTCTGCTATGCGCGCGCTGGCGGCAGTTGACAAGATCAAGTGCAATCAGGTGTAGCTAGCCCTGTACCTGGTCTTTCCAACGGAGATTAGGATTAGTCCTCTTCTGCGTACTCCTTCACCTTGGCTCGAATAAAAGACGTTTCTAGCTGAAGCGCTTTCATTCATTCGCTCAAAATGACCCAACGATGAGCCATGACCCGGCTAATCGTTCTATCTGATTCGATACACGCTGTCCATTCATGTACAAATATAACACGCACAACATGAGTGGATGCGAAAAGCTTGGCCTTTAGCGCTGCATGCGGTCATAGTCGACACTGATAAACTGAAGTTCATTGTGGTAAAGGCATAACGCTTGCCACAATGGATGCCTATCTCTTTATCGGTGTCCTGTGTGATCACATTCACTCTCTTATTCTCCCTCCTTCTTCCTCTCACCTATCAATCTTCCTTCCATTCAACACAATGCTCTGCATTCATAGGGGTACACCCTGTGTGTTGAATGCATCAATAAAAAAATAAAAAGAAAGAAAAAACGTTGTCCACGCATACTAGACCGTAGATCTTACCGAGTATCTTCCTCTCGAACGCTCCTAACAGCCTCTCATCATTGATGGTCAATGAACACGTCTCTGCGCCACGCATTAAAACGGGAAGGGTGATTGACTTATAGAGCGTTATTTTCGTCGGTCGAGAGAGGGCTCTGCTTCTCAATTGCTACTGAGCCCTTAGTAGCACCTGTTGGTAAGAGTTAATCTCCGCTTGTCAATCTCAAGGCTGACATTATATAGTTGATGTTTATGAGGGAAACGAAATCCTTGACAACTTGAAAAGTATAATTGTCACCAGGATCCTAGGTAAACGAAATCCTTGACTACTTGAAAAGTATAATTGTCACCAGGATCCTAGGTAAACGAAATCCTTGACTACTTGAAAAGTATAATTGTCAACAGGATCCTAGGTAAATGAAATCCTTGACTACTTCAAAAGTATAATTGTCAACAGGATCCTAGGTAAATGAAATCCTTGACTACTTGAAAAGTATAATTGTCAACAGGATCCTAGGTAAACGAAATCCTTGACTACTTGAAAAGTATAATTGTCACCAGGATCCTAGGTAAATGAAATCCTTGACTACTTGAAAAGTATAATTGTCAACAGAATCCTAGGTAAACGAAATCCTTGACTACTTGAAAAGTATAATTGTCACCAGGATCCTAGGTAAACGAAATCCTTGACAACTTGAAAAGTATAATTGTCACCAGGATCCTAGGTAAACGAAATCCTTGACTACTTGAAAAGTATAATTGTCACCAGGATCCTAGGTAAACGAAATCCTTGACTACTTGAAAAGTATAATTGTCACCAGGATCCTAGGTAAACGAAATCCTTGCCTACTTGAAAAGTATAATTGTCAACAGGATCCTAGGTAAATGAAATCCTTGACTACTTCAAAAGTATAATTGTCAACAGGATCCTAGGTAAATGAAATCCTTGACTACTTGAAAAGTATAATTGTCAACAGGATCCTAGGTAAACGAAATCCTTGACTACTTGAAAAGTATAATTGTCACCAGGATCCTAGGTAAATGAAATCCTTGACTACTTGAAAAGTATAATTGTCAACAGAATCCTAGGTAAACGAAATCCTTGACTACTTGAAAAGTATAATTGTCACCAGGATCCTAGGTAAACGAAATCCTTGACAACTTGAAAAGTATAATTGTCAACAGGATCCTAGGTAAACGAAATCCTTGACTACTTGAAAAGTATAATTGTCACCAGGATCCTAGGTAAACGAAATCCTTGACAACTTGAAAAGTATAATTGTCAACAGGATCCTAGGTAAACGAAATCCTTGACTACTTGAAAAGTATAATTGTCAACAGTAACATTTTGTCCAAGACTCCGTGACTCTTTGTTTGTTGTCACAAGGTATTTCGTTTCAGCCTCTCCTTTAACTGCCTTTCGTAATAAGGTTAGCCTATGCTAGCCAAACCCTCTATCCCTGATTATCCAGTCCATGTGAATATAGAATTTCTGGTATGTTTAAGAATGCAATTTCATACATAATCAACTACTTTCTACCCCCCTTACTTTTCGTCCCCTTCTTCTCTACTTAATCTACGAGTACTCGAAAAAGCATTTACTATTCATTCGCTGTTCTGTTCTGCCGCAATAACGTTTGCCAGTGCAATTGGCAAATCCAATTTAACTAAAAAAAAAAACAAAAAACAAAAAAATGATTACAAGACAACAACTAACAAGCAAACAAACTATTCTAACGAAATTGCTTAATACTAAACGCTTCTTGCCTTCTTCGGCTACGGCTTCGGCTTCTGCTTCTACTTTTACTTCTTTCCTATTTATGTTTGTTGTTGTTGTTGTTGTTATTCCATTGCTATTGCACTCGCATAACAATTTAATTTTAATACTTTCGCATACGCTGCAATTATTGTGACAATTTCATTTCAGTTTTGACGTTAACAACTTTTCTTCCATACAACCGCAACAACAATTTCATACTTGAAAGACAAAAATTTCTATTGTCATCGTCGTCATCGTCATCGTCGTCGCCATTATCATCAATGTTGCACAATGTTGCTGCTGCTGCTGCTGCTGCTATTGTTGGTCCGCTCGTCGGTTTAAAGTTAACACTAACGCTAACGCTGATGTTGCTGTTGCTGTTCGTTGGTGGCAGCACTGGCTTGGTTTAAAAGCAGAACCATTTTCCACTTTGTCATTAGGGTTTTGAGAGGAGCGCGTGTTTTTTGTACTATTTTGTATTTTTTTGAAACTGTTTTAGTTATTTTTTTTTATAGATCCATTTACTACATACTTATGTACTATGTACTACATACCATATGTACATATGTAAGCTTGTCCTAGGTATTTTCAGTTTTTGAGTAGTTTTGTTGCTCATTTGTTGAAGTTTTATTGCTCGTTTTGTTTTTTTTTTTTATTCGTTTGTTTCGTTCATTGTTTGCAACATTAAAATAAAGTTTTAACTGTCAGCGCAATCAAGTTTATGTATACACATGATGATGATGATGATGATGATGATGATGACGATGATGATGATGAGTGTAAGTACTTAAGTAAGTAAGTAAGTACGAGTATGACTGGTAGTAATCCTATGTCGCTAACTAACTGTCTTCTCTACCCACTGTCAGTATATTTGGCTATCGGTCTTCCTATCTGTCTGTCTGTCTAATTATGCGTTTATTTGTTTGCTCATTCATCGTTTTTCTTCATTTCATCTACGCAATTATGGTGCAAAATGCTTTTGCTGCTTGATGGGCAATTATTATGTGCATAATATTATCAACACCATTAGTAAAGTTGGACTATGAGGAGGTCTTAACAGCCATTGCTCGGCTGAAAAACAATAAGGCTGCAGGTGCAGATGGCCTGCCTGCTGAGTTGTTTAAGACCGGAGGCGAAGAGCTCAAAAAACGCATGCATGAGCTTCTATGCAGAATATGGTCAGATGAAAGCATGCCAAGTGATTGGAATCTCAGCGTACTCTGCCCAATCCTTAAGAAGGGTGATTCCACGATCTGCGCCAACTACCGTGGGATCAGCCTTCTTAATATTGCATATAAGGTTCTATCGAGCGTACTGTGCGAAAGACTGAAGCCCATCGTCAACAAACTGATTGGACCTTATCAGTGTGGCTTCAGGCCTGGTAAATCCACCATCGACCAGATATTCACACTACGCCAAATCCTGGAAAAGACCCGAGAAAAACAGATCGACACCCATCATCTATTTGTCGATTATAAAGCCGCCTTCGACAGCACGATTAGGGATCACTTGTACGCCGCAATGTCTGATTTTGGTATCCCTGCAAAGCTCATTCGTCTTTGCAAAATGACACTGACCAACACCACCAGCGCAGTGAAAATTGGGACAGACCTCTCCGCACCATTTGATACCAAAAGAGGTTTCAGACAAGGTGACTCCCTATCGTGCGACTTCTTTAACCTAATGCTGGAGAAAATAATTCGAGCTGCGAACATCGACATCTCTGGCACTATCTTCTACAAGAGTGTCATGCTGCTAGCATACGCTGATGATATTGACATCATTGGCAAAAACGCTCGAGCAGTCAGTGCAGCATTCTCCAACCTGGAAAGGGAGTCTCGTCGTGTGGGTCTAGTGGTGAACGAGGACAAAACGAAATACCTTGTGTCAACAAACAAAGAGTCACGGCGTCTTGGACAAAATGTCACTGTTGACAACTACACTTTTGAAGTCGTCAAGGATTTCGTTTATTTAGGATCCAGCATAAACACCAACAATAATGTCAGCCTTGAGATCAAGCGGAGACTAACTCTTGCCAACAGGTGTTACTACGGGCTCAGTAGGCAATTGAGAAGTAGAGCCCTCTCTCGACCGACGAAAATAACGCTCTATAAGTCCCTCATCCTTCCCGTCCTAATGTATGGCGCAGAGACGTGGACATTGACCATCAATGATGAGAGACTGTTAGGAGCGTTCGAGAGGAAGATACTCCGTAAGATCTACGGTCCAGTATGCGTGGATGACGTGTTTCGAATAAGATGGAACAATGAGCTGTATGAGCTGTACGCCGACACTGACATAGTCAAGCGTATAAAACTCCAGCGGCTTCGCTGGCTAGGTCATGTTGAGCGAATGGAAGAAAGCGCTCCGGCTAGAAGGGTGTTTTATTCGAACCACGGTGGAGGATCACGCAGAAGGGGACGTCCTAATCTCCGTTGGAAAGACCAGGTGCAGGGCAACCTGACTGCACTTGGCCTTATCAACTGGCGCCAGCGCGCGCATAGCAGAAGTGACTGGCGAAGCTTTGTGGAGGCGGCCAAGACCGATCATCGGTTGTAGCGCCAGCTAAGTAAGTAAGTAATTAGTAAAGTTGGTTTGAATCGTTATGAAGATTTTACGAAATTATCTATGTACAGTAGTTTCAACAAGAAAGCAATCCGCTTAAGTCACTCAGAAAAAATGAAGTTATCTTAAAACAAAGTCCACAGCATCTTGAAATGATTAATCATTCATTGCGCAAATATGTTAATATGGCGTCCAGTCGCCACCATTCTTTGTAATTTCATAACAACGGTCAATCGTGGTCATGAAGTTGACATCGAAATTCCTCGTGAACATGATTAATTTGCCAAATCCTTGTTTTGTGAAGCATACCCCAACATGAACCTAATTTTTCAGTATATGACCGTGTTAAACTTCGCCATATTACCCTAAAGAAGCCGTTTCAAATGATTTCTTGAACGCATCTTTTTTCCACGTAGCTTTAACTTCATAAGAGCCCAAACATTTTCGATCCGATTCGCATCTGACGACTGTGAGGGCCAATCCAATGAAGTTATGCCGTTTTCCTCTCTCCAACTGCTACACAAGCAACTGCGATGTTTTGGGTCGTTGTCCTCTTGAAGAACCCAATCTCGGCTTCCTGCGCCAAACCACATATCCGTTGATGGCAGAAGTCCACGACGGTATATCGTGGTCATGAAGTTGGCATCCAAATTCCTCGTGAACATGATTACTTTGCCAAATCCTTGTTTTGTGAAACATCCCCAAACATGAAACTTTCCTGGATGTTTCACTGATCGCTGGAGCATCTTACCGTCTTTAGTGGGCCAAGCACGCTTAATAGTGTTTTTCATCCAAAAGGAGGATTCGTCTGTGAACACCACTTGGCTGCAATCGTCATCCACATGTTCAGTTGCCCCACTCTTGGCGATTTTTTATTTGCTTTGCAGTTAGCAAGGGTTTTACCGTCGTTGCTCGAAATTGGAACTGAAACTCCCTCAAACGGTTTCTTATTGTATTAAGAGAGACATTTATGCTCTTTCCACCCGATTTTTGTTAGGTGCTTTCAAGGATATGGCTGGATTAGCTTCGAAAATCCTCTTGATAACCAAGTCCTCCTGTTTCGAGGTAGCTCTGCAAATGCCACGATTTAGCAAGTGCACCAAAAAGTGTTGGTTCCAATGCTGGGCAAACGCCTTCGACTTTTTTAAGTACTTCGAAGCACTCAAGTGGGACGACATCTTGGCACCTTTTGGATGGGAACAAAGAAAGACTGCTTCAAAACGTTTCGCGTATACGGAACTCATTTCTTAAATATGCTCTTGAGGCGAAAGCGTAGCGTATAATGGACTGTTTCTGCAATTGCACTGCGAACACTTTACAATGAAATCAAGTTTTTTGAAAATCAAGGCCTACCTGATATTCAAATTATTTCATGCGAAAAAGCCGATTGCTTTCTTCTCGAAAGTACTGTACATGTAAAATATAAAAAAACAAAAAGACGCATACATACAGACATACATACGAGTATACACTGCATTGCATACATTAATGTCTGTCGGTATCTGTCTGTATGAAATTAAAAATCTTATAAATTAATTTACCTAAATGATTTCTTGCTGTCTTAAAAAACATATTGCAACATATTCTTTTTTCATTTTTTGTTATCTGAAATTGTTTTTGCATGAAAGAAAATTTCCTTAGTCACGTGATTAATGTTCACGATTCATAGTCTCATTGTGCTAAATGATTTTTATTACTAATTACTAGTGTTGGACAGAATCGGCAATACTCAATTCTAGAAAGTAAGAGATTTTTTGAGTACTTAAAATTATCGAATTGATACTTGTACCGCTTGGGCCGCTTTGCGCGGATTAACTAAACCGGGAGGTAGTAATTTTTGCAACGGAATCATTGAACAACAATAATGTCTGCTTTGAGGTTGACAAGCGGAGATTAAATCTTGCCAATAGGTTATGCTAGGAACCCAGTAGGCAATTGAGAAGCAGAGCACTCTCCCAACCGAGACCGACTAAAATAACGCTCTATAAGTCCCACATCCTTCCCGTCCTAATATATGACGCCAAGACATGGACGTTGACCATCAATGATGAGAGGCTGTGAGGAGCGTTCGAAAGGAAATTACTCCGTAAGATCAACAGTCCAGTATGCGTGGACGACGTGTATCGAATAAGAAGGAACGATGAGCTACATGAGCTGTACGCCGACACTGACATAGTCTTACTTTACTTTTAATGGCACAACAGCCCATGGAGGGCCTAGGCCAAGCTTTTCGCTTTTCGCATCCTCTCATATTGTGCGTGCTATATTTGTAGATGAATGGAAGGGACCTACAGTTTTATGCCGAATCCGAACGGCGAAGTGAAAAGCTTTTCATAGGCAATTTTTACTCTTGTAGGTTTGCCATTGCTTGCCAAGAGATGGTGCCGCCGTGTAGAAAAATTATTTGTTATACTTTTTGATTTTGCCTGTGCCGAGATTCGAATCCCGGACACTCTGCGCAGCAGTCCAACGCACTACCACTACGCCACAGCGACTGACATAGTCAAGCGTATGAAAATCTAGCGACTTCGCTGGCTGGGTCATGTTGAGCGAATGAAAGAAAGCGCTCCAGCTAGAAATGTGTTTTATTCGAGTAGCACGAAGAAGAGGTAGTCCTCATCTCCGTTGGAAAGACCAGACACAGACCAGGGGACCAGGGGACTGCACTTGGCCTTATCAACTGGCGCCTGCGCGCGCATAGCAGAGGCGACTGGCGAAGCTTTATAGAGAGGCGATCAAGACCGATGATCGGTTGTAAGTAGTGCCAGCCTGCCAAGCAAGAAAGTTAAAAGAGGTTAAAGGTTTATCATGTAATATTATGCAAAAAGAAAACACCATCCCTAGAATTTTAACGCTTTTTTTTTGTTTTACTTATAGCTAAAAGCTTGTCAAACATTTGAAATGGAAAGGCCATCAGTGAAAAACAAAAAGCTTAGGCCAGCAGGTTAAGCGAAAACTGTAACAAATGTGAGAAAAACTTGACTTTACTTCAATATTTTGTGTTTGTTTGTGGGTTTGCTTGAAAGCGATGATAGACACACAAACAAAACTGAAAACCCTAAAGAAAACCTGATGACAAAGTATATACTTAGGTATACTCGTATATATTTTTGTTTTTGTTTTTGTTTTCGTTTGAGCTTCTTAAGTTTCTACTGGTGAGTGCTGCTCGTGGCTGGGCTGTTGGTTGTTTTAGATGTTTTTGCTTTATTGCCACGCCATTCTTTTTTACTTTGTTTTGTTTTTGCCGTCCAAAAAATGTTAATGTAGATAATAATAAAAATAATAAAAATGGAGATGAACAAATGTTTACCATAAATATTGTAGTTTTTGTTTTGTTTTTTATATTAATTTAACTTTTCGCTGAGTGAACGTTTTTTTTTTTCTTCAACGCTGCTTTGCTTTGGACTTGTACGCGCAGTTTTAGCTCAGCAAACATTTAGTTACATATTTATTTAGTTATTTAGTTATTTATTTATTTATTTATTTATTTATTTATTTATTTTAATTGCATACTATTTTGATATTCCTGTTTCGGTTTCTGTTTAAGCTTCGAGGCAAGTTTGTGACTTTGAGGTTTCGTTAAAATAAAAATAAAAAACCGCTGATTAACTAAGAAAATCATGTGTGTGTGTGTATTTGAGTGCGCGTGTGTTTGTGTGTGTGTGTTTAGTATCTAGCTTGTTGTTTTTGTTGTTTCACTTGTTATTTTCAGCGCGTAGTTTATGGCAAATTCTAGCTACTAAATTTAGAATTTACGTTCTTTTTTTCTTGAATTTTAGGAAACTTCTTTTGTTCTTTTTTTTTTGTTCTTAAATTTTGTAGCTGCTAGATTCAACAGGTGTTGTTTGATGGCAGCCCTTGGCAATTCTTCTTTTTTTTCTCCAATTTTGCTTCTTTATTGTTTTCCATTTGAGTCTGTTCTTAATTATTATACTTTTTAGAAGCTTTGGTTAGCCCAGAGTTTGTTTTCTTTTCGTTTATTTCTTTCAATCCTCCTCCCTTCTCCTTCCTTCTGCTCTAGCCTTGATTTTAATTGTTTTCCATGAATTGCTTACTTACGTTTATTTTGGAATTGAAAGCAAGACTGGCAACACTGCCGCACAAATTATCTGAAATTTCCCGTTAAATATAAGAAATTCACCACTTTCGGTGAAAATATTTGCAGGAAGCGGTACAGCCGGTAAAAGAACTTTCTCTGTAATGCGTAGTGCCGTGGAACACCGTGTCTACGTGAAAGGCGTGAGTTCTGTCTGCTGTTCGTGCAGTTCTGGTGAGCACACAAACTGGCGGCATCTCAGCAGAACATCTACCGTGACAGTAATGGTAAAACAGAGAGACTCAAGCCACGTTTCGACGATGATCCAAATAGTCCATAGAGCTGGAAACTCAAACTCTACTGTCTCCTATTACTTAGCTTTATCGCTCGATGTTGAATATAGTCCAGGAGCTACAGTTGCATTTGTGAAGCTCCTGCTCCCTAGGTGCGTTTTAAACTCCAATTTAGGTGGTGTAGATCATGCGGAGATCAGTCGATAGGAAATATTTTTGACACCGCCTAAGAAAGTCGAGACACTTGGCAGCTTCTTTCGACACGAACATCACATTGCATCGGCATGCCCAGAACATCAAGAGCCGCTATATATATATATAAGTATCTATGTGGTTAATGGGTGGTTGGGAAACTCGTTTGTGAGAGATAACAGACAACATTGGGTCTTAAGCGCATTGAACTCAACTCTTTTCGTGAGACCCCACTCGACTGAATTGACTGGAGATCTTTATTGGGTGAGTCATCCATAACATGGCTTTTCCTCTCAATTTCCAAAGAGTTAGGTCGTTTTGATCAGGCATATGAATGAGAAATGTTGCTGTCATCTGCAAACGAGTAAATGGGATTCCTTATTAGTGACAGAAGGTCATTATTGAAGACAAGGAAAAGTGGTGGGCGAGATGACTGAACCCTGCGGCACTCCAGTATTAATGACAAGATCTTCCGAATCGGTGTCGTCTATCACAATACGAATAAAGAGGTCGCTTCGAAAGTACGTGATCCATCTCATGCGAAGTTACTCCAGACCCCATGCATACTCAGTTTTGACAACAGCGCCTTTATGCCACACTCTGTCAAGCGCCTTTGAAATATCCAAAGCCACCGGTTTTGCTCTCACCTAAGCCATGAACACAATTTTGTGCAATAAACAACTTTAATAAGTCAATAAATTTTGCTTCACTGAGTTTGGTCAGCTTGACAGAATGCCAGGGATTCTTTACAATAGTCACATTTTTTTTACCTGTTCCAAAAAAGCCAAAAATTAACCCTATTTGGTAAGTTTTCGCTAATCTGGCTGGCAACAGTGATTGAAAGACATCTTTTAAATATTCTCTCCAATTCTTTTGAGTTTGCAGATCTTCTTGTTCGCATTGTTGCTGCTGGCGTACATACAGTGTCGGACAATAAATAAGAACACCTTGCACTATAAAACTTCTATTGATTTTTTTTTTATCGGACTGCTTATGGCAAACAATTTTTATAGAGAAGAAAATGTTATGGTATATACTTTATAATTTTCGAGGTGGCAGCACTACATTTAAATATTTTTTGGGGATTCCCAAACAAAAAAGTTGAGTTGAAGCAAAGCATTCGAAGGTGGACAATCAAAATAAGAACAGCAGACGAAAAAATGTATATTTTCAAAAGAAAACTTAAATTTGTTTATAATTTGTACTGGTAAGCATTTAAGTGGTAGCATTGAGGGTAATTCAATAAATTAAATGTAAACTATTCGGTAATGTCACAGCAAAATGGGTCGAGCAAAGCACTGTAGCAAGGAGGAGCGTGATTTGGTGAAAAAACTGCGAAATGAGGGACAAAGCATCCGCCAACTAGCTTAAACTATTAGCAGATCCTCGACATTTGTCTTCCAATCTTTATTACCTCGAAAATTTCATTGCAAGAGAGGTAGGCCCCGCAAAACTACAAGTGCACATGACAATCGCATACAAATTTTGGCGGCAAGCGATCCATTTAAGGCAGCTGCCGCAATTAGAGAGAAGGCAGGGGTTCAAATTTGTGCTCGATCAGGAAGTTGACGTTTGGTGGGGGGGGGGGGGGGGGGGTTAATGTATGGGAGAACAGCACGAAAAGTACCAATGTTGACACAAAGACATCGAACGTGTCCCATAGAGTTCGCTCAAGCGCACATTGAGTGGAATGGTTCAATTAATGCAAAAAAAAAAATGGCCTAACGTATTATGGACAGACGAAAGCAAGGTGAATCTTGTTGAAAGTGATGGCAAACGTTGGGTTAGACGCCCGAAAAATGCAGAATTGAGCCCAAAATAATCTAGGAAGACTTTTGAGCATGGAGTTGGAAGCATCATGGTATGGGGATGCTTCTCTTCGTATGTTGTGGGCCCTCTGTATTGGATAAAAGAAACGATGGACAGATTTCTTTACGTAAACATCCTTCAGGAGGTGATGCTTCCTTATGCTGAATGGGAAATGCCCCTTAAATGACAAATGCAACAGGATAACGACCCAAAGCACACCTCCATCCTTGCGCGAGATTGGTTTTCCCATAATGGATTTCCCCGTTATGACCTGGCCTTCACAATCTCCTGACCTTAATCCAATCGAGAACTTGTGGAATATTGTCAAAGAGAAAATTGGCAGTACCAGAGCTAAAAACAAAGACGAATTGTGGCAAAGCATTCAAAGAGCGTGGTATTCCATGCCCCAGGCTACTTGCGCGTCTCTGGTGGAATCAATGCCTAGAAGGTGCAAGGCGGTTTTAATTAGCAGAGGCTATTCCACAAAATATTAACATTAGTGAACAATTTGAGTCAATATTTTATAAATTTTTTTTGAATTTATCTTCAGCCAGATCAGAGAAATATTTTTTTCAGAACAAGGTGTTCGTTCTTATTTGATTGTCCGACACTGTACATACTTATTTTGAAAGCTGTCTCCTTCTGCAATTGTATTGTATTTTTAGAGAGGTAGAGGTAGAGGTAGAGGTAGAGGTGGAGGTAGAGATAGAGGTAGAGGTAGAGGTAGGGGTAGAGGTAGAGGTTAAGGTAGAGGTAGTGGTAGAGGTAGAGGTAGAGGTAGAGGTAGAGGTAGAGGTAGAGGTAGAGGTAGAGGTAGAGGTAGAGGTAGAGGTAGAGGTAGAGGTAGAGGTAGAGGTAGAGGTAGAGGTAGAGGTAGAGGTAGAGGTAGAGGTAGAGGTAGAGGTAGAGGTAGAGGTAGAGGTAGAGGTAGAGGTAGAGGTAGAGGTAGAGGTAGAGGTAGAGGTAGAGGTAGAGGTAGAGGTAGAGGTAGAGGTAGAGGTAGAGGTAGAGGTCGTTATTAATTGTACCTCGATCTGTAAGAAGATCTATTGTACGTCGATCTTCTCTCTCTAGCCTAATCTGTCTAGGGTAACTCCTCCAGTCCAGTTTTCCCTCAGGAATTATAGTATTGCGCCTGGATCTATGGATGATTGTTCAGTTTTTTGTGAATTAGTGTTGCACAATGAGCTAAACTATGTTCTAATGATTCCTTCTCTCCGTCTGCAATAGTTATAGGGCTTATTTAGCTTCCTACCATAACTAACTGATGATTGTGCAATGTATTCAAATATTGTCTAGCTAATTTGGAAGCTTTAGTAAATACTTTGAACAACATAAATCACTATTCGAAGGACACAAAAGCATAATTTGTAAACTGATGCTGAGGAGGACACCGATGCAGGGTAATAAGAAATGCACAAAACATTGCAAAGCATATTGCTACCTTTTGGTTAAGAGCTCATTTATGAAGATACTGAGGAAGAAAAAAAGAAGTAAGCATTTCCAAAGGTATACACAGAAAGAGTTACCTTCCAGCAGCTTCACATTCACAAAAACTTTACTTTGTATCACAAATAAAAGTAAAACACAAAAAAAAAAAGTTTAAATTCTATTGGCGCCATATTAATTTAGCAATATTTCTCCTTTTCTTGATTTTTATTTATTTATTTTTTTTGTTTGTTGTTGTTGTTGCTGTTTGAGCGTGCGTATAGGTAGAAAATCTATTGGAGAAAAGAGCCACCGTCATTCAGCCGCATCATAAATAACATTGAATTCTGCTTTATCGTTTCATTGCGTTCGGGGCAGCAAAATTTAATCAAGCGGAATTTAACAAGATTCCCGTGAAACTTATCAAAAAAGTGTGTTTAGATTCGCACAAACAAACAAAAAACAAACGAGAAACATAGAAAACATAACTAAAAGGAGAGGATGCGATGCGAGGATGTCCACACACAACCATTGGAAAAATATATTCACACAAAAAACCACAAAACACAAAAATAAAGCTAAAAGCATCGACAAACATGTTTGGTGAGGTTCGGGTTGGTTCTAGTTACAATACAGAGAGAGAGAGAGAGAGAGAGAGAGAGAGAGAGAGACGGGCAGGAGGGAGACAAGCAGGCAGGCAGGAGGGAGACAAGCAGGCATGCAGGAGGGAGACAAGCAGACAGGCAGGAAGGATACAAGCGGGCAGGCAGGAGGAATGTCAAACGAAAAAGCAACAGCAGCCGTAAAGCATTTTGCCTGTGCCTTGTGGACCACGCAAGAAGTGCTCAGCTTTTCTAATCCTTTTACAGTTGAGTTCAAAGCAAATTGAGCAATATTTGAAACGCAGGGAAGGTAAGCCAGCTCCTCGTCCTCTTTCGCAATTTGATTCAATAACAAACAAAAAACCAAACAAAATTCTCTAAAAATTAACAAAAATACCTGGTATAAACTTTGGGAACGATTTTTATTGAGCAAGATCATACAAAAATCTTATTTAATACATATGACATTAGTGCATCATGCGAATTTTGACAAAATAACTTAATTTTTGCAGCATGATTTTTATGGTTTTCCTTTATGTTTGCCTGTTTGTTGTTGCTGTTGTAGTTTTCGTTTCTTGTTTTCGATTCTTAGTGTAGCTTAATGGAAATATGATACTTTAACCATAGGTAAAAGCGAGAAATGTGCCAAGAATCTAAGCAAATTCTGAGAATTGAAGAGAGGCAAAAATCAATCTGAAGGTGTTTCATTTACAATTAAGAAACAAAATGGAATCGATCGAATGTGTTTGGTTTGCAATGGTTTGCAAGTGGACGATAGATGATGGAAGTATTTCCATTGACCATTAGAAATAATAATGGCCTTCCTCAACGGATGCGACATTGAAGGAGTGAATGCCAGCCACAGAGCAAACACTGCTCAAGAACATATACCAAAGTACTAGGAATAACTTGTTGTAGATATTCTTTTCTTCGTTTAATGATACAACAGCCCATGGAGGACCTCAGGTCGAGCTTTTCGCGTTGCAGATCTTAAATTAATCAATTAAAATGCAATTGAATCGGGCACAGTCTACGTATGTGAATCGACCAGAAGAGAGCAAGAGGCAAATCAAAACCCACAACAAATAACATAAATCGTTGAAACCTTTTGTAACACCTTGTAATCCTGTATTCGAGCCAAGGGGGAGGAGCACGCAGAAGAGGACGTCCTTATCTCCGTTGGAAAGACCAGGTGCAGGGCAACCTGACTGCACTTGGCCTTATCAAGTGGCACCAGCGCGCGCATAGCAGAGGCGACTGGCGGAGCTTTATACAGGCGGCCAAGACTGATCATCGGTTGTAGTGCCAGCTAAGTAAGTAAGCAAGTAAGTAAGTGTAACCTAAAAAAAATACATATTTCAAGTCAGACTGTGGCCGGCAACATCGCTGCCTTTACATTTCCCTGCTACTCAGTGTCGAAAATTAAGACAGATCGAAGGTAAATTTAACGTTTCCGTTCGGATTCGGCATTAAACTGTAGGACCCTTCCATTTCCAGTACAAATATAACTCGCACAACATGAGTGGATGCGAACAGCTCGGCCTAAGCTCTCCATGGGCTGTTGTGCCATTAAAAAGTAAAGTAAAGTAAAGTAAGTAAATAAGAGACGATTAATTTTTTTCTCAATGGGGTTTATATTAATCGAAAGTACAATCGTTCAGGTTAATTGTAGTAGTTCAAATTCCCTTTCTGGTGAAATCAATTTAAGTTTTTTTTTTAATTTTTCTTGTGTGTCTTGTTAGTATTTTTATTAAATATTAAATCAAAATACCAGCATCCATTAATAAAGTAAAGCATCCATTAAAGTAAACAAAATGCTATGAAACAAAAACAAAATCAAGCACGTCATAACCCGAATAGGAAAAAAAACAACCAAACAAAAAGTGTGGGGAAAAGAAAAGTAAAATGAGGAAAACGTCACCTAAGCAAACAACTTCCTTCAATTAAATTTAACAGGTTCCTGCGTTCGTTCGCGCGCCTAGAAGCAGGCATCGCTATGTACTCACATAATGCATGCAGTGGCAAAACAGAAAAACAGAAAAACAAAAAACAAAACAACCTAAAGCTAAAGCTAAAGAAAAAACGGCGATGAAGAAAGAGATAAACGTGTGAATTTTATGAGCTCGCTGAAATCTAAACGACCGCTGCCGTTGGTTGCTGTAGCCTGCTGTCATTGTTGTTGCCACAAGATTATTAAATTGCAAGCAACACGTTGTTGCCTTCAGTGGCGGTAAAGCAAGTCGTCGCGTTGTGTGTGACGCTTCTATTTATTTCTATGCTTTATTTTTTTCCCCCCTTTACTTTTTTTTCTCGTTTCTTCGCTTCACTTCATATCCGCATCCGTATCTCGTAGATACATGCAATGAATGAAAATATAAATTTTTCAGTTGAATGCGAAAAGAATAAGTAAAGTGTAGAAGGAAAATAAGAAGTAAGGCAACGTCTTCCCCAACGTGACCGCGCTGTCATGCATTGAGCATGAGCTCGTCGCTGCTGGTGCCGTCGTATGCTCTAAAGAGAGGCAGGCCTCGAAAGGCCGCCTCAGAGCTCAGCTGTGTTTATGACTTTCATTCCAAATTAATTTCGTACGTTTCTCTGGAGTCGGGGTCGTCATTATCTTTCGAGTATCTGTTCATTTCTTGTTAAATTCTTTTTTTTTTAATTATTAATACTCAATTCAAATTAATAAATTTTAAAAAATAAGTACTTAAGAGTTCAGTGAAGTACATTGAAAAACGCTGGCATTGCAACGCACTCATTCGTTTGTTGTTGTTGCTGCCGTACTCGCACTCGTTTATGTTAAATTGATCATGTTCTTAACTTGAAGGCAGTCATAAAATTAGCGAAATTGTTGTAGAAAAAATTGTCTTTTTTATAGGTCAACGAAATATTGATTGCCCCTTTGGCGTAAGGTCTCGCACTCTTTCTCTCTCTCTCTCTCACTCTCTTTCTCTCTTCGTTGTAATACTAATAATAAATTTGTAATCTAATACAATGAAACGCGAAAACATGACAGCGTACCAGAAAATATGTTAAATAAGCTAGAAATAGAGAAAGGAGAAGTGTGTCTTGGAAGGATGCTAACTGAAGGAACCTAAGCAATGTAGCTAGCAGTTAATTCTACAGCAGTGTCGGACTGCTGCATTACATAAACAAGCATGCTTGTGTGTGTATCTGAGTGACAGCGCTGCTTTTTCAAACAATTATGCAGCGTGATCTTACTGATATGAATGCTGCAAGTCAACTAACACGATTTGCGTTGACAAAATTACTCTCGAACTTCGCCCGAATTCCAATGTTCGTCAAGAGTTCGTCAGCTATACGAAGAAGCTTAGAAGTGTACGTGTGACAGCATTGCGTCGACAGAGAATGTGAGCCTATTCAAATGTGAATAAGATAGTCAAAATTAGCCGACACTGTCCTACAGTCACATGCAGAAATCGGCATTTGTCCTCCGATTCAGGTTGAATAACTGAATAGTTTTAATAAGACTCGAGCAGTATATCCTACAGATCTAGATTTAAGATTTAGTAGGACCATGTCCTCTTGTATTTGATTAAAAATTTTGTGAAGATTGACCCAAAAGTTGCGCTGGTAGAAATCTTTGCCAGCTCTCTGAACTCATGTATAGTATGTAACTAGAGAAACTACAATTCTTAACAACATAACCAGACAGCATCCTTCCCCCTAGAGTCTACATATTTCATTCTTGAAAGTATACAGAAAGAGAAAAAAAGAAATCAGAACAAGAAGCATAAGCATAAGGTAAATTGCATGCAATATTGTGTGGTGGCATACATCAACACACAATATAAAGTTACCGCAAATTTATTGCGGGAAATGAAACATAAACGAGCAAAACATGACTACAGACAGACATGAAAACTTAAGAGAAGCAAGCAGCAGCAGAGGAACAAGCGTGTTAACTACCAAATACGCAAGAAGCACTAGCGGATCCACAGATTGTAGAAGAGGGGAGGCTTTTAATGTGTTCATCACTTAAAATATTTATTTTTTATATATAAAGGGTGTTTTTTTATTTATAAAGGAGTGCGGTTTTCAAGAAGAAATAAAACGCATATTATTTAATGTTATGGACAAGAATTTAGCTTTATTATAAAGATATGGATTTGGCATTATGTTTTAAAAACGATTTGGGGCAAGTGGCCGCCGCAGCTGGTTCGAATAAATTCCAGCCGAGGGGCCCAATTTTCGACCACTTTTTGCAGCAATTGGGGCCGTATGTCAGTAATATCGCGCTGAATATTCTCTTCCAAGGCGTCAATCGTCTCGGGCTTATCTGCGAAGACAAGCGACTTCACATAACCCCACTAAAAATAGTCCAACGATGTTAAATCGCACGTTCCTGGACGCCACGCCACAGGCCCACGACGCGAGATAAATCGCTCACCAAAAGTTCGCTTCAATAAATTGATTGTGATTGTTTCATTGGCTGAATGGCATGTAGCGCTGTCTTGTTGGAACCAAAGGTCGTCCACATCAACATCCTCCAATTCCATATGTGCCCATAGAGCACATCAAACAGTGACTTTTTGAGGATGTAACGGCGTCTCAACAATGGCTTGTGGATTATGATCACTCCAAATGGGACAATTTTGCTTATTCAACCCATTCTCTACCCATTCAACCAAAAGTGAGCTTCATCGCTGAACAAAATTTTCTTGTGAAAATCGGGATCGGTGGCCATCTCATTTGGGTAATAAATTTGCACGATTTGCAAACGTTGTTCAGGAGTTAGTCTATTCATTATGAAATGGCAAACCAAATTGAGCATAAATCAAGTGACAGCTGTCAAAAAGACAAACTCCGAGAAAAGTATTGCCAGATTGAAAACCACACTTCTAAAAAAAGCACCCTTTACTTACTTTACTTTTAATGGCACAACAGCTCATGGAGGGCCTAGGCCGAGCTTTTCGCATCCACTCATGTTGTGCATGTTATATTTGTACATGAATGGAAGGGACCTGCAGTTTAATGCCGAATCCGAACGGCGAAGTGAAAAAGCGTTTCATAGGCAATTTTTACTCTTGTTACTCTTGCCTGCCAAGAGGTGATGGTGGTGCCGTGTAGAAAAATTATTTTTTCTACTTTTTGATGTTGCCTGTGCCGAGATTCGAACCCCGGACACTCTGCGTAGCAGTCCAACGCACTACCACTACGCCAGAGCGACCACCAAAAGCACCCTTTATATGGTATATATTTACCAATGTCCAAATGTAGGAGACATTCATCGGGAAGGGAAGTGGCATCCCCAAAGTATCCCTCTTTGGATACGCTAATGTGCAGCAGTAAACGCAAAGTTAGATAGAGGAGGAAATACACAAACACAAACACACACACACACACACACACACACATGCAATAAGAGGAAGCAGTAAAAAAGACAAACTACGACTAGAAAACCGCAAGAATTGCTGCACTACACATTAAATGCAAAGAAAAAGTCTCTGTTGCTGTTGCTGTTGCTGCTGCTGCTGCTGTTGCAAGATAAATGTGGTAAATTAAAAGCAACAACAGTCAAAATACAAGATTTATTTTCTAACGCTGCCTTGTAGCTAATGCCTTGGTTTTAGTTTTAATTGAAAATTGCAATGAAAATAGAAACATTTTATGTTAACTATGTATGTATGTATGTATGTATGGTACATACATATATCACATGCGAGGGAGAGGGGAGGGAATTGGGGCCGCACTGTTGGGACACATGCAAACATGTCATTTAACTAGTTACATAGATAACAAAAATAGCAGTAAATCCAAGATTCAATCCTTAACAACCTACAGCTTTATCACTGACACACATTTTCTGCTGTGATAAATCTATTTTACCATTATACACAACAACAAAACGAGGAAAAAGAAAAGAAATGCCAAAATTAAAATGTCAAATCAAATGCAGTCGAGAATGGCATAACTGTTTCTATTATTACTAAACCGGAATGGAGGAGTGTGTATGTATGTATGTATGTATGTATGTATCTATATAAATGGCGCACTACTGTTATCTTCAATTACTCTTTCTTACAACAAATGCTAGAGCCGCAACTGTTGCTATTGCTATTGCTATTGCTATTGCCATTGTTGTTGTTGTTCACATTGTGATATAGTAAAAATAAAGTTCATCAACCACCCATGGTGTAATACAAGCAAATTCAATCAAAATGTTTTCAATCATATTTTTTGAAATATGGTGTTTTTTGCTTGTTTTTGTTTTTTTTGTTTTGTTTTGTTTTAGACTTAAGCATTAAATGGAAAGTCCTTGAACCCCTTAACTGCGTAAATAGGAGTAAATAAGCTGGTGCTGTTGTGCTACAGTGACGTTGCTGCAGGCGTTCTTTTATAATACGATACCTAACTCTAAAATAATAAGTACTTAGATCAACATTTCAGTGGGCAATTAAATGCTCTTAATGACGTCAATTGAGTGCTTTGTGATTCTTATAACTACTAGAAATAACAGTAAAATAACAAGAGACTGCCACTGACTGGTTTAAACTGTTGAAATTCAGTCCAAAGTAACAAATTGAATTAGAAACTAAAACAATCCAGTTTCTAAGTTCGACATCTGATCCAGGAATTGCTGCAGAAACATCGTTAGAAAAGCAAATATTAAAAAATTCAATATTAAAAAGATCTACCAATCGAATGACAGAGAGCCAATCACAGCAACAAATATTACATATCATATGTCATACCGTCTCACAATTGCTGGGGCAGAGAGTCTTTTCAGGAGAATTACAAATATGTACATAAGTAGGTAGATATGAAGGTGTGACATTTGACGTTGCTCTTATCCTTATCACATTACAATAAAAGCAACAACAAATAACAAATTTCACAATGAATCTGAAATTGCGCACAGCACATACCATACTATACAAATACTGAGAGTACAATCCAGCAGCCCACCTGCTCCTCTTGTAGCTGGAGCAGCTACTATGTATTTTGTTGAAATTTAACACATTTTTCCCCACACATATACACATATACTTACACATGCTCTCGCTCTTTCTCTCTCTCTCTCTCTCTTTGCCCTCTTGCAATGTTAGCGACAACAATAATAATACATAATATTAAGATTCTCACACATGAAAAGCACAACATTTGTGTTTAGCAATGGATACAAACAAATACAGCACAACAACAACAACAACAATAACAAACGAAACAATCAAATTTCGGGTGAGTCGTCGTTGTATCACCACCAACCAAAAGAAGAAGAAGAAAAAAACAAATCCAAGCAAACAAAATCGATGAACATTGACCTTGCCTTAGGTCCTTAACATCAAAAACACAAAAACAACAAAGCGCCAATTTCGAAAATTTTCGAAAATGTTCGTAAGTTCGCGCTTAACTTGCAGCTGTGTGACGAAGGTCGAAAAATTAAAACAGAATTTTTTGCTTGTTTCGTATTTGAAAGTGCAAAAGAAAGCGGGCAGCGACAGGCAGCATGAATCATTATCGTCATCATGGCAAGAAATCGAAAATGAGATAATGGTGACAAATGCTGGGAATGAATAATGTGCTGAGAGAATACAAAGTGAGAAATAATTAGAGTGGTTAAAATTGAATTGTATGTGCAAGTGCAAGCTGAGCCAACTTGACCTTACCGGAAGATATCTGATAAACTTCTAAGCAGAATACAAACAAACAACTCAGAATTATTAGGGTCCTGTTTTCTTTTAGCCGTGGCAATGTAATAAAACTACTTGCAATCGGTTTGGCGCTTGCTCTTTCATCGACTACTAAAGAGCGAGCGGAAGAAAAAACAAAAAATAAATTACATAAGCTTAAAAAACTGTAACCTTTTTTGGTTTTGCTTCTCCCCTCCTTATGCAGCAAATTCACTTTCGAAGCCATTCACAAGTTTCATTGTTGTTTATTTGTTATTTTGCCGAATCGCAAAGGAAGGTGATTGACTGCTACTTTATGATGCGAGCGAGGTAGAGCGGGCAAACGAAAAAATAATAAAAACAGAACAAAAGCAAAAGCAAAAACAAAAACAGTAAGTCCGAAATATATGTACTTAAATTTTTCTAAAAATTAATGAGAAATGGGATTCAATCCAACAAAAAAGCAACAGCAACAAGAAAACGAAAAGTAGATATGCTGCCTTTGCTCGTATTTGTTTTTGAATTCGTACACATTCGAAAAACGTAATAAGTATTTTCAATTATGTCTTCACATGCAAATTCGCTCAAGTGCGCTTTGAAGCTTTTGAGTAACAAAAGAAGAGACAAATGCTCTCTCTCCAGTGTTGCATTCTGAGTTGAATTCGTGAAATACCGAATTTTAATCAGATACTTTTCGTAAGTATAGATTTCCTACATACTTTCCTACCTTCATGTTCTTTTTGCTAGAAATACTTTCAAGTCACTCACTTTGTTGAAACTCAATCGCTGCATAATTGAGTTCTTGGAATTGTTTTATTTTTGAAGATAACTTTTTCATTTTATTAAATAGAGCTCATTTAAATTCGGTAATAGGATATATTGAAAACGACGAAAATTAAAAAACAACCAAGCATTCATCATTTTGAAACTGTCAGCAATTTTCCCATAATTGAATTAAGGCGCTAAAATAGTAACTTCACGAACTTCTCAAAAGAATAAAAAAAATATATAATATAAATTTTTGTATTTTTTAACTTGCTATTCTTCAAACTAGGAAAAAAAATATGTTTCTGCACCATAAGAAAGAATTGGGTTTCTCTGGTTTTCACAACAATATAAAGAAAGGTAAGGTATGATCGTGGTTGCTGCATATCAATTATGTATGTATTTTTCGTTGATTGGGCTTCTGCAGAACTGAACAACACCTCGTTGCCTCAATGTTTTTAAATAAATTTTTAGATATAAGATTTTTACATTAAGGTAACTTGTAACGTTAAAATATCAGTTATTGTTTGGCAATTGTAGCAGTGACCATTTTAAAATTTTTTCGGCCCTCTGTTTTTTGTAAATACTTATATGTATACCAATAATTACTTTAAATCTCTTGTCCACGAATTACAAATCAAAATTTCCTTATTGACACTCCCTTTTTGCTTTTATTGCTAAAAAAAATAACTAAATAACTAAAAATAAATAAAACGCTTTAGGTTTGTGCAATTCCCAAGGTGTCAAATATGCACATTTTGCTTATAAAAATTCATGCGAATTGCAAGCTGAGAAGATTTGAGGAAAACTTGATTCAAAGTTAATAAAATTAATTAAAATATTTAATTTTTTATAAGCTTTTATATAATTTTAAATGCATACTAGATACAAGGATGTATGTAAATCAAACGGTTGGCAGGAAAATAATTCCAAACTACTACAAGGACGATTATTCTGAGGAAAAAAAAAATTTGTTAACTTTTTTTGTAAAATTTAGATGAAAAACAGTGGAAAATATAAATTCTTTTTTAACTAGTAAAATTCGTTTCTAGACGAGACTTCTTTGTCTTACGACAAATGTCAGTGTGGCTGTCAAATTTTATATGTTCAAAAAATATTTGCCAATGTTGCTTCTACGCGGCAAGACATTTTTTGGTGAAAAATAATGAAAAATAATAATAAATAATTTATGGAAACACCTGCTTCCTCTTGTTTTTGCTATAGGAGAAGTGCCACGAGAAGTCTTTTAAAATTTGAAACAATCCTAAAAAACATAAGTGACTCAGAGTCTCAAGACAATGTCTTAATATTCTGATTTAGATCTTCCAACCGATTCGGCATACAGTTCGTTGTGACTTTTTTGGCAAGACAATAAACGTTAAGACAATCTTGTCTCGTCTAAACGCATTTATCTTTCAACTTTTTACGTTTTTGTGCCACTGTAAACTTATAACTATGAAGTGCATCAGCTGATTAACTTGTATCTTAGTACATGAGAAATTTATACTAGCAACAAAAACACCATGTACATACTGTGTAGAGAGCAATTGAGGACTGATCTAAAGGATCTGCTTGCAAGTATTTACATTTCTATAAAATAAGTTTATTCTGCATAAAAAATTAATACTTTATTGAAATCGTGCAAGCTTTCAATTTAGAAATTCTATACTAGGTACTTCAGAAATTCATATTCCAATAATGAAAATATTTATTTATGAAGCATACATTTGCATTAGAAAATTTCATTTAATAATATGCATTTTTACTTGTTAGCTTCTTCGCAGTTTTTTTCTTTTGATAACCGAAAGCTTTTCTCGGCAAAGTTTTTTTTTCAACGCAAGTTAGAAAAAGCACAACACATTGACATGTCACAACTTCTGGTTTCTGGTCTTTTTGCTTTCAAACTATTCAAAATATCAATTCTTTATTGCCAACTATATTTTTAGCATTGCACTTTTATTTACATTTAGTTAATTGTATTTTTTAAATTAAAACACTTATTTATCTCCAATTAATTGTTTATTAAACTGAAGTAAAACAAAACAAACTTCCTCACGAAATTCTTCAACGTGAAAATGAGACAAATGGAGTGAGTGAATAAATTGCGCAGTTCGTAACAAAGCGTGAAAGAGACGTCGGAATATATGGGAACAAGAATAGCGTTGCCAGACGAGTCAAACTGATTGTAATTCGTAAATAACATTTTTTTTTTGTTTTGTTTTTTGAAATAGTTACTCTTTAGGCTTTTCCGGGGAAAAGGCTTGGAGATTTAGTTGGCCTGATTTCTTGTGGAAATTATATCGCCATGATTGTAAATAACACTTTAAATGCACACTTTTGCAGTTAATTAGTTTATTGTTACGATATTTCTAAAACAACAGCATTCGCATTTATTTACATATATGTGCAATTAGTTCCATAACGGTCTAACCGTCTAGAGTCTATACGATGGCATAGAGCACAGCCTTGTCTAGAAACTACGAAGGGCTCTAGATATTCGTGGCCATGCTAATTGTTAGTGGCATTGTTAAGGACCTAAAGCACATCTAGCATCAGCAAACAACGAAAAGCTCTGGAATATCTATGAAAGCAACACCATCTATGGTATAAATACGTCAAAAAGCAGCGGAGTGGAAGCAGATACAAATTGAAAGTTGAAGAAAACGCACAAAATGTGAGGGCGCTATAATTGAAAAGGTATTTTAAGTGTAGTTGAGTGTTAAAAGTTTAAAATAAAGGTGCAATAATTTTCTCTCATACACAATCCAGTGATCGAAGATTTTTATTTGTTGTGAATAAATAAATAATAGATACTAACTTACTTACTTTTAATGGCACAACAGCTCATGGACGGCCTAGGCCGAGCTTTTCGCATCCACTCATATTGTGCGTGTTATATTTGTACATGAATGTAGATGAATAGTTACTGAATAATCATAAAAATATCAGTGAGTAAAAAAAAACTACAGTAATAAAACTGATTTTATCTACTTCCAATAAAATTCCCCTTTTACAATTGTCAACTATTGAAATCAACTTTTTGAGCTTGAAGGGAACTAATCCACTCTCTTTTCTTTCTTCCTTATCATTTCACTATAAAAATTTCTTTCATACGTGGACGACGTGTATCGAATACGATTGAACCATGAGCTGTAAGCCGAAACTGATATAGTCAAGCGCATAAAAATCGAGCGGCTGGCTCATGTTGAGGCGCTCTGGCTAGAAGGGCGTTTTATTCGAGCTACGGTGAAGGAACACGCAGAACAGGACGTCCTAATCTCCGTTTGAAAGACCAGGTACCGGGGGCACCTGTCTGCACTTGGTCTTATCAACTGGCGCCAGAGTGCGCTTTGCAGAGGCGACTGGCGAAGCTTTATCAAGGCTAAAACCGAACAACGCATGTAGTGCCAGCTAACTAACTCCTAGAATGAAATTCGATGACAGCAACCAAGAACTTTTTATACTATCTGGCAGCATTATTTGGTTGTTGAATAATAGTTTTTTTTTTTTACATGCTGCAGGGAAATGTCAAATGCTGTAGAACAGAAAGATTGTAAAGGAAAAAATACAAAAATAAGGTGCAAGGAAAAGCCGGAAAAATACCAAAAACAATAAAAACTGGAGAAAACTAAAATTGGTATTATGCATAAAAACTAAATAAAAAGTAGTAAGAACTTTTGCAAATTGAAAGAGATTTCGAGTAAAGAAGCGGTGAACAATGACAGCTACAACAACGAAGTTCATATCGTGGCTAAATGAGAAGTTAAAAGCGCTGGCAACGGATGAATCAGTTTTCGGATCTTACATCACGGGAATTCTCGAAGGCGATGAAACGTACGAGGAAAAGCATGAGGCGCTCACCGACATACTCAGCGAAATTCAAGTAAATATTTCACGCACATAGCATTCGGCTAATCAGCCACTAGCAAAAACTAACAAATTACCAAATCTTACACGACACCTAGCACGACAAGTTAGAAGACCTAATAACAGCAATACTAAGCAAATGGGAGGAATGCCATCCGCCTGTGGATGAATCAGCAGCGAAGACGCTGACGATCGATGTAAATGCGCAGCTAGCGAAATTGCTGGAGGCGCAGAAATTCGAAACAACAGTGAAGGAACGACAATACACCGAAGAAGAACGACGCATACGTGAGCAAATATTGGCGCAATATTCACAGGTAACAACAAACTGATAGTGGCGGCATTGTGCGCTCATTAATATTGCTCTGCCATTCCGCAGACGGAAATAAGCGATGAGGATGCTGATGATGTTGCTGACGTGGCCGTCACTCCTGCCAACGCCGATGGTAGTGGTGCAGGAGGTGTGTCTGGTTGTGGCGCTGGTAAACCAGGTGGTGCTCCCAACACAATGGGAGCCTTAGAACGCAATACAAACGCCGCTGATGTCATGCAGCTGCAGAAGGAACGTCGGGAACAGGCACGCATGGATAGCGCTGCGAAAAAGCAAAAAGATAAAGAGGATCGCGAGAAACAGAAACAATTACGCGAAGAAAAGAAGGAAAAACGTAAAACAGTGAAAGGCGAAAGACGCCGGTAGCTGCCATGAAATATGACATTTGAAATGTCTAGATTTTTTTTTTTTTTGCGCTATGTATGTGAGCAAAAGCAAAAAAGAAGGCATCTCTGTTGTAATAACAAAATTCAATCATTTTTAGAATTAAAATCTAACGCAAGATGGAAAAGAAAATCTAAAAAAAATGTTTATTCAAAATTTTTTTTTACAAAATTAAACCAAATTACTACCGTTTTCAATAACCCAAATGTGAAATAAGAAAATTAAAGAAAAATCCTTATTTATTATTACACAATTTTTTTTTTTTTTTTAAATAATGCTGTCTATATTTTATGCCCTTGTGGACCGTTCCATTTTTAAATAATTTAACATTTTATCTTTTTAATTAAATGTTAAATGTATTACCATTTCTTTTTACACCTAAAATTCTTCTTCAATTTGTTATCAATTAATAAATGATGAATAAAAGCCAATCATCATGAATGTAAGCAGTTACATTTTAGACCTCAGCGCCGCGGAGTCATTTGAGAATGTTGAAGTTTAAAATAGCGTTCTACACTTTATTGCTACACCAGTTCTTTATTTTGGCACATTATTTGCTACACGAATTGTTGAAAACATAAGTCCTGCTGTATGTTATGTTATGGGCTATAATGTCTGTTTTATTGAAAATACCAACAAACTTGTACATATTTATTTTAACAATCTGATTTTCGTATAATCCAGTTCCAGTGAAAGTATGTCGTGACCTTGGTAAGCCGTGCCATATTAGCGACCAGTGCTGCAGCAAACGTTGTCGGAGTTTTACAGCCAAGTGTGTTACATGAGCGCAAAAGGAAGACGCAGTGCTATCTCTACTTTTACTTTTTAATATTGTAATAACTAATTTTCTAGCTCTGAATTGAGTCGAGTCTAAAACTTGAGCTCAGTGTTTGCTGGGTTGATCTACGATATACTCGCTCTTCATGAGTTTATTCATTAATAATCATTGATTAAAGGTTATTTCTATTTTGGAACTGGTTTTATTGTGAATTTTTTGTCACACTTAATACATACAGAGAAATGTAAATTTTCATTTATCAATTTGCAATCGGTTTTAAGAAATTATTATGACTGTCTGGGCTCAGATAAAAACGAGAGCGAGCGTTTAAATAACTGCCTTAAATCAGTTGCAATTAAGATTTGCCAGCAAGTTAAGCGCAAGTGCTCAATAATTATGCATAACTGCTGGGTACGCGTAATTAAATTATTTGTCCTGATTTTGGCAATAATTTTTATTGCGAAAGTCGATGGTAAGTAAAAGGCTAATGGTAAACGCGTTCGATTTGCCACACTCTACTTACAATCACTTTACATCCTATTTGAATAGCAGTACTCGTATAGTATAGCTCTAGAGATTAGAGAAGAAGTGACGTTGTCAGGCTAGCAGAGTGGGTGCAAATCGAACGCATTTATTGTCGCTAAGCTCCACAGGTGAGCTCTTTAACCCTCACAACTATTTGTATTTTTCCTTTGTGATTATTTTAGCCGAACAAATCAATGTTATACTCGAAGACACGAATTATCTAATATCACATGATCAGAAGGTAAATTAGCATAGCATTAAGAAATTGTATTTCTATTCATCAGTTCATGTATTACCTATTTCAGCTCAATTGGTGGGCGGCGCGTTCTTTTTGCCGTGAAAATGCCATGAAATTGCTTACTCTCGAGAACGCTGATAAGCTGCAAACTCTTAACACTTATCTAAAGGGCAAAGGTAAGCTCAAATGGAATTCAATATAAATACTATGATTGCTAAATTTTCGTTTTCAGGTTTTGTCGATAGTCCTGACATCGGTACGGATTATATCTATTGGACATTGGGTAATGATCTGAAGTCAGAAGGTACATTCGTTTGGGATTATGGAGGACCCAAATTCGACTATACAAATTGGTTAGAAGGGATGCCCGATAATTGGCGAGGCGATGAGCATTGTGTGGAAATGGGCTTCCGTGAATTGGGCAAGTGGAATGATAATCGCTGCCGATATCATCGGCACTTCATATGCGAACGTAAATTGAATACTGGCGTTGAAGCGGTTTAAAAAATTATGCATCGTTATGATCTTTCAAAGTTTACTGGTTGTTATTATTGTACATATGTACAAGGTGGGGGCAAAAGGAATGTCATAATGTGAATGTGCCATAATGGCGTCAAATGGCATTGTGCTGTGACACTTATGTATGTTGTAGACAGATCGAGAATTAATAGACAACAAAGAATTTAAGGATGCACAACTCAAATTTAACGATTTGAAGTCAAAATGCGGTAAAACAAGCGCAAATGTGTAACAATTCAGAAGGTGGTCATTTGACCTGATATCATTTTTTCAGCTTCACCTTCAAATAAACTTGCTGTGATAATAGTACTAAATTTTTTTAATTTCTAACAAAATGACAGCCAATTCAAATTATAACATTACTTTTGCCCCACCTTGTATGGAAATTAAATTATTCCTTCAACGATATATGTTCTTTCTTTATGCCGTTTATCAATGAGAATTGTCCAGGAAAACGGAAAATCAGTTTGTTTAGCACAAACAAGATTAAACAAGATTTACTTTTGGTTTACGGCAATTGCTTGACTTAGTGAGGTGAAAGTGTGTGTTTAAAAGGTTTCAATGCATATAAAACTCTATGCATAGCTTTCTTCGTCCATGTAAGTGGTCAAGCCAACTGTTTGAAGGGAAGTTTTACTTCCATGGCAATAGTTGGTTTGCCATTTCCAGACAGAAATGTTCGTAGCACTTGACGTACATACAGAATTGAGCCAACTCCAGCGATGACACCGTCAAAATTTATAGATCGTCTTCATCATTTATAAATGCTCCAAGTGACTTACTTACTTTCTTAACTGGCACTACAACCGATGATCGGTCTTGGCCGCCTGGGGCGTAGGACACAAGGTAAAGTTCGTGACAGTCGCAGGTGCGTCCAGGGTCAATCCTTGCGCTTCTACGTTTCAAGTCGACACACAGCCTCCTCGTGGCGTCCCCTCGATCTGACAACCGTCAGTGAGTTATGATGTTTGCGGCGGGTTTCTCCATGGCTGTGCGTCACGCTTGAAACCCACCACGTCAATATATTTCTCCAATGAATCCTCAAACGAAGCCTCGGACATTTTTCATTTTTTTTATACAGGAGAAGCAAAATAAACTTTAAAAAAGCATCGAAAATATAAAGTTTTAAATACTTTTTAGATGCAGTTTAGGAACATAAAATTATACATAATATGTTTCTACGTTTTTTAAACTGTGACATATTTTTGCTTATCTGTAAACAACAACAACAACAACAACAAAAAAATGTCATTTAAGGACTTTCCATATGATGAAGATATTTTCATAATTTCTGTGGAATTTTAATACAAGATTTACTTTTGGTTTAACGCAATTGCTTCTCATTGAAAGCAATGTAGAAGATCAAATAGGAATACTGCAAATATAGTAGAATTGAATTTATTATTTATAGAATAAACGATCTAAAAATAGTTTAAAACATATTTACTGTATGTTACTGTCACGATAAAGCTTTGTCGACCCAAGCATTTACATATTTTTATAAATTATTTGAAACCCGTGCCTCACGTCATTGAAAATTCCTATTGCATTTCTACTAGTGACTTGTGATAAAAACCACAAGCAAACTCAGCCTCTTCATCACTGGGAAGCGACAACCTTCAGCTGCATGTGCATAATGTTGATTTAATTATCGTGAAGGAAAAGTTCTTGAATGAAGTTTTGCGATAATTCGCACAACAGTTCGTGGGCATCGTTCATCGGAGGCAGTACATTAAAATAAGGAAAGGAATATGACAGCAATTATAATACTTCCGATAATAATATTTCTAATTGATGCTTCTGCCATAGCAGCAAGAAGTAAACCGCACGCGGAGAATGAAATTACAGTGCCGCTCAGTGATCGAGTCTATAAAATTTGGAATGGATATGAGGTAAGCTCTGGAGATCCGATCTGCGTATAAGATTTTTAACATTTTCCATGTCTTTTACATATTTTATAGCTAAATTGGAAAGATGCATTAAAACTTTGCGAAGCAAAAAATATGAAATTGTTGAGCATTGAAAGTGTAGAGAAATTCGAGTTACTCGGTGAATTTCTAAAGAAGAACGGTGGGGTTAAAGCAAATCACCTGCGACACACATGAACACATTCTTGAGGTTAATTATTATTTGGTTCTTTTGCTTGTCAGATTTCTTTCATAAGCCTGGTGAAAATGGCAATAGATTTGTGTACTGGACATCGGGAAATGATTTAAAAACGCCAGCTTCATTCGTCTGGGAGACAACTGGCGAGAAATTTACCTACACCAATTGGTTACATGGTAATCCAGATAATTTCGAAAATAGAGAGCATTGCATGGCAATAGGCTCTCTGGAATTTGGTAAATGGAATGATGTGAATTGCAGAAGCAAACTAGATTTTATTTGTGAAGGTAAGCTCCTAGTGACAATGCGCATAACGCAGTCTAATCGAAGGATGTCTCTTTCATTATTTGTGTGGTAATATGTAGCACAAGTGACTACTTTTATGCGGGATGACAATATGTATTTAGTTTGGACCCATAGCAAGGTGATTTTGCATCCGCTCATATAAGTTTCCAATCAGATAATGTAAACTAAGAATTTTTGTAGCTCGATTGGTGGCATTCAAAGAAATTTTGTGAAGATCGGAGAATGAAGCTTATAAGTTTTGAAAACGCCGAGAAACTCACATACATCACCGATTTTCTGAGAGGACAAAGTAAAATCAGCAGTCGCGTGTGCAGCCAAATTGCGTTTCTCGGCAAGGGAGACGCAATTGGCCCGCATGAAAATGAATACATTTAATTACCAACTAAACCAGTTTTTCTTTGTAGATTTCACATTCGATCATAAATTAGGTAGTGATTACATATTTTGGACTTCCGGCAACGATCTGAAAACCGAAGGAACTTTTGTATGGGAATCGACTGGTGCCCAAATGGAATTCACCAATTGGGAAGTTGGAATGCCGGACAATTGGCGCTCTGATGAGCACTGCCTGGAAATGGGTTATCGTCGTTTAAGCATGTGGAATGATAATCGCTGCTGGTACAAAAGACATCTTATTTGTGAAGCGAAAATAACGATTAGTGTCAGAAATATATAAGATCTAGTAAATGGAATTTGATTTATCGACTGGTGATTCAGCAAAACTGTTGCTTTTTATTTGCAAGTTCACGAAGGCAGACATTTTTGTTCCTCCTCTCTGGAGGTACTCTAGTCGTGTCGCTTTTCATCCAAGTAACTTAGCATGTTATATGATATTGTTTTCGGGAGGTCGTTCGGGAAGGGATTGCATGTCCGATAGCCGGCGAAAGGATTCTAGAAAAATGGAATGAATGGAATGTAACCTTTGCAATATCTCTCATTATTGATATTAATTTTGGTGTTACGGCAGGTTTCCACAATTCCTTTTGCTTGAGGGAGTGTTACAAAAATAGATAGAGATTGGAAATATTTCAAAATCAGAACCAATCATGGGATTTTGTCCAGAAAAGAACCTAGCCAGAGATGCCAGTGGAAGGAAAGGCTTGTCTGAGATATGCTAAAAAAAAGTGAATAAAATTATTTGCAATTATTGCAAATAATCCGGATAAAAAATATACGAAATTCAGTCAGTAAAAGGTGAAAGCAGTCATTATTTGAATGAAATAGTGTTCCACAATTAGCTGAAAGGATTGTACTTTCGAATAATAAAAACCACATTGGAAAAAAAACTATTCGTTTCGTATTTACGTACACCAAAATCAAATTCCCAATTATAAATGTTAAACCCTGTTTTTTTTTTAACAACAAATATTCTAATTTTCTAATAAATGTTCAGTAATTAACGATCAATTTGAAAACGTTTCTTTCACAAGACTTTTCTATTTATAAATTTTTATTTACTTAATAATTTTTATAATTTGCGCAAAAAATGCAAAACTGCTATAAATACCCCATACTTGCGATTCGAGGAAGTTCACTCTTATCACCTCTGGGAATTTCCTTTCAAAGATTAAGTATATTTACATTTTACATAAAAAGGGTGGGTTTTTTCATAGCTTGGTTTTTGAATATTCAAAAGGAACACAGATATTTTACACAGTGAATGCAATTTTTATTTTGATCGATAGATCAATTCCTGCCAGTTATTTTTTTTTTTAAAGATAATTTCACTTAAATGTTTCCCGTGACTACGCTTCAAGTGGTCCATTCTGAAGGTCCAAATTTAGCACACTTTTTCACAAATTTCGACTGGAATCTCACCAATGACGCATTCAATGTTGGCTTCCAAAGCAGTAATCGTGTTTGGCTGGTCCCTCCCTATAGACAAGAGACTTGACATACTTAGCTTCACAAAAAGTAGTCTAACGGGGTCAAATCACACGATCTTGGTGGCCAATTTACTGCACCAAAACGTGACACTAAATGCTTACCAAATTCCCCTCTCAATTGATGCATGGTTTCGCGTGCAGTGTGGCATGTCAGCCGAGTCCAATTCTTGCATTTTCGGCAAAAAAAGTCTGTTTTCATCGAACGGTGCCTTTCTCCATTGACCGTAACGTTGCGGCCTTCATCGTCTTTGAAGAAGTACCGCCTGCCCATAAATCGCACCCAGCAGTGAATTTTCGGGATGCATTCGTAGCTGTTGAATTGCCTCTGGCTGGTCTTCACTCCAAATACGGCAATTCTGCTTATTCACGTATCCATTGAGCCAAAAATGAGCCTCGTCGTTGAAGATAATTTTGCGATACACACATTTTTCACAGAGAACGATTTTTCATAATAAATTTTAATAACTTGCAAACGTTGTTCAGGTGTAAGTCTATTCACCATGAAATGGCAAACCAAACTGATCATTTTTTACTTTGACACATGTCAAGAATCATGTGTGAACTTTTTTACTTTTACTTTTAGTGGCACAACAGCCCATGGAGGGCTTAGGCCGAGATTTTCGCATCCACTCATATTGTGCGTGTTTTATTTGTACATGAATGGAAGGGACCTACAATTTAATGCCGAATCCGAACGGCGAAGTGAAAAGCTTTTCATAGCAATTTTTACTCTTGTAGGTTTGCCATTGCCTGTCAAGAGGTGGTGCCGCCGTGTAGAAAAATTATTTTTTCCACTTTTTTTTTTTTGATTTGATTTGATGCCGAGATTCTAACCCCGGATGCGTGAACTGTCAGAAATATAAATGTCAAAAACTAAGTAGCAAAAGAATCACCCTTTAGTAAATGCATACACAGGCAGAGGTTTGTATTTTACATTCATACATAGGAGTATTTTAGGGATGTAACGGATCAGGGATTGCATTAGCATTCGCAAAATATTTGCAGTTAATTATTTTCTTTTTTTTTGTTGGGCTGTGGTTATGTTCAAATTCTGCTCGGCGAACACCATGAAATTGTTGTTGCACCGAACACGACGAGAGAGCTTTTACTCACTCTCACAGCGAATACGATATGCTGGGTGAAATGTACACCGAGCACGCAGAGTATTCAGAGTGACAATGAGTTAGTCTACAAAAAAGTTGAACAAAAATGTGTGTAAAATAGAAGGAAAACTTGCAAAGTTGTACATCAATCATTATTTTCATTTGGAGAAATGCGAAGTTGCGAATGTTTTTAGTGTTTAAAAGTGAATATTAAATATATTATTTATAAAACTATTGAAGAAGTACGTATGAAAAATAATTACTTATTATACAAATTAGCGGTATTCACGATGTGATGCAAATGGTGTTGATGCCACTCTTGCGTTGAGGTTGCCGAACAGCGAACACCAGCATAACCACGACCTTACAACTTTACTTTGCTATGAGTAGGTACAACTATTGCCAGCTTGTGTTATTTCATAATAACTTTTAGTTTTTTTCTTCTCCTTCCGCACTCGCGTCCGCTGCACTAACCTTCGCTACATCACTAATTCCATATTTTGAAAACATATCGTAGACAAACGCTGGGCGTTCATTTAAAAATCAACATTTGAATTGAATTGTGTTGCAGTCTTTGGAAATCAATTGATCTTGAAAATACTCAATCGAAATAATGGCGCAGTTAAAATTTGCTTTAATATTTTCTATAGTATTATTGATCGTGATTTGCATAGAAAATAATGCAACAGCAGATGGTAAGTAATTGTCGTGAATATTTGAATATTTTCTTTTTAATATCTTACATTTTAAATATAGAAACAGATATTGTTATAATTATCGATGATACTTCGTATTTAATTTCCAAAAATCATAAGGTAAGTGGGAATTTTTTAAAACTTTTTTTTTTTTTACATTAGTTAATAACCTTTTAAATATTTATACAATTAAGGTCAGTTGGGCGGCAGCCAGAAATGAGTGTCAGAAACAAAACATGAAACTCATCAGATTGGAGACCAGGGACAAGGCAGAAAAACTCAATGAAGCAATAAAAAATAGAAGTAAGTACCGAAAGTTACAATTCTTCTTCTTCTTCTTATTCTTATAATGGCACAACAGCTCTAGGCCGAGCTTTTCAAAGTCACTATTAGATTTAGGAATTGCCAGATGCCTTTTATGTTCGTCATTCATACATTCTGTTTGCTTTAATACATACAATATGATGATTATTTTCAACAGAGCTCGATTATACCTACTGGACCTCCGGTAATAAGCTGGAAGCAAATGGTGTATTCAAATGGGATAATGATGGTCCACAATTTGAATATACAAATTGGGAAAAAGGAATGCCTGATAACTGGAGGGGCGGTGAGAATTGTGTGGAGCTTGGCTTTCGTAGTCTTGGCAAGTGGAATGACAGTCGTTGCGGTCTTAAGCGACGCTACATATGCGAACGACATGTGGAAGATTCAACAGTTAACACTCAATAAAATAATTAAGTAAATATAAAAATAAAAAAATTATTCCAAGTAAATTAAATTAGAAAATGTATTCATATTAATGACTCCACCAATGAGAAATGTAAAATGTTCATATAATATTTTTAAATAATAATACTAAATAAAAGTAAGTGCCTTATCAAATAGGAATTCATTGAAGAGAACTCTTCATACATAAATAATAACAATTTTATTCCGGATTTCCCTAGAACTTGTTGAAATGCTGATAATAATTAAAAACCATATAAGCGTAAAGTCAAGCTTATTCATCTTAATCTTGACCCTGGCTGATTGTTGAATATTTTTGCAAGCAATATTGACAGCATCGAATGCTGTACCCACCATTGATTGTGGTGGGTTGTTTACACAACACAGAGTTCACTTCGCCGTTCGGCATAAAACTGTAGGTTTCTTCTCTCTCTCTCTCTCTCAATATGAGGAGAGTGCATGCGAAAAGCTCAGCCTAGGCCATCCATAGTCTGTTGTGCCATTAAAACTAAAAAAAAGAAAGACGAGTTTTTTTTTATTTTTTTTTATTGAAACATTCAACACACAGGGTGTACCCCTATGAATGCAGAGCATTGTGTTGGATGGAAGGAAGATTGATAGGTGAGCGGAAGAAGAAGGGAGAATGAGAGAGTGAATGTGATCACACAGTTCGGTGAACTCTATTTAAAAATTAACAATACAGTGAAATCTCGTCTATAGAAATATGAGATTTTACTTTGCGAAAGTGTGGCTACAACCGAAATTCTCGTATGCCGAATGTAGGGTATTTAGAAATAAAGTTTTACTCAACAAAATCGCCGTGCCTATTTTAGTTATGTTCGTTCACTTTAAATTAGTTCTGAAATCGATTTCACTTGGAATAATTGAAAATTATGCAAAATCGATGTGCCACCAAAAAGTTTTCTATAATTTTTAGCATAATAATTATAGCATTTACTGCAAATGTACAAGGTAATATTAAAAACAAAAAAAACATGTATAAAAATTTTTGAAAAATAAAACTTTAGCTTCAGCGCTGACGGTCGTGCGAGACGAAACATTTTATTTGATTTGGAATGAAACGAAGGTATAAAAATTTGTTTTTATTATTGTATAAAAAAAAAAAAGTTCGCTTTTAATTTTCTTCTGCAGCTCAAATGGAGCGAAGCAGTGAAATTTTGCTCTGATAGAAATATGAAATTGGTCAGTTTCGAAAACGCTGACAAATTGATTAAACTAAATATTTATCTGATGAAAGAAGGTAAGGTCTATGTGGATTTTCTTTACACACCGTAAGTTTAAATTTAATAATGTTTGAAGACTTCATGGATCAACCACATCTGACTAACGACTACATCTATTGGACATCCGGTAATGATTTGAAATCGCAGGGCACCTTTGTGTGGGAATCAACTGGTGTAGCCTTTAATTATACCAATTGGCTGAGCGGAATGCCCGACAATTGGCGTGGTGACGAACATTGCGTTGAAATGGGCTATCGTCGGTTGGGCACTTGGAATGACAACCGTTGCTGGTATCGGCGGCATTTCATTTGCGAGCGGTGGGCCACGCCAGATGAGATTGAACGCGGTAAAACGGAGGAAGGCTAACGACAATACTCTACAAGAAAAGAGGTTTTCATAAGTACATAAGTAACTGCATAATTTGTAATTGTACGAATGACGTCAGAGTTTAAGTTTAAAATTTTATTTAATACATTTACTTAAACAATAATGTCTTATTTTAAATATTGTGTAGTACAATAATGTGTTTGTGTGCTTTCTTTTTCTTTTTCTTTTTCTTTTTACTTTTAATTATTTTTAATTAAGTTTATGATGTGAAATAAAAATATTTATTCCTTTCAAAGAGTTTGAGTTCATAGTTAATACTGTTTTAAATGTAAATGATCCAAAACCATAATGTTGTCGTTTATTCAAAAACAAAATACAAATGAGAATGTTTTCGTAATCAAGTTTAGGAATTACTCAGCTACTGGTGAAATTGTTTTTGGAATGGGCATGAGTCAACATAGCGCCGATTTGATTTCGTGCTTCGTGTTAGTAAATATTTACAAAGTATAATAAGTTTATTTTAAGTAAGTTTTTAATTTGTAAAATTGGTTTTTTTTTCAGAATTTGGCAAGTTCATCTTGTGAGATTATATCTAGTGTATTAAGCAGGCTTCCATGAACGTTAGTTAGGTTTGCCGTAGAGTGAGAATAACAACAGGATCATTTCGGAACCAGACATGGTTCCTCATCAGTGATCTTAGTGGTAAATCCTTGTGTTTCCACAATCCAATAAGTTACTCATATTCGAAAAGGTAACCAAGCATTTCTCCCAATATTTCCACTGAATGTTATTATTGAAACCGACATACCACCCTGTTCTATATACTTATATTTATTTTTATTCTCTTTTCACTACTCAGCACATAACGGTCAGAATTATTTACTGAGTATTCAGATCAGAATGAAGAGAGAGCTTTTACACACTCTCACAGCGAATACGAAATGCTGGGTGAAATGTACACCGAGCACGCAGAGTATTCAGAGTGACAAAGAGTTAGTCTACAAAAAAAATGAACAAAAATGTAAGTAAAATAGAAGGAAAACCTGTACATCAATCATTATTTTCATTAGCAGAAAAGCGAAGTAGCGAATATTTTGTGTTTAAAAGTGAATATTAAATTTATTATTTATAAAACTATTGAAGAAGTTCTTATGATAAGTATTTTCACAACATATTAGCTGTATACACGATGTGGTGTCAATGATGTTGATACGACTCTTGCCTTGAAGTTGCCACATATTCTCCACTACCTCAATCGTTTCTTTTTTTTGTAACCCCAGCCGGTGGATGTCTGTCCAATTTATACATATATTAAAATACATTATTTGCATAATTAATTGCACACATAATGACGACTTAAGCAATACATTGGAATACATTAGCCTCAGTGAGCCGACTCATTTTGACGACTTCTTGCAAAGGGGAAAGTGGAGAGAGTAAAAGATAAATGACGTGGGATTTCTTTATTTTGTTAAAAATTTCTCAACTCATTTTCACATTTCTTGAAATGACATTTCAAAAAATAATTTAACCATAGAAAATTTTATTTAGAATGATAAAAAAATAAACGAAACTTGTAAAAATGAGTAATAGGAACTTCTTCACTTATCACTCTTTGCTTAATTTTCTCCTGCAGTAAACATTTGTGCTGTGGAAAAGAGCGGGTGAGCGTCAAAAATGAGGCGACGGTGTTTAGATCAAATTTTAGTACGAACATGAGAGAGTGGTCTCATGCCAAAATGAGTCGGCGCTCTGAGTGAAGTGTGACCCTCTCCTTTGTCAATTTGATATTTTTTTTTTGAATTTGAAAAATTGTTATTGTAATAAGTTTACATTTGATAATGAAAATGAACATAAGAAAAGCTTTTCACATAAAATTTATCTTATTAAATAAAAAATAATGTCTATTAATAAATAATTAAAATGATACAAGCAAGTTGATAAATAATATACACGATATTTCTACTTTTCGGCGTATTTTCATGGTTCGTTTTTAGTTAATATTAAAATGAAGTGATAGCAATGGGAAATGTGTTTTTCTTTTCTCTCGTTTTTTTTGTTTGTTTTTGTTTATGTTTTTTTTAGTATCTACTATGAACAGTATTTGTTACGAATATTAAGCTTAATATAAAGTTAATTATCTTTTTTTTGTTTTCGTTTTTATAAATAACATCACAACTACAATTTATGTTTGTTTTTTTTAAGATTTTTGAAAAATTTGGCAACCTTTAAATTACTAGTAGAGGAAAAGATTAATCTTTTTGTTTTGTTCATTTTAGAATTTTGAAATTTTTCCTGCCGAAAAAACCATACTCAAGCTTAACATATTTTTCTAATACTATTTTTTTGAGCCTCTTTACTTTCACTATTGTTGTTGTTGCTTTTTAATAAGTAATTGTTTGTTTTTTTTCGCTACACTTAAGAGATTTAATAAAAAAGAAAAGTTACATATTATTTGCTTGTTTTAATCTAAAATGTTTTCCATATGCGCACGCAAGTCTTTCCCTTGCAGCTTATTTGGTTACCATAGTTATGTAATAATGTTTAATACCCCCTGGAATGTAATTTCGTTCCTTTCTAGCTTATTTCGTTTAGCGTAATTAAGTAGTTAGTTCGTTATTTAACGAGTTTACATTTACTCGTCGTCGATGTCGTCATCTTCGTCTTCCATATCCTCTTCATCGTCTTCTTCAATTTCTTCCTCTTCATCCAAATCATCTTCATCGTTGCTATCATGATGAGTTTTTGATAATTTCTTTGTTGTAACAGCAGCTCCAGTTCCAGCTCCAGCTCCAGCTCCAACAGAAGCAGCAGCAGCATGTGTTGTTCTTTTCTCCTTTGATTTGCCGCTGCTCGTTCCCTTTTCATTCTCTTCAAAGTCATCGATGTCGTCCTCTTCGCTTTCATCGTCGTCATCATCCAGTTCTTGTGGCTCATCGTCATCATCGTCATCGTCATCATCCTCGTTATCAGCAGCCGCATCCTTCTTGTCTTTATTTAGCTTTCGTTTTGCCACATTTTCCGCTTGTTCTTTGGCTAACTTACGCACCTCTTCAATATCGATAATGCGGACACGCCTGTTACTTGGATCCATGCATTTAACTTTGATGACATTGAAATCAGAGAAGCGAATATCATCAAAACTGGAGTACTGCATAGAAGGAGAGCAGAGCAACACTTTAGAATAGAATTTTGTATTTACTCGTATTATTTTCACTTACCACTGAGCTCGATGTGAACAGAAACTCCTCCGGTGAAGTCTTGACGCGAATATACTTTTGCAGCAAATTATTATCATCCTTGCGCCACAAGCACAAGCGATTATTCTTTGCATAATCCTCGTTTAGATCACGTTTGTACAGCAGCAAATCCAGTGTCTGCTCAGCTTCGGCGGCAGGAGTTGTTCCTGCTGCTGTTGAAGCCACCGCTGCCGCCGCGGCTGCCGCTGCTGCTGCTGCAGAAGTTGTCGTTGTTGTAGAGGAAGAGTTCTTCTCGGTGAATTGTTTTTTCGGTGGTAAGCTAGCAGCTGGTTTCTTAGACGTTGACCCGCTACTGGCCGCCGCAACTTCATAATCGTCAAAGTCATCGAAATCATCTTCACTGGGATCGGATGGTTCATCTTCGCTATCGTCTTCATATAGACGTTTGCGTTTAGCAGGTGCTTTTGAAGCGCCGCCACTTTTGCGTTTGCGCCCGCCACGTTTGGCATTACCACCACTACCACCGCCGGCGCCACCACTGCCACTACCACTGGCACCGCCTCCACCACCACCACCCCCACCACCGCCCCCACCGCGTGTTTGTTTTTGTTTTTTGCCATTTTTCGAGGAGGCCGATGGTCGCCAGTCCTCCTCGGAATCATCATCCTCACTGTATTCCTCTTCGGAATCTACGAATGTGGTCGTTACCATTTCAGTACGACTACGCATAATTTATTTAATAATAGCCAAATTTCGGGCTGAACTTGTCGTCTGTTTGTTTGTTTGATTGCTGCTTGCTGCTTGCTGCTGGCTGCTGGCTGCTGGTTGGTGGGCGACAATGAAAAGCTTCAAAAAATTTAGCTGAAAACTTTTCGCTTTTTTCGCTTTCTAATGTGTAATGGAACAATTCAACTAAATGCAATTTTGCACACACACACACACACTCACAATTATAAAATGTTTACTCTTCCACTTGAATCCTCAACTTATTTCACTCCAATATCAGCGTAATTAAAATTTTATTAGTTTTATTATATTCTTTGCAAAAATATTTTCTCTACAGTCACGCAAAAACTTTTTTCTACACTGCCTCTGTCTCTGGTTCTGGCTCTGAAACTGTATCCCGATTTGTGATATACTACATACATACAATTGTATTTGTCTTCTTTTCTTGCTGACTTCCTTTCGACTCGATATTCGCCGTTAACATTTGACAGTTCGTTCTCCCTGCCACGGCGCAAAGGCTGAGAAAGCCTGTCTGCCAGCAGAGCGTCCACGTAATCCTCTATACCCCCAATGCAAATTGCCCAAAAAACCATGCACATATTTACACACACATACATTTATAATTTTCGCTTCACAAAATGGAGCTTTATTCCATATTCAGTAGCGAACGTTTATAGAATGTATAAAGATGCAATGGCAAACTCATACTACACTTGCAATGAAGGATAATAATAACAAAAGCGAAAGCTTTTTGCTCTTCACTGTTCATTTTGTTGCCACTTTCTGCAGGAAGTTCATCGAGTGGGGGAGGGAAAAAAGCTAAAAGCTTTTGCACTGCAAACGGCACATAAATAATATCTCTTGGAAGGATTTCTATAAAAGCTATAATGTTATGAAGCTTTGAAGGAGAAGCTTTATTCTTGGGAGAAGCTTTCTATTTTAAAAGAGCTTCCCAAGGACAAAACACTTTTCATTTTCTTATTCCACAACCTTTCTCACAAAACTCGTTCATGCTTATGATTTGCTACATAAAACGCAATGCTGATCCTAAACTGAACTCAAATTAAAGATAATGCGTTCAGAAGAAAAAAAAATTACGTTTAATTAAATGGCGAGGTTTTTTTTGATCAGAAAGTGATAAATTATTGTTCATGGCGGAGGAGCGGTGCGTCTTCTGAGCCCGACCATTATTGCGCTAAAGGGGTAAGTTTGCTTCCTTTATTCTAGCTATTTTGTGTAGCAATGTAATAACTCAGGCAAGGAATTTTATGCTCTCAAAAACTTTGAATTATCTCATAAAATTCAGTTAAATTATAAAAAATATGCAGTTTTTATTCTCATCCTCTCACGTTAGGAAATTGCAGTTAAATATATTAAATTTTAATTTATACTCTCTTACTCATATAAAAAAATAAAACTTAAAATATTCACAGCTTGAAAAAACAAAACGATTATACATTAGAGTGGATCGACATACAGAAGAATTTTGTGTAATCCACATCCAAAACATAGCTTTTCTTGAAACATACTCTCATTTTTACTTTGATAAACTTTTGCTCAGCAATAATTTTAAATTCGAATCGAAGCTCAAAAATGGAGAATTTCTTCAGCTAAGAAACTCTAGTACACAAAATTTCAACCACCAAATCGATCAATCTTAATGGATACTCAATGGACTCCAGTACAAGAGAAAATTCAACATCTCTTTGATTTTACTGACTTCTGTTTCGGCGATCCCATCAGGAACAATTTTAGGATCAAGACCAAGAAAGCTAAGAGGTGTTATTTGGTCCAAAATGTCAGTGGTGCTCTAAATTGGAACAAAATCTGTTGGTCCATAGACGGCGCTGCAGTATATATACATAAGGAAATATAGCGCATATCTGGCGTACCTTGTAATACATAATATACCGGCCTGCCCGTTACGGGTCATGATCCTTTTACATAGAATTTGTTCGATTTGTATGAAGTTGCACAATTGCAACAAAAACAAAAAACAAAAATTAATATTCTATGCATAATTTATGGAAGAGATAAAACTCCTTGCCCTATAGTACTTAATAACTTATTTCACTTCTGAATGATCTCTCTGGATACTGACTTTATTTCTACAGATTTCGAGATTAAGACAAAACATTTTGCTTTGGGTTCACTGCACAATCAAATCATATCTCTGATCTCAATGCCAGCGAATCGAATATCTCCTTGGTTTCTTGAATGTTTCTTTGGACTGAATTATGAAGTGTTTTTTTAGTATAGAAAATGTAAGTATCTCCTTTGATATAGTTTTTGTGAATGAGGAATGTGTGGAATGTGTTACAATGTTTTTATTTTGGAATGTACCTGAGATCTTGAATTCTTGAATGATTTTCCAATTCCTATTTTTTTTGTTTGTTATTGTTCAACTGGCTTTGGAAATGCTGATTAAAGTTATAATTTATTGTATGCATCTTGAGGGATTTTATTTGAATTACAGATCTTAGATGCAACCTTCTTTAATAAGTCTTTATAATTTTCTTGATTCTTTCCTTTAGGTTTTGCTTTTACTTTTAAACTTATTTCACTATGCAGAAAAGAAACGAAAAGAAACAAAATTAAACCCCTTAAAATATTTTTCATATTATTTTATTTTGTATCATTACTAATCACTTTTTATTACAATAATTCATAATTATATTTATTGTTAAGCTTGAAATAATAAAATATCATACAACTATGAGAATGTTTGATTATTTCGTTTCATTGTTTAGTATATTTTGTTTTTTTGTTTTTTTAAAATACTCTAAGAATAAATGTGTGTAATATTTTTCCATAATTTAATTATGAGAGTTTTTGAAATTGATAACTAATGCTCTTAATAGTTTATGTTTATGTTTATTATAATTTGTGAGTAATTTTTTTACCGCAATGAATTTAGTGTTCAAATAGTTTCCACTAATTTAATGAGATTGAAAACTGAAATAAGATAAATTTTTCTATGGTAAGGATTAAAAAAACTATGTAGCAACAAAACGTAGATTCAACCAAAATTTTAATAGTTTTAAGGAATGCCAAATCAAAACGCAGTAAACGACTTTGAACTGCATAAGTATTATTTTATTGCTTTTTGATTTGGAGCACTTCCTTTCATTTTACCACAAGAAATGATTTAAAATCTTTAGCTCAAATTGTAAAAATTTACAATATTTCAACAATTTGAAATATGAACAACATAAATGGGTAATAGACCCAATAAATAGTTAATTTGTTTTTTTATAATAAGGAAAGTACTGATAAGGAAAGTACTGATTTCACAAAGCAGAAAATAGAACAGAGAAGAGTAAGTTCCTCTTACGTGATCAAAGTGTTTTTGAAAAGTCTTTAAACTAAAGAAAAATACATATGTATAATGCCGAAATAAGGTTAAAGTATCAAACATTATTTTCCAGATTACGCGGGAAACGTTGCATGAGATAATGCTAAATTATGATCGATTGCTTGTAACAAAGAAAAGAAACAAAGCCGATATACTATCAGCGATCAGCGATCAACAAAAACCCATAGACTAAATTGAAAAGTGTTGAGTGTCCCCGGAAATCTCATCTCTGTGTAGGTGTTCGCATTTCACGTTGTTGGCATTTTCATTGTAAAGACGAAATGCTACACTTAAATTTCAATATCAAATTATTCTGCGAAGTTGCGATTAAATAATTCTAATTCCTACAATTTAAGTATTATCAGATTCGATTAGATTAGATTAGATTAGATTTGCTACTACAACATTTAATAATTATACCATATATAATAATAATTTTTGGTGTTTCCTTACATGTTTTTTGTTTTTTGTTTTTGTTTTTGTTTTGGTTTTTCTTTTTCTAATTTAGTTACGTTTTTAAATTATTTAATTGATTTACTTTAATGCTAAACGAAGACGTTTCACAGTTGAATTTACGTTGTTTTTAGTTGCAAAATATTTTCTTAGTTTCTTCTTTAATGTATTAATAATTTCTTGCATTTAAATATGCATTATTAATGATCTGAGTATATGCTACGGGTTTACGTATTGTTTTTCGTTACGTTATTTTAATTTTTATTATTACCATGAATGAATTCATTCGATTTAACCTGTTTTATTCCCTCTTGCAATGTGACAATCTATTCTTGTTTTCTATTCCATGTGCTTTAAAGGTTTCCCCTCAGTTACCATATCTCTGAGAACTGTACGCCTTTAGATCTTTAAGCGCTATACACGTGTGGGCGTGCCAAAGATGGGCGCATTATTGCGTCGTGGCGTCATTGGTGACGGATTATTATTATTGTTGCGTCGCGGTGGCATCTGCTGGCAATCGGAATACGAACGATCTATGATGCAAAGGAGGGAAAAATGCAATTATTATTAGTTTATAATTAAGTACTTATGTGATATAATTAATTCATAATATTAAAGGTAAAGAAGAAAAGTTTATATGTAAGTAATAAGTATCAAACACCACTTGCTTTGCATATTTGGTAATTTTACAGGAATGTTGCTTAGTGTAGGTATATGTATTATAATGATGATTCATGCTTCTGGTGCATCACAATGAATGTATTTGGTTTGTATTTGGTTAAGATTAAAAGTGCGGGCATGCAGTTAAAAAGGAAACAAAATTGCAAAACAAAAAAACGATATAAGTAAAATCATTATACAAATACGTTTCTTAATAAACTGCTGATGGTTAGATGGAATTATGACAAATTAGTTGAGCCAAGTAAAGAGGCAACAATCTCGTGTTAGTTCTAATTAGTTGCGATTGCAGTTGTATCACTTTAAAAGCCACCATCCTCTTGGACCTTCACTATTGTCATAACTCCACATTATTTCGAATTTACATATTCATGCTCTGGGAAACGAATAAAATTTTGAAAAAGTCTTATTGGTTCGCACTGTGCAACCAGCCGCGAACGCGCCTACCTCTAAACTTCATGCCCTGCGCTTCGTTAATGATCGCCGCCAAAGCGGGATGTTGATATCGTTCGCGAAATATAGCCGAACCGTTCGGAATATTACCGTTGAGCGTGCCGTTATTGTTGTATCCGTTGCCGTTCTGCTGTTGGTGATGGTGCGATGCAGCGGCGGCGACGGCCGCATGCAACGGATGCAGCTTCATGGGCGTATGCTGTGGCGTTAGTGCAGCAGGCGACTGATTGCCGCCGCCTGTCTTGTTGTAATAACGATTCTGATTCGGGTCGTAAAGATCGTTATGATTCAGACGATTTGCTGATTTGATTGATGCGCAACGCTCCTCTTCGTTGCGTATCTTCAAAATACGCTCCTGGACGCTGTAGCGCGAACCGTGCAAGGCATTCACTTGATTCAAGTTGGTCACATGGTTGCTCAGATGCTTGCCACGTAAACTACCCACCGGTGAATTGTTCGAATTGAGCAGCAGCGTGCCACGCGAAGAGCTGACTGTGGTCTCGGTGGAATCGCGTGGCGAGGCAGCATGGCTGCTTACCACCTCACGGTAGCTGGACGGACGATGTGTGGATGGAGGCGTGTCGAGACCACTGTCATGGGCGGAATAATCCAAATCGGTTATGGTGGCGTTGGTGCTGGTGGTGGTGGTGGCTTTGTTGGGGTTGTTGGGGTTGTTCACATTTGCATTCGATGAGTTGTTGCTGTTGTTGACGGGCAGCATTGGTTGCACTGAAAAGGTACATAAACTTTAGCATGATACTCTCGTTTCGGTATTTAAATTTACAACTGCTCTCACCTGAGTGCCGCATGTCGGTTGGTGCGCGCGGTTTGCGGTACAACCATTCGCGATCTAGTTCGTTACCATTTTCCGAGTTATTATTGCGGAAAATACGTGGACGGCGCAATTGCACCTCGTCCTCCGCTTCCTCGTCAACCACCTGATTCGAGCCGAAGCTGCTGTTGATGAAGATGCGCCTTGGTGAGCCATACAGCCCGGCAGTGCAATTCGAGAAGGAACTATTCTGTGACGAGTAGCCGTTCGAGTAGCGACTCACATTGCCATTGATACCAACGCCAGCGGCCGATGAATATGGGATTTTCTGTGGGGTCGAATGATTCGTTGAAATCCCACTCAAGTGATTGTGATTGTCGTTGTTTAAGGCGCTCAAGTCGGGCACTGAATCGGAGAAGAGGAATGGATTGGTGCCACCGAAACCACTCACGCTCCCAGTAGCGATTTTATGGCGTCCTCCAGCGCCGCTGCCATTGGTCATGAGCCAATCGTCCAGCGCACTCGAGTATGTGCCGCCCAAGCCGAAATGGTGTGTCTGCAGAGAAGCGTGAGAGACAGGCGCAGCTAGTGAGGCACGTGAGCGCGGCCCTTGAGCAATTTTGAGGGCACGTCGGCGTTCCTTAGACGTTAGTGTGCATTCCTAGAGAGCAAGAACAAACAAAAGTTGTCTACTAAGTAAATATGTTTCAAAGCGTTTACTTCTGCGTGGAAAAATAACACTTTATTGTACCGTCAAAGGAAGCTTCACCATAACGTCCAAATTCATTGTGTTGTGCTTTGCATTTCACACATCTTCATTCCGAACTTTTGTACTCACCTCCAATAACTCAAACCAATCTTCGAGGCCATCATCACAGCGTAATAGCACTCGCCCCTCGCGTCCCAGCAATAAACCGATAGCGCTGTATGAGCGACGATTCAACCATTCTACCTTCTCAACATCAACCAATTTAACCTGAAAGCAAACAAAACAAACAAAACAAACTTTGAATAAATTCAAGCCAAATAAAAATCAAGAGTTGTGCAAAAATGCAATTATTATTTTGCAGTCAATTGAAAAAAAAAAAAAAATATACTGTGGGAGTTGCGATGCGAGTGAGTGAGTGAGTGCCTGCGGATATTCACTTTTTCTACCCGCATCGATCATGCTCGCTTGCAGCTACACAACCGTTAGACATGATCATCTTTAATATGTAGGACCCCCTGCTTTTGCTGTTGTTGTTATTGCTTTCTGCTGTGAGTATTTTGCAATTTTTTGATTTATTTCTTGCATGCGAGAATTTTGTATTCAACTTGCAATTTTCATTGTTTTCATTACTTGGAATTGTTCGTTTGAAGCTACTTAGGTATTATGAAATACGTTAAGTTATGCTACATACTTACTCTCTGAAAAATAATACACATATTAATGGGGTATTTCTTTCATATTTTTCACTCAGTAGATGATAGTATACGATATTACATAGTGAATGTTTATGTACGATAAGAAACTCAACCGAAGGAAATATGGTATTCATTGGAGAGTTATGTTAAATAATATAATACATATGTACTCGTATATGAACCTTAAGTACCGCAGACAGTCGCTGTTCTAAAATCACCTTAAAGTAGGGGGCCTGAATTATATTTTATCCCATTCAACAAAAGTAACATTAATATGGAAAAACATGATTTTGGTCGCTATTACCCATTTTTCTCAAATATCTGACGTCTTAGGAAAATGTTGGCTTTAGATTCGCAATCACGATTCAAAATCTATGGTCATGACCCGTATTGAACAGTGTTATTATTATGTAAAAGCAATATATTTTCGCTAGATGCGAGGCATGTGCTACATTCACTGGTACTGGAGCGCCATCTATGGGCCGACTGAACTGGTTGAAATTTTGTGCACCTGTGATTTTTGGGTCTAAGAACACATTTTTGAGCTTAATTATAATCCAAAACTTATTTCTGAGGGAGGTCCGGAGTAAAAGTTAGCAAAAGGGGGGCGAATTTGAATTATTTGTTTTCGTATACTGGAACGTCATCTACGGACTGACCGATGTTGTTAGAAATTTATGTGCTAGGGAAAACATTTATAGTCTTAATGATGATCTAAAAATTTTTCTTGAGGGACGCCGGAATAAAAGTTAGTAAAATTCGAGAGAAGCTGAAGAAGCTCTCGTTTCGGAGACGATTGTATGGGCTGATCTATTTGGCTGTAATTTCGTGTACTAGGGTTTCTTAAGCCAAGGATTAAATTTTTGAGCTCTTGTTTTGGAGACCCCTGTATGGACTGATCTATTTGGCTGTAATTTCGTGTACTAGGGTTTCTTAAGCCAAGGAAACAATTTTTGAGCTCTTGTTTTGGAGACCTCTGTATCTATTTGGCTCTATTTTTGTGTACTAGGGTTTCTTAAGCCAAGGAATCAATTTTTGAGCTCTTGTTTTGGAGACCCCTGTATGGACTGATCTATTTAGCTGTAATTTCGTGTACTAGGGTTTCTTAAGCCAAGGAGCTCTTTTGAGCTCTTGTTTCGGAGACTCCTGTGTGGACTGATCTATTTGGCTGTAATTTCGTGTACCAGGGTTTCTTAAGCCAAGGAATCAATTTTTGAGCTCTTGTTTTGGAGACCCCTGTATGGACTGATCTATTTGGCTGTAATTTCGTGAACTAGGGCCAAGGAATAAATTTTTTAGCTTAGATTTCAACTTAAAATTATTACTGACCGGGGGGTCTGCAGCAAAGTTTAATAAATACTTGATAAAAGTAAAAAAAGGGAGAGGGTGAGATACGTTTTAAAAAAAAATTAATAGCTATAATGTTAGGTATCTTGTATTTACCTCCTCTTCTCAAAAAGTGCTGTTAAGTCTGGGGTTAGTTTCCTGTCTGATTAAGAGGACGACACTCTTATTTAAAAAAAAAAAATGAAAGGGGAAAGCAGCTCCATCTGAAGAAGAGCGCATAAGCTATCTGCCAACAACATCCAATTCGAAACTGTATGACCCTTATCATTTTCTGTTGGCTCCTTTAAGAAAAAATCAGGAATATCTGCAATCTAACTTTAAAATTTTTCCTAATCTTTCTTCGTGGCGAAGAAAGAATGAAATTCATCTGCACTGGGCAACCTTTTTTCTCGCAGTAAAATACACAAAATCATAAATTGAACTAAACAAATTGTTTGTTTGTTGTATTGCCAATAGGGCGCGGGATAGGTTGAGGGAGTGGAACAAAGCGCCAACAGTTCCCACTGCAGCCTTTGTATAAACCAAATCCTGATAACTGTCGTCCTCTTAATCAATCGCTCTTGAACTGAGCATACAAAATGGATTAACGTGAAAATAGTAGTTGCACCAACAAAATGCTTGTCAAAAACTGAATTATGCGCATAGTTCCCATAGTTAGTGTCCATTGAAATCATGAGGTTGAAAAGTGGCAAGGGAAAGCACATGGAAACAATCAACCTCATCATCATAATTATCACCATTTTGTAACATTTTTGATGCATTCCGTTCAATGCAATTACATTGTGACTGATTGCTGATTTCCCTGGGGGCGTCTTCAGTGATTTTGAACAAAGTTGATGAGCACAGCAGATCTAAAACCCAGAGCATTTGAAGTGTTTTCATGAATTTGTCAATTTTAGAATGTAATTTTAAAGCAAGCAGAAAAATTATGGCTTTCCTCTTCTGAACGAACGCCAAATGGGGCTACTTGGAAAAATTGTGTGAGTGTAAGTGACTTTTGGCTAAAACGTAACTACATAATTGTTAATGGAATGATTTGAGTCGTTAAAATGATAATTAAAATTAAAACTATTTCCCATTTGAATTCGGGCATGTAGGAGGGTAATAACATAAAAACAAGATTTCGGCATCTTCTTCCTCTTCTTCTTCTTCTTCTTCTTCTTATTTTAAATGTTTTCAAAAGTAATAACAAAAAGAAAAATGACTTGGCAGTGCGATGAGGCAAGCAGAAAAGTAAATGCTTCCGTTTGCCAACTTTTATTTGAAATGAAAGCCAACAAACACATAGGAAGAAGACATGACGAAGATGATGCCAAATCTTGTGCAACACTGGCGCAAACAGCAAAACAAACCGAAAATTGGAAAATTTGTGAAAGCAACAGCAACAGCAACAGCAGCAATTTGTGTGGGGAGGAATGAAGAAGAAATTTCACATCGGTAAAAGAAACGTTTGAATGCGAACATTTAATAGAAAAGCGCGTCGCATCGCACACAATTTCACATAAGCGTGCAGCAAGTGATCTAGAAATATGACTGCAAAAGTCTCTCACAGCCAAGGAAAAATATCACCAGACCGCAGCAGCAGCAGCAGCAACAATACTAGTCACGATGATGATGATCATCATCATCATCAGCAGTAGCAGCAGCAGCAGTGAGCAGCATTGATGAAATTGATTTGATAATTTTCCTTTGACTACATGATTTAAGTGCGTCATGGCTCGGGTATAGTTTAATTGTTATTTCTTGTCGTTATCGTTGTCCGTTGTCTTGTGTTTATTGTTTTTAAGTAAATTCATGAATGAGCTCAAATTTTGATTTTATAAACAATTTCAACCTTTGGATATATGCCAAAAAAAATGTATGTTTTTATATGCGCATTTGATATTTTGTGTTATATTTTAATAAATATTTTTGTTTATTTCGTTTTATTTATACGATAGCTGCGTTTTATTCGGCAGCCAATCGCTTATAGATATGTACCATATAACTAGCAATAGTCGTTTGGCAAAACAACAGCAAAAGCTGCAGAGATAATGCGTGTATTTATGGTATAACTATTATATATACTATATATATGGTAGATAGCATGTGGTTTAACATCCCTGGTTTCTACAGAAACCCTACTGAGAACTGTCAATAATGAACGAAGAACAGTTTGGCAAAACTAAAATCAAATACAGTACTTTTCGCTTAAAGCGAAATTCAAGGGACTGGGCAAAATGGTTCGTTTAAAATGAGCGAAAAAAATTTCATGGTTTATTAGAAATAAAGCGGGTACTTTTGAAATTAGTTCGTTTTAGGTGGAAGTTCATTTTAAACGGCTTCGTTTTAAGCGAAAAGTACTGTATGTTCAAATGCCCGACGGCGAAAATTAGTGAGCCAATAGTGAATTTAAAAATATTACGTTCGCGGACGACTTGGACGACTTCTTCTATTTCTTTTAATGGCACAATAGCCCATGGAGGGCCTAGGCCGAGCTTTTCGCATCTACTCATGTTGAACGTTTAACAATGTACCTTTGAAAGAATAGAAAAACAACAGCAAACATCAGTTTCATTGTGGATAACAATACAACGATGAAGAGATTTATCAAATTGGTCGTTTTATTCGCAAATGCTAAACGAGTTGGCGAATAAAGCACAGCTTTATATTAAATTTAAATATATGGTATGTACCTTCTGACATTCTCTCGAGCACCATCGCCCTCGCTATCTGCGATCACGTGTGTGCAATTGAAGTATACGAATCTTTTTAATACCGACTAATTGCCGCACACAATATAGTACTTAACTTCAACTACTACTAAAAACATATTTGGCTAATGGCCTAAACTGTTATAAAAGTCATAAAAGCGCACATAAAACATTCGGGTACATACGTACATAAAATACAACAACAAAGTGTGTAAGCCAGAGAAAGAAAGAATAAAAAGAAAAGAATCATGGCCTAATGACTGTTTTCCTCCAACTTCTTCATTCTTTTGGTGTTCTTGTGGTCTGCCACAAAAGTTCAACTTCTTGCCAACACAAATGCGGCCAAGTTAAATAAAGATTTAAAGTTTACGTTGCTGTTATTGTGAAGATATTAGTATGGTATTTCTATTCTTAATGTTGTTGCTGTTGTTGTTGTTGTTGTTGTGTACATTATTATGCTTAGACAATTGTTGCCACCTTTAGGCAATTGGTATTATGCATGTTTTACATTTATCCTCGTGTGAAACAGTAATAAAAAGTTCGTCTAGCCGCTTGCCATCGCGACGCATTATTATCCTCCCCCCCCCCCCCCCCTAAATGCTTCAAGGTTGAAATATTTACTTTTATATTTTTTAAATTCCAGGCGAAAATGTTGAACAGAAATTACATAATTTCCCTCCTTTTATTTTAAGTGTTATACAACATTTTTCCCATCCTAGATTTAATCCTGTTACTAAGGTAATTTTCTATGTAAAATATAGAGTGTGTTAAGCTTAAAACTGGTTGTTGGCAACTCTGGATTCAGCTAATATGATACGTAGAATGTGTATCCACAATAATTATCTAATTTTTCTTTGCTTTTCATGTTTTTCAAATACTTAGTATTTTACTTTTTCAGATTATTCATTCACATGCTTATGCAATAATTTGCTCATGCTATAATTATAGCGATTAGCATAAAAACCCGCACAAATATTAACAGTTTCTGTTAAGGTAATTAACATTATAACAGTTCGGTTACTGTTAATTTTTATGAAATACCTTCTTTTTTTTTTAATTGCAAGAGAGTTTGACAAACTTATCTTACAAAAAGCAACAGCAAACATTGTAGTGGAAAAAATGTTTCATTAATATCAAATATTAGACTCAAGTTTTAACTTTTTAATAGCTCTAATAAAATAACTCACACACACACACACACACATTCGCACACAATAATGAAAATTATTTAAAATAATTTGCAAAATACAAATTCTGCCAATAAAAACAACCGAATTGCAACGATTTTTTTTCTTAATTTGGCTATTAAACAAATAACTAAATTTCATATTATTTTTAATACAGGGTCGACCATTTATATTTTGGAATTTGATTTTGGTGTAAATAAGAAACGAATAACTTGTTTCCAATGTGGTTTTTATTATTCCAAAGTACAATCCTATCGGTTAGTTGTGGAACTCTATTTCATTCAAATGATTTCCTCGGCTGGCCTTGCACTAGCCCAATCGATCAACCAGTGGTGTTTTAGCCAATAAAACCAGTGTGTGATTGGATTCCCTCTCTGCATTCATAGGGTACACCCTGTGTATTGAATGTGTTGATTAGAATATAAAATAAAAAATCCAGTTTCACGCACAAGTTTTGAAAATTCATCCACAAATTGCGTGAAAGGCGCACACTCTTCTACCGAATTTCGAACGTAATTTTCTTACACTTTGGGTAATAGATTCAACATTTCGCAAGTAAATTTTTAGCCTTTCCCGCAAGTTTTTTAACCCCAAGAATAAAACTTCATAATTCGACCACACTCAAAATAACCAATAGCTTAAATATCAAATGCTAGATGGACCACCCTTTATATTCAAAAGCATAAAAGATCATGGGGAACTTTTTCAGCGGTTTGTTGTGTGATTATTCTAACCAGTGTAAACAAACACTTGACTACACAATGCGAATGTTTTGCTTATAAATTAAACAAAAGGAAACTGAAAGATATTAAACAAAATCAAATTATTTGAATTTTTAGTATAAGTTATAGCAAAAATGGTATAGGAGATCTATTGGCATAGAAAACGAAATTATAAATAATTGAAAATATTGAGCAAATTGCCTTTGCAGAGCCTTCAGAAGGATTGTAGTGTATTTATTACCTCCGTATGGGTTATAAGCAACCCAAAGATTTCCCGAATATTTCATTATTTCTAAAGCGGCCCTTACACCTACATTAATAATGACAATATTAGTATTATCATTATTTCCATCATTATATTGATGACAGACTTACACGATCATTAAAAATGGGATGACTGCAAGTAAGACAGCAAAAATCAAAATTTTCTGAATTCCGTCAATATTTCCCCCACTCATCATTCCAAGTAATGAAGGGATATTTTGCCTTACACTATATCATTAAAAATGTCAATATTTGTAAATAGTGTCATTATTGTTGACCGTGTAAGGGCCGCTTTTAAGGCAGTATTTCTGTGAACCATTCAATCGGACTGTGTCGCCTACAATACATTTTATCACTCGAAACTATGTCTTGTAAAAATTTAGAACTAATATCCTGCAAGTGCGATTAAACGAACGATTTTTTTCGGCAGAATGTTTGCAGGGCTGAAGAGGTTAAATTCAATTTTAGAACACATAAATCACCTATAATGAAATAACAAATAAAAAAACTCTTTGCATTGTAACCAGCATTTATCTCTTTCTTTCATATGCTGAAAACAATACCGGCAGAAACTGTATTCTCCAATACATTCCATGCTGCCATATTTTACTATGCTGCCATATTTATTATATAAGATTAAACAAAGTTCACTTTATACAAACAAGATTTCAGAATAAATGCAGTGTATTAACTCCGTATAAGTTGTAAGCAAGCCAATGATTTATCGAATATTTCTAAGGCAGTATTTTTTTGTGAACCATTCAGTCGGAATGTGTCGCCTACGATACATTTTATTACACGAAACTATGTATCCCAAACATTTAGAACTAATATTTTCAACTTCTTTTAAATCTTCCCAAGAACACATTTTTCTAACAGAATGTTCGCAGGCGTGAAGAGGTTAAATTAAATGTTACAACAAATAAATCACCTATTAGGGTCTGAAATCGGCACGTATGGTGTAATCAAACAGTCATTCTCATGGTTCCCATTAAAATATCATAGTTTGCACATAAAAAAGATCAATCAAAATCGATGATAATTAAGCTGTCATATCAGATCAAAATAAAAAAAAACAAATACAAAATTTGCTATATAAACAAATTAGTTTGCAACAGAAACCAAACCCATTTTGATTGCCCACAAAGCAAAGTAACGACTTAGTCAAGTACCTACTATGCGATACAATACACACACACACACACACACACATACACACACAAATAATCGTTTGGTATCGTAAAAAAGTATTGGTACTTACGAGTATTAGTCATTGTGCGCTCCTCAAAAGAATTAAAGCAAATATCTAAAAGACCTAACAGAGGGACGTGCACGCTATATAAGTAAAGGGTGTTTTTTTTTTAGAAGTGTTGTTTTCAATCTGGCAATACCTTTTTCGGAGTTGGTCTTTTTAACAGCTGCCACTTGATTTATGCTCAGTTTGGTTTGCCATTTCATAATGAATAGACTTACTCCTGAACAACGTTTGCAACGTTCGATGAATGGGCCCAAAACGAGATGGCCACCGATACCGATTTTCACAAGAAAATGTTGTTCAGCGATGAAGCTCACTTTTGATTGAATGAGTACGTTAATATGCAAAATTGTTGCATTTGGAGTGATCATAATCCACAAGCCATTGTTGAATCGCCGTTACATCCTCAAAAAGTCACTGTTTGGTGTGCTCTATGGGCAGAGGGAATCATTGGTCCATATTTATTCAGAGATGAAGCCGGTCATAATGTTGCAGTCAATGGGGAACGCTATAGAGCCATGATTAATGACTTTTTCTTGCCTGAATTGGATGAAGGATGTTGATGTGGACGAACTTTGGTTCCAACAAGACGGCGTTACATGCCATACACATGCCAACGAAACAGTCACAATCAATTTATTGAAGGCAACTTTTGGTGAGCGCATTATCTCGCGTCGTGGGCCTGTGGCGTGGCGTCCAGCAACGTGCGATTTAACACCGCTGGATTATGTTTTGTGGGGTTATATGAAGTCGCTTGTTTACGCAGATAAGCCCGAGACGATTGACGACTTGGAAGACAATATTCGGCCCGTTATTACTGACATACGGCCCGTCCCCAATTGCTGCAAAAAAAGGTCGAAAATTGGGCCTCTCGGCTGGAATTTATTGACCACTTGCTTGAAATCGTTTTTAAAACATAATGGCAAGTCCTTATCTTTATAATAAAGCTAAATTCTTGGCAATAGCATTAAATTATATGCGTTTTATTTCTTTTTGAAAACCACATTTCTAAAAAAAACACCCGTTGCAATAGTTTTGTTAAATCACAATGTAAATACATACGAGTACTTACATAGTTATAAAAATATATTTATACTTAAGTAAATCCAAAAACGTAACAACATTTACGAGTATGTATTTATAAAGTTATTAACTGTGTTTCAAAGATACATAAATACTTAAAAAATAATAATGAAATACAATACAAAAGAAACCTTCACTTCGTACATCACACAGCGACTGCCATTTACAATAATTTTTGTATATGTTTTTCGTAGTAAATAAACCATAAAAAAATGTTAAATTAAATAAACTTTTGTGAATCACTAACAAAGTTTCTACATGAGTTGTTTGTCTCATGGTTTGTTCGCCGCTTCGTCTATTTGCTTGTGGTGGTGGGAAGTTGCTGTTAGTTTATCTCAGTGTAAGGTCAGTGGAAGTTGTGTTAAAAACAATTTTTAAAAACCTTCCCGTATTTTGCCTACTTATTCATTGCTTATTTACGAGTGGCAAGAGCTGCACGCTTTTCGCGCTTTTCGGTTACTATCTATCTCTCGGAAATTAATTACACACATTCAACAACCAAATGAGGTGAAGCAAACTGACTTGCAAGGGGATAACTATCGGTCGGTATCTATGAGTCGGTGCATGATCATTGGGGGTCATTATGTAAATTTGATTTAGCGTGAGCTAATGAGTGAGCTAATATTTAATCAAGTGTGAAAAATTAACTTTCCTTAGTCTGAATGATTGGCAGCATCAGTTTATTCCAATTCAATGTAGTCTAATAAATTTTAAGGGTAACGACCTTCATGGAAGTGTTTTAAAATTTATTTAATTGGAATTACTTTACTTCACAGCCGTAGAAATTATGGCCGGCTGATATATCCCAAAATATCGTAATTTATGTATCACAACAGTTTGAGCTTTTCTATCGATATTAAAAATACCGCATTTGTCGAACAACATTCGAAATATTTCGAGTATACTCACAATTTCACCATGGAAATTATCAAATACATTTTATTAAACATATTTTTATCACACAGGAATTTTGAAAATTCGCCAAAAATACAATTATAAATATTTTAATAAAATAATCAAGGTTTAATATTTTCATATTTGCTGGCTTTAAAATTATATTTGGATAATCAAAAATCATTCAGCTTCACCAGACTAAAAGTCCCAGGTAGGTTCGGTTAGAGTGCCTGTCCTACAAGTAATAGGACACACTTAGGCCAGAACAGTCCATTGTGATACTACACGGTTCCGAACAGCGGGTTTGGCGATTTGTTATCACTTGGTAGTTTTGCCATTGCCATTGCCTACAAAGAGATGTACTTGAAAAAAGGCCTCATAAACAGACATACTCTTTTGGAAGGCGGTCTTGAAAATCCACAACAAATGTGTAGTTAATTATTATGTATTTGAAATAGAAAATTCATCTTGAACAGCAAACTTCAACTGAAAAAGACTCCAAATGTCCAAATTTCAAATTGTTTTTTCTACTTTTTGATGTTGCCTGTGCCGAGATTCGAATCCCGGACACTCTGCGTAGCACTCCAACGCACTACCACTACGCCACAGCGACCACAAAATGTTAAATGTTACTTACCACTTATTTAAAAAAAAAATTAATTTATTACACTTAACAAAGTTCACTATATGCAAACAAGGTGGAAATCTAAATATCATACATACGAGTATATCGCTCGTTTGCTGCAAGACTGTTATAAATCAAAAAACTAAATTTTCTAGTTAAGTACCATACTATACATGCATATATACATACTTATGTAGAAATACATAACTGTTATTTAGTGTTTTATCTTGTCTAAAAAAAATCTTAGCTGAGTCTTATGATCTCTTCCCATCAGAATATTGTTTATCGTTGTCAATAGATAAATTGAAAAGTTGAAACGTGTTTTCCAACGAAATTGAGGTTTTTTTTTTTTGAGTTACGCCAGTCTTGCAGCAAACGAGCGATATGTATGACTATGTACATATATTAAAATGTGCTGCTCAGAGCATAAGGTTATGGTGAAACTACAGAATATGTACTATACAAATAAAACCACAGAGAGGAGACGTAATAAAAGAGAATCGTTTACATTTGCTTAAGGTGTGTGTGTTCAACAAAATGCGCACTATTTCTTCTTCTCCTCCGAAAGTAGGTTTCAAAAATATAAGGTTTATTATACTCAATTCAAATATAAGATGCCATAATTTATGTGGAAGGGTAGGTAATGGGTAGGTAGGTGATGGTGGCATACAAATACGAAAAGCACACACACTCAGCCAGTCACTCCGTTTACACTCGCTGACTAATAAGATTAAGTAATATTACAATTCGTACAACTTTCAATTCCAATTCCAAAAACACTAAAAGAAACTTTTGACTCTGGCAAAGAGTCAAAACGCTAAGCGTAAGTTAAAAAGTCAAGTGAATTTCTGCGTTGCATGCACACTCGTGCTGCACTTTTAGAATTACGAGTATCTCTACCACGACTGCGAGTATTTATTCTAAGGTAACACACCTCAGTTTTTTACTTGAGCTTGACATAACAAACTCGGCACAAGCATAACTAAAGCGAGCGAGCGAGCGAGCATAAGTTAGCACAACTTATGATTTACTTTTACGATAAATTTTTATATTTGTACTTTGTACGTACCGTAATTTGCAAAAGACCTAACACGAATCTTTAAAATTTTTCACATGAAGTTAAAAACGTTTTGATGCTTTGATATCGCTTTAAAAATATTGTAATTAAAAATTACTTAAAAAATTGAAAAAGACGTAAATTTTTGTTTAACATTTGACTTCAATGTTTTAAGAAGAGATGCCAATGGATCCGCTTAGTCATAAATACAAGAAAAAATCTATTTAGAATAATTTGATTTAAGCGCTTTTGCAAATTAAGGCAATATCTCTCTTGCTTCACACCGAATGAAACTTACCTTAAATATAAATTGTCCCATATCAGAGGCACGTTCATTTGCTGAACCTGATGCTCTTTTGAAGCAATGCAGATAGTCACGTGTCAGCACAAAATATCTGTAAAAAGAAAGCAGAAGGGAAGAGAAAAATGTTAAATATGTATAAAATGAAAAACGAATGCTGTAGTCTAAGGAAGTGGATGTGAATGCTGGAGCTCTCGTGTGTGTCTCAACTTTTTTTTACTTACATACTCGCATGAAAAATGAATTAAATTTGCAGTGATTTTTCTTTACCTATTTTTCGCCTTGCATTAGTTCAAATGCTTATAGTTTGTGATTTAAATTAATTATATGTATAGGTTTTTCTTTTGAAATTTATGCCCACTTACATAAGTAATAAATACATTTGTTTCTTTTGGATAAGACTGCAGCATACGAAGTGATTGTGTAGAGTGAGAAAGGAAAGACTAAGTAGCTGGAGTGGAAAATATGTTTAGCGCCGTATGTGGGGGTCATATTAAGCATAACTTTTCAAAATCTGTTTACAAAATTTACTTATTCTATACAATAATAACACAGTACAACAGCAGTTATTCTATTTTTGCGACAATGAAACGAAAATATTGTGAGTAATACGTTTTTACGAGGGGGGTTTAGGTTTACCATAGAGGGCTGATGGGAGGCAGTGAGAATGGTTTATTTTCTAAGACTTACACCTTTGATGTCTGAGGAAAAGTTGATTGTTATGAAACGCTGAACATATTTGGTTTTAAATCAAATCTGTTTCTCCCATCGAAATACTTTTTTTTCGGTGGATTTTTGTGCAAATGTCTGGACAAATTTTCAGTTAACTGAGTCAGGAAGTAATGTTAATGCATGATGCATCAAAATTACATGATGCATCTCCTCCTTTCTCTTATTATGATGAACATTTTTACCAAAGAAAGTATGCCATTATTCCAAGCCATTTACACTCTATGAGCAATGTTTGCTAAAAATTCCCAAAAATAAGGATCCAGCAGGGAGGAAGTAGAGTGTTGGTGTAAAAGTAAAAACTGTTAAGCTTACAATAACGAATAATTTCGCTTTAGACGTGAAATCTGTAATACTTGAAATAAAAAATGTACCATCGATTCCTATCTGACCCCAACTATGTCCTGGACACGGCCATACAAAAAAAAATAAATTCTGACCTGGCAGTCGTTATGTTTCTTCGGAGGAACTGATTTGGGTAGTCTGTCGTCTTTCGAAAAATCCACTCACGGTGAGTGAAAAAGTTATAATTTGTTGTTTTTCAGAATTTCAACTGAAAATGATATACCAACATTGACAACAATCTGATCACATTAGCAAAAAGTGTAATCAATGCATTAGTAAAAATAACAACAACAGAAAAAGGTATCTCCGAAAAAAGAAGATTCACATAGCTAGAAGCATCTAATCACTTTCAACAATAGCCCTCAAATCATTCATCTTCTACATCGAGTATACTTATTTTCCCTTCAGTTTTTATAAGCTCCAGACTTTTGCTTCTTTTTTTAACGATTGCCTGCATGCAAACGTTTTTGGCCAATTTACTTGGCCACACAACAACAAAAATATACATACAAAAAGGTTGAAAAGGTTCTGGCTCAAATGAAATCATGCCGCCGCAATTCAACCAACTCAACCTTTGCATTGTGCCTGAGTAACGTAAATACTTGTACTTTTGCATGATTATTCGGCTGAAGTTTTAACAAGAGTAGCATTAACATCACACAACCATAATGAAAAATGGCAACAGCTTCACAGTTCATCATTTATGGTGGAGCAGAAAAAGCAAGCGAATGAATACAAATACCGAGTCTGAAATGTGAATGTGATTGGAATATGAGCAGCAGAAGAAGCAGAAGCAGCAGACCAATGAGAACGTACGCGTGGTTCTTTTAGTGTCCAGATTACTGATGATACTTTTTCCGTTTTAAGGTTTACTTCTATTCTTTTCTTTTCTTTTCTGGTATTTTATTTTTTTTTATTTCGTGTGTTTAAGAATTTCAAAAGAATTTTTTTTTTTTGTAGTTCTAAGGAAAAACACAAAACTACTAAATCACTAGAAGAAGAAGTTAGCAAAAACTGAAGTGAAGTAAAGCTTGGAAGGGGTGCACTTTGAAGCATTACTGCGATACTAGTTTCAGCAATTCGGTATAATAACAAAGACTTCATCAGTAGATGTATTAAAATTATAGTTTCGTTGGGTTATACGAAATAAATTGTCATTATTTACATTGAAGGTTATCAGTTTTCCAAATTCATGTCTTCTAGTTTGGGGTAATCCTTATTTAGAGGTAACCCTTAATATGGATCGCTGTACACAGAACTTTTCTAATCACCTTTAATCACTTTTAAAATTTGACTTTAACATAAGATTTCAAAGGCTTAGAGTTTTACTTTAAAATCCCACATCCAAAATCATTGGAACATTCAATAAAAATACCATGAAAATAGCAAACAAAAAATTTAAATTTTGGTCCCTATAACTTTTCTCCAAAATCTGACATCTTAGGAAAATTTCACCTTCGAATGTATGTCAAATGGTCATGACCCTCATCGGAAAGTGATATTTTTACAAGCTACATACTTACTAGGTATTTGCGCTGTGAGAGAGGTAAGCACTAGATTCCCATGTACTGAACCGATCGATTTATGGACCGATCGATTTTGTTGAAATTTTTTTGTATCAGGGATTTTTGGTGCAAAGAAAGAATTTCGCAAAATCGGGGCGAATATGAAGTAACTGAAACGTCATCTATGGGCCGACCAATTTCACTTAGATTTTATGTACAAATACATGCTCAACATGAGCGGTCGAGAAAAGCTTGTCCTAGACCCTCCAAGGGTCGGTGGTATTATTAAAGGAAGAAGTCTAAGAAAAGGGTTTATTAAGCCAGCGAACACATTGTTGGCCTTAATTAAGTTCTAAAAATTATTCCTGGGGGGCCGCGTGAGTAAAATTTAGTCAAATGCTGGAGAAATTGGATTTTCTCTTGTTCTGAAGACTGACCTTTTTGGTTATAATTTTGTTTATCACGATTTCTTAAGCCATGGAATGCATTCTTGAGTTTAGATTTAAAGTTAAAACTATTCCTGAGAGAGCTGCAGAGCAAAAGTTGGTAAAAATTTAATAAAAGTAACGTTAAAAGAAAAAAAATTCTGGCATCTCTTGAAAATCACCCTAGTATACACTGTGGCACAAGTTTTACCTAGTTAAAACTTTCAGTTTTAACCTTGTTTAAACGGTTTAGCTTTTACTTTACTTTACTTTACTTTTAATGGCACAACAGCCCATGGAGGGATAGCTCTGAGCGCTAAACATGGTCAAATAAAACACGCATATTCCATTCATGTGCAAATATAACACGCACAACATGAGTGTATGCGAAATGCTCAACCTTTGGCGCTACATGCGGCCATAGTCGACATTGATAAAACTGAATTCCATTGTGGTAAAAGCATAACACTTGCCACAATGATGATTACTTACATTCCCTCTCTCATTCTCCCTCCTGCTTCCTCACACCTATCAATCTTCCTTCCTATCAATACAATGCTCTGCATTCATAGGGGTACACACTGTGTGTTGAGCGTATTAATATAAAAATATAAAAATATATATTCTTCTTCTTCTTCTTCTTTATTTATTTATGTTAATGGCACTAGCTTTTCCGAGCTTTTCGCATCCAGTCAAAACTTTCGAAAATCATATGCAACCATTAATTTCTCATAAGACGATATAGGTCCTTGTATGGCAGGCCATGGCAGGCTCTGATAATCCATTCCATGTTTTTCTTCTTGGCGGTTTTAATATTTTCTGCACAACATTCAACTTTTTCAATATCTACGTACTTATAAATTGAAAATTTCATCGATAATTCCAATGAAATCTCTGCGGTTTATTTTACTCTACCTTCTCATCTCTCCAAGCAAGAAGCCGCGATGCGATATTAATTTCCTGTTGCCAATTTTCGGTTAATTTATGAGAGCAACAAATTTTCTACGAAACTTTTGCCACAAAGTTTAGTCGCAGAGGGGGGGGGGGGAGGGGGGAGGGGTGAGTTAAATCAACCGACAACCAATTTATTGTAGATTTTTGATATATTCTTTGGTTGTATAAAATAAAGTACATACATAAGTAGCAGGAGAACATTGAAAAACTGATTTATTATTTATTAATCTGCTTGGCATTGACATTTCCTATACAGATCCGCTAATTCTGGGTTTCTCTGCTGTTGCATATTTTCTTCATGATTTTTAAAAACCTTTTCAAGCACTTCTATACTTGAATGAAGATAAAAACCAAGTGTCGACAAGTGCGGCAAAATAAATGAGCGTTAAAACGCAAACGCTTAAAGACACAAGCATTTAACAAATAACGAAAAAGCATTGAAAATCTACGAAAACTAAATTTTCTCACGCAGTTAGGATAAAAGCAAATGCGGAAAAAGTAAACGAGTGCTCAGTTGAAATACAAAATGTTGTGCAGGAAAATGTACATAAAACATAAAACAACAACAGCAAAAAAAAAAACAAAGAAAATGGTAACAAATGAAACTGCAATTTGGGGGAAAACTGATTACAGCAAATTTGCGTAATTGTAAAATCGTACAGCAAAAAAAAAAAAAAAATGTAGCAAAAGCTCTGCACTTTTTTCTGGCTAGCAGCAGTGGAAGAAAATCAGAAGCAAAAAAAAAAGAAATGGAAATGGAAATCAACGAAAATGGGAAATGGTTGGAAAAAATTAATAGTCGCAAGCGCAGCAAAAATTCTTTGAGTATGTAAATTACACTGCAGACATTTTTGTGCTCCACATGAAGAGAAATGTTATTAAGATTATAGCCGAAAAGGATTAAGGTTTCACAGTTGAAAAGTATTGAAATAAATTGCGATAAAATTAAAGCAAAAAAAGCAACTCGAATGCTTCTAAAACTTAATTTGACATCTTTGTGCGTAATACTAAAGCCACAAAAACCTTTCAAACTTATGAAATAGAGGCCATATATATATGTCATCAGAAAGCCTCGTGGACAGAGCAAATGATGTGCGAATAATCATTTATTCAGGCCTCTGAAGGCCTTGGACGGCCATACAATAAAAAGTCTAAATCGGCAAACAAAAAATACTGCCTACAAAACCTTAGTTCTTACTTATAATAAACTTCAACTCTCCTGGGTTCCAGGTCATTCTGATATAATGGGAAATGAGCTGGCGAACGAGCTCGCAAAGCAAGATGCATGCCTTGAGGTAGAGCCCTCGTACATCTCACCATTAATCTGTTTCCATTATGCATCTTCTTTTCTACCTCTAATAGAAGATGAAGTAGCATAAATTCTTCACGTATATCAACAATTTTCTGGCCCCCAACACTTTCGTAGTAGGAAGATGGATTAGCCTAAATTCTTCACGCATATCACAAAGTTCCAGGCCCCAACACTCTCGTAATAAAACTAAAATTTAGCTCTCACTTCTTTGCAAAGAATGCAGTTTTTTGATTGACGTAGTTGATTGACGTACGACACAACTTACAGAAGTATCATGCCAAAAAACTTGGTTCTTCTTCTTGTGTTTCTAATACTTCATCGGTTATATCTTATGTTGCATTTGGCGTTTCCTCCAGCATACCCTGATTATGTTGGCTTTCTGTGGTCTTTGTTGGTTCTTCATCGTCATCACCACCTATATCATCAATATCTTCCTCACCTTGTACTTGGTTCACTTGAAAATGACCTATGCAGGGAACTGTAACGACTTTGTGACTAAAGAAGCTTTGGAACACACTTTTTACCATTGCCCAATACTACTTAGCTAGAACTAGATTAAAGACTTTAGGGAACTCATTCTTTCTTTCCCTAAATAACTTGACCAGAATAAACTTGGCTCTTTTAAAAAACTTTACACATACTGTGGGTACTTTTAAACTGAAAACACTAAGGAATATAGCTCGAAGTTCTAATTAACTTTAGAGAGTTTATCGTAGCACTATGAACCTTACACTGGGTGACCAAAACAAGTTGAATATATCACCACCTAATTTCAAAGATTAGCCCGAGATTATTTCAGAGCAAAACAAATTTTTCCCTTAGGGGATCTTGAAATATCTGCCTTTGTTTTGTTTTTGGCATAAATTAGTTTAATATCCGATGTCGAGTGCAGTCTAAGTAATTGACCTCCGATGTTATCTGGGACTAGGTATTCCATATTCCAAGTTTTAAACTTTTTGAGCGAGTTATACTACTGTGGGCAAAAAGTAGTAAGACTTTGTTCATAATTTCAAATTTTTTTATTCATTCTTCCAAATCTATTTGGTCCCCTTCAAAGTAATCCCCCCCGGCCCCAATACACTAATACACTGGTGCCAACGTTTTTTCCAATTCTCGAAACAGTTGTTAAAGTCAATTTCCGGAATAGCCTTCAATGCGCTTAGCGATTCATGATTAATGTCTTCAATTGACTCAAAACGGTGTCCACGAAGCGGTTTTTTGAGTTTAGAAAATAGCCAAAAGTCACACGGGTGACTAAGTCAGGCGAATAGGGCGAATAGGGTGGTTGCGGAACGATATCAGTCGAATTTTTGGCAAAATGGTCTCGTAAAACCAATGCAGTGATTTTGGAACCAATCGTGCATTCACTCTTCTTAGGCCCAAATGATGTTTTAAAATGGTTTTCACTGATCCTTCCGATATTCCAACGATGCCAGTAAGATCTCTGACTGTTAATCGTCGATTCTCGAGCACCAATTCCTTGATTTTATTGACGTGTTGATCATCAGTTGATGTTGATGGCCGTCCTGGACGTGGTTCGTCGTCAACGCGTTCTCGACCATCTTTGAACAATTTGTACCAATCAAAAACACTTGCTCGCGACATACAATTATCACCGAAGGCCTTTTGCTGAACGTTTCGGCACCAGAAATTTGATTCCGCACATAAAATTTAATGGAACTTCTTTGTTGAATAATTTCACTCATTGTGAAAATCGCCGAATGCACTTTTTGTACTTCAGAAAGACAAGCGTATACTAAACACTAATGATTATTTTGAGATGTCACCGACAGTCATACCAACCTTAAAAAAATAATATTTTGATGAATGGGTTTCCGCGCGAAATGTAAATTAAAAAGTCTTACTAACTTTTGCCCACAGTAGTAGAGGAACGTCGATTTCAAATAATGATAAAAAATCATAAAACTTTGCTCAGAAAAAATTGAATTGAATCGAAAAATTGTAATTGAACCATTTCACTTTCAGTTGCATCTCACTTTGATGTCATTGAAGCCTTTCACCGTGGCAATTCCCTAATTTTTGTTTCGCATAAGTATAATGACATTAAATCATTCGCTTAACATGTAGACTGCCATTTCGACTCAGCTCAGCTCAGCTCAGTTCAACTCAACTCAACTCAACTCAGCTCAGCTCCAATAATTGACAGCAATTAACGTGCACTTTTGGAAAATAAAAAATCATTCTCAAACCAATTTGTGCTACATTTTGCCAAACGAGAACGTCTACGTAAGTATATGTAGTAGGTATGTAGTAGGTATGTAGTAGATAGATGGATGGACTCGAATATGTACAAGTATGTGTGCGTATACATATTTATTTCAGCTTACCTTTCCTTCCAACGTGAGAATAAACGATCTCGTTGTTGCCACAAAAGGCCACGTTTAATTGGACCCGTCATGGAGGCGACTGGTATGCGGCCAGCAAGCAGCGATTGCTGTAATGACACAGAAATAAGGGAAATGTTAAAATTCTGGATGAATATTTTTGATATAAAAAAAAAATGGCCGCCTTTGAGTATGGGAATTTAAATACAATATGTAAATGTGTCTGCGAGAATTCATTTTGTAAAAGCAAAAATTTGTTAAACTTAATTATTGAAATCGTCAATCCTTGTTGCCCACCACCGCATTGTTGATAATGACGAATGTAAATATTACAACGGCGGCAAATATTAATCACATTTTTAATTCAATTAAAATGAGATAAACGATGAAAGTTTATAGATAAGTGGGCGAAAAAGAAAGGGCGCAAATGCGGTGCAAAAGTGAGGCCGTGAGGCCGCTTAAAGTTTCAAGCGTTAAATTCATAAAAACCAGCATTCATATTCGTTCACACGTCCTGTATTCACACGTGCACACTCAAACACTTACACACACACGCGCACAAGAGCACAGCCACAGCAGCCGGAAGTTTATGTGCGAGCACACACGGAAGTGACAAGGACATCAATTTGAAGCGTGTGAAGACACAAATGTGCACGCGCCACACAAAACAATGCAAACATAAAAGCAAAAAATATATTTCTGAAAATGTAAAAATGTTGAAACAGCAAAACGTAAAAAAGAATATGGCGCCTATAAGTATGCAGTATACAGTGAAAAAAATGGTTTACCGCTTCAAATTAAATTCCCCTAAACTTTTACTCGTTTTTTTGTTTTTGTATTGCATTAAAGTGCCTCACGCAAAGGTCATCGTTTTAATTAAAAGCAATTTATTCATTATGAATTTGGTTGTTGTTATATTTACGACTTAAATCACACATTTAAGTATTATGTTGCATTCATAACACATTCTGTGTAATAAATCGTTGTGAATATTAAAAATAAAAACCGATACCGAAAATTTATGCGTACAAATTGTTCGGCACACGCCTTTTATTTTACTCAATTTGCTTGGAATGCTTTGCTGCTGCAAGGCAGAGAAAAAAAGGATTTCTAACTAAAGCCGAGGAGCGTCATTTATCATAGCTGAACAACAACAAAGGGGCAGCATCATTATGTCGGCTTCCTGTGGGTATTTTCAAAACACATACAATCTTGCTCCACTGAAGGCTTTTACATAATTTACTTAGTTATTGTTTGAGTGAAGTGTTATGGCAGCTCATTGGAAAAGCGTTACACAAACACATGTGACCCAAACAAATTGCTGTTGTTGTTGTTGTTGTTGTTGGCTACGTTTAGTGCAATTTTCTCTAGAGGAAAAGGGTTGCGGGTGACGTTGAGAAGTTGAAGTATTCATTTTGAGAGCTTTAAAATTGTTTCATGTTTAATTGTTTTATAAACTGCCTGCCGATTGTTTGGCGCCTTCCTTGGGACAAGCAAAAAAAAAAAAACAACAAACGAACGAACGATGTTAAAGCATGGTAAAGATCCTAGAAAATATTTTTCGACTCTTTCCAATTAATAAAATAAAGTTGAATGTACCAAATGGTTTCCGTGAGCTCTTCTTGTGTTCCGTCCCAACAACTTAACCTAACCTAAAAGAATGTTTCGAGAACAAAAATAGATTTTCTTCAATGCGGGGCCACTGAATGAATTCTAATGCTAAAAATACTTAGTCCTAATTAAAAATTGGTGTAATAGATTCTGCTTTGAACTAGCCATCAATGTTTACATTGTTAATTCTTTAGAGTAGATTTGTAAACCAAAACGATCGAAAAAAAACGTCAGCAAAACGAATTGTCGAAGTATTGCCAGTACGAACAAGTTTGTACTCCTCGCTTCCTGTTTTTCCTCTCTTCTATACAAAGATACGAATAGCGGCAATTTTATTGCCAGTGTAAATTAGGACTTAGTACATATTTTGAGCAATTCGCTCCAATTTGATGAAATTCCCAACGAATTTTTAAAGAATTACCAGTAGTCTTTCTCTTCTCTTCTTGTTTTTCTCCTCTGTCTCCCTCTCACTCTCTCTCCTGTATAAAGACACGAATAGCGGGTTTTTTTTATTGCCACTGCAAATTGGGTATACAGTATTTTGAGCAATTCGCTCCAGTTTTTCTGTACATAAAATTTCTGTTAATTAAAAATTATTAATTTTTAAACCAATGGCGTTTTGTTTACAACAAAGTATTGCAATTTTATTGCTTTTTTTGCAACAGAAAAAAAATCTTCTTCGTCTCGTAATCAATTTCATAAAACTAAATAAAGTGCACATTCAGTAATCAATTGTTAAACACTTAAAGTTTTTTCTTAAATGCCAATGGCCTATAGCAAAGATTTAATTAATATTAACAATAATAAAAAAATTAAATGCAATGAATTCCTTTTGCACAGTAATGAAATCACTGAAATCATTGAAAAGAGCAAAAATATTTATATGCAGAAGAAAAAAACAACAACAACAACGACAAAAGGAAAAATACTAAAGCAGCAAAAAAAAATACGCTGTTTACCACTTGAGAGAGCGCAGAAAAGCGAAATAAAGCCGCCAGCAATAACACTCAAAGCAGCAGCAGCAGCAACAACAACAACAACAGCGACAGCAACAAAATTGTAAATGCGATAATAATTCCGCAGCAGAAATAAAAAATAAAATAAAAAGGAATAAAAGCAACGCTCGCAGCAGCAGCAGCAGCAGCAATAGCAACAGCAATGATGACGACGATGATGATGATGATTATGAAGATGAAGTTGCTGCTGTCTCCTCCCGCTCATGCTTCATGCATATGGTACATCCATACATACATACTCGTATATGATACCTACATAAGTAGTATGTACATATGTATGTATGAGAGCTGTTAGTAACTATCTGCTCATACTTATTAAGGTACTTATGTTTGTATGTTACAATATGTTTTAGCTGCTGCCAATGCTGCCATATTGCATGGTGAATGCCGATGGTAAGAAGGAGTTTTTGATGATAAAATTGCCAAATCAACGAACCATGCAACTGTAAAATACAATATCAAAAAATATATGCTTTTTTTTCGTTTCTCCTTGTGCCAAAGAATTCAGTCAAGAGCCAGTAACAGCAAGAAGGTAGCTGGATAAAATGGAATTGATGCAGGCATCACAACACAATTTAAAACAAAAGAAGTTGCAAACAACAAGAAAAATAGAAAAAATAAACAAATTGAAAAATGTAAGCAAAGCCAAAAAATGCTACATATTTTCCATTAAGTAAAAGAAGAAATGTAATAAAATAGAATATGTTAAAATGATTTATAAGCTTTTTTGTTTTATACGGCAACCATGTTTTTATTGACTTGTTTTCGTTTATGCCTTAGAAAGCATAAAATCGAAAACTCAGCACCGAAAAAAAAACCATATAAATTTTAATAGTTATTAAAACAATAAAAATAAAAAAAAATTATGCGCCAAAAAGAGCTCAACCTCAATTTGAGGTGCCTATAAAGATTATTTGGAATGATGCGCCATGTAACTTGAAATGCACAATAAAAATCGGAAAAGTGAGAGTAAGAAACCCCTTTGAATTTCTCAAGCTCAGCGAAGATTCTCAATTTGGAGCAGTTCGCCATGTTAAGCGTCATTTGACTATATAATATTATAAATACTTATCACAAAATTAAATATGAAATTCTTCTATGCTAATTAAATAAGTAGTATCTAGAACTTCATATTCACTGGCGCTTATCACAGAAGCAAATATTTAACTTAACTCATTACTAATTACCAAGCGCAAATGAAATAAACCACAATTTACTTAAACACATAAATCCAATAAATTTTTTCCACTTGCAGTTACCTGGAATTAGCAAATTAAAGAAAAAACACACACTCACACACAAAGCGCCGACAATGAGTCGCAAAAAGAAAACTGAAAACTAACAAAAAACAAAAAATTAGTTTTTTTTATTACTCCGCATGTACATGTATGTAAATAAAAGATAACAGAGTGTCAAGCATTAGGTCATGCATATTTTTGTTTCGTATCTCATGAGACTCAAAATGAAAATAATTCTGATACTTTAAAAGTTGACTGGGAAAAACTGACTTGGTAGCTGCTGTTTTGGAAATTAAACCACGAAAAGTATCCACCTAGTTCTACTTAATAACTCTATAGAGACTTAATAAAAGCATTTGTTCTTTGGAGTGCAATCTTCCAACTGTTTGAAGGTCATTGAGGGGCACTGATCACGAACCTGAAGTTAGTTTTTCTGCATCACGTCTGCTTCTAATACAATCAGGTTTTGAATTCGGATGGTTGGAATCTTCAAGGACTAAAGAAACAAGAAAAAAAAACACACACATCTTAACAGATACGACATTTAACGAAGTTTAAGTAAAGTTTTTCTCTATAACGTCTAGTTCAAGTACAATCTGGTTTTGAAGTCGTAAGATTTGGGTTAAGTAAAGTTGCACAGCACAATGAGATAAACAATTTTTGTGATCGCACCTTCCCTCTTTCATTGAAGCCTCCCCTTAAAAACTGTGGTTTATACTACCATTTTCAAAAAATACCAGATAGAATAAAATTCGTTCAGAAAACTGTCATACTAAAGGGTGATTTTTATAAGAGTTTAATTTTTGAAAATGAAAAAAAAAAACCCAGAAATTTTACAAAAGTGAATGAAATTTTTATTTGGATCGAGCCATTTACTTTTTAAAGATAATTTCACTTAAATGTTGCCCGCGGCTACGCTGCATATTTTTTTCGTATCTCATGAGATTCAAAATGAAAATAATTATGATACTTTAAAAGTTGACTGGGAAAAACTGTTTTGGTAGCTGCGGTTTTTGGCACATTTTTCACACATTTCGGCCAGAATCTCATCAATGACGTATTCAATGTTGGCTTCCAAAGCAGCAATCGTGTTTGGCTGGTCCCTATAGACAAGAGACTTAACATAGCTCCACAAAAAATAGTCTAACGGGGTCAAATCACACGATCTTGGAAGTCAATTGACTACACCAAAACGTGAGATTAACTTCTCACCAAATTCGCCTCTCAATTGATGCAAGGTTTCGCGTGCAGTGTGGCATGTGGCCTCGTCCTATTGGAACTACATGTCAGCCGAGTCCAAATCTTGCACTTTCGGCAAAAAAGGGTGTTATCATCGAACGGTACCTTTCTCCATTGACCGTAACGTTGCGGCCTTCATCGTCTTTGAAGAAGTACCGCCTGCCCATAAACCGCACCCAGCAGTGCATTTTTCGGGATGCATTGGTAGCTGCTGAATGGCTCTGGCTGGTCTTCACTCCAAATACGGCAATTCTGCTTATTCACGCATCCATTGAGCCAAAAATTAGCCCCTTCGCTGAACACAATTTTGCGATTAAACGCACTTTCACAGAGCACGAATTTACTGTTGATGTCAAAATTTTACATGAATATGTGTCAGCAAAAGTTTTTCATTACAATTTTTCATCCTGGTTGACAGAGAAAATGTTTTCAATACTCTCATTTTTTATGTTTCATTTTTTTCCAATTCGTTGTGTTGTTAGAAAGTCACAAGTAACTTTTACTCTATATGTAAAGGAGAACATTATTAGTGCTGCAATCGCAATCGCCTAGAGGCCAAGGACTACCCTTTTTTATCTAAAGGGATTTAAAATGCTAAAGATAACATTTTTGAACACCTTTTTTTTGATAAAGTTCTTTTAAGGAACAATAGTAAAGTAAATCGAGGACCTAGGACGAGATTAGATTTTCGCACACAAATGGAAGATAACAAATTCAATAATTTGCAAACATTATTCAGGCGTAAGTCTATTCATTATGAAATGGCAAACCAAACTCCGAAAAAAGTATTGCCAGATTGAAAACCACACTTCTAGAAAAAACACCCTTTACAATATCTTCCGAAAAAAAGGAGGGCGGATCTTGGAACATCAGAACTACCTCCGGGGCACACATTTATCACATACATAATGAAAAAAATTGATTTTCTTGCATTTTAGTCTAGCTACTAAAGTCCCCAAATTATCTTTAATTGTTGGAAATTTCAATGCATAAAGTAGAAGTTGAAATTTTGTTGCACTGTGTAGTAGCTGCCTTTCGTTGCTTGCAAGTTTTTTTTTTTTGCTTTGAGTGCATACGAATTTCGCAATAGAAAATTTCTCAAACATTTTCGTTTCAGACAACAAAAAAAAAACCAAAACTTGAAAGCCAGGAAATTTAAAAACTAAAATCATATAAGTACTCGTATCAATAAAAAGTTACTGAGTACTCAAGAAAATTCATACGAGTTTATTATGGCTCGAAAGAGTTATGTTTTTGCTTTTTTTTGTGAGTATATCACACATAACTGCTTAAGTACTTACTTACATAAATTATGGCTTGATGTGATACTTTTCGAGCATGTACCAATAAAGCTAAAGCAAAATACCAAAATTAGTTCGTGCTGCACTAAAAAAAACCTCGTTGCGTCGAACAAAAGGTGGGCGTAATTATTGAAAATATTTAAAAAAAAAAAAAAATTTTAAATGCACACTTTATCTAAACGGAAAAGTGAACTAGGGGCAAGCTTGTTTTTAAAGCTGGACCTGCTTGAGTTAGTTGTTCCATAAAAGTTGCTTAAAATTGCAAAAGTTTTATTTGAGTTATTGCGGTCACTGGCAGACAAGCGGATAGACGAGAATGATATCTATATTCATATCTAAGAGGCCTAATTATAGGCGTTACAATCGCTTTCCAATTAAGAACTAATATTCCTTCAACTTAAGAGTGTAGGGTACACAAATTGGCAATGATGTACCTACCATATTTGTGTGTTAATTCAAGACAAGTTTTTAACAACATTTTTTAGTCAAACATGATAATGAGGATGAGGATGATGATGATGATGATGATGATGATGATGATGATGATGATGATGATGATGATGATGATGATGATGATGATGATGATGATGATGATGATGATGATGATGATGATGATGATGATGATGATGATGATGAGAAAATACAAAATATTATTAAATATTAAATGATTATACATGTTGAACATGTTTTCGTTAAAATTCTGATCGAAATTTAGAAAAATAAATATGGGCAATTTACAAGTATTAATCTTTGAAATATTTTTGCTACACACAAATAATACATAATATGTATTACCACAAAACAACGAAGAAATAAATGATTGTAAATGTGTGAAACTACAGAGCATTTCAATAATCTATGCAAAGTTCATCATCACTAACCACCTAACCATTATCATTATCAACATTATTATAAATTCATACACATACACACATATAGTACATACACATTCATTTAAACACATACTTGGGCATCATCATTATCGCCATAGAACCATAAATCAATCAAGCAATTCATTCAAGTGTAGCATGAATAAATTGAAAGACCTCATCATCATCAGTTACAATAACATCAGCAACATATACAGCAACAGCAACAACAACAACAACAACCACAGCCATATGAATAGCAACAACCAATGTATCATATTAGAGGATACACCTAAGTTTGTATTAAATTGGAAAATTGATTTTTACACCACAAATCCTCACTTTGCCATCACAATTTACAACACTCGTACTGCATACAATTTGTACATACATATGCATGTATATAAGTACATAGTACATATATTTTGTACATATGTAAATCTATGTTTTTGTGTTTTTCATTTCTTCTTCTATCCACCTAATATTTAAACAGCAAATTATGAAATGAAATTATATGTTTGTATTGTGGAAAAATTTCATGTTTTTCAGTTACCTCCAAAATGCGCTTTTTGGGCATGATAATAATTTCAAATTTGCGGTTATGTGGTGATGCTGTACATTTGTAATCGCAGCAATTGTGCACGTAACTACAATCATACACGTGGAGAAAAATGTTGATAGAAATTAATTCAAATACTTATACAACGAGTATAGAACGCAAGCATTAAAAGGTGACAAGAACTTTCAAGCCCACTTTATATCAGCTCTGAACATTTAGAGCTTTAAATAATTCCAACTGGTAAAAGAATTGAAATTTGATTTTGATTAAAATTTTGCATAACATAAACTACAAATGCCGATAAATTTTATGGTATGTTGAAATGCCTACCAGCGAGTGCCAGCACATTTAGGCCAAAAAGACCCATGGTTTTAACATAGGGAGCAATTACTCTAATCAGGACCGTTTGAACCATTCCTTGTCTTTTACTTTGTCTTTAATTTTGGTTGTCAGTCAAGACTGGTCGGTTATCGAAGACAAAGTTGCTTTTCCGTATGTAAACAAGAGCTGGTCATTCGCAGAGAAGATGGCTTACAGTTTCCTGTTCTTCCTCGTTGACACAGCTACTGCAGTGATTTCCATATGGAAGACACAATCTTTCTGCGTATCTTCAAATGGGACAATGTCCTGTGTTATCACCCATGTTGTGTTTCTGTTGGACCCGGATTCGCAGTCATTAGTTAACTAAAATGGTGACATGAGTTTAACTAAAGCAATAAGCAAATGCAAAATATGGCAGCACGCCTAAATTTGTGGATTTTGTGTGTGGAACATTGGAAAATCATATGTTTTTTTTTTAGTTTATGTTTTGTTTCTTTTTATCGTATGCATTATGACACTCTCTCTCACTCATCCTTATTCAAATGAAATTTCTTGGCTCTGTTGGTTTCGGAGAAAATGCAGGCAATTTCTAAAAACTTATTACCGCTGATCAGCAAAAATAATTCGTCAATATCTGGTACATTTTCGATAAAAGACGCAAAAGTTTTCAGAGTGGTCGGTGGAACGTAGCGGTAATGCGTTGGACTGTCACGCAGAGTGTCAGGGGTTCAAATCTCGACACAGGCAAAATAAAATAAAAATAAATATAAAAATCGGCAAAGGCAAAGCAAAAAAAAAACCAACAACATCAAGATTTATACACGGCACCACCTACAAGAATAAAAATGGCCTATGAAAAAGCGTTTCACTTCGCCGTTCGGATTCGCCATAAAACTGTAAATCCCTTCCATTCATGTACAAAGATAACACGCACAACATGAGTGGATGCGAAAAGCTTGGCCTTTGGCGTTCCATGCGGTCATAGTCGACACTGAAGTTCATGGTAAAGGCATAACACAATGGAATGCCACAATGGCTGTCTATATCTTTATCGGTGTCCTGTGTGATTGCATTCCCTATCTCAATCTTCCTTCCATTCAACACAATGCTCCGCATTTTGTGTGTTAAATGAATCAGTTAAAAAAAAAAAATTATAAAAGATTAGAGAACAATTTAAGAATTTTCACAAAGCAAATGTGGATTCTATTTCATCAGCCACAGCTGTTGGGTAATTAATGGTTAACCAATGGCATTTGGTGGTTTAAAATGTTATTAGTTAAACCCTAGTCATTGGTTAGCTAATGATTGTGAATCCGGATCGAATGAGTCTCGTTATTTTGTAGGTTGACTGTTACTTCCAGCTAACGATCGATTGTTTTATTGCATCCGAAGTCAGAGCAGTAGCTTACACGTTGCGATATGGACTCATAGGCTCTCCGTTTTTGCCTATTCTCACCAGCACTTTCATTCCTGGGTATCCCTCTGTTCTTTGGCACCCAAATTATAAGCAACACCGGTCGGATATTTCGTTAAGAGACGATCTACAGTCTAGGGCTATTTTAGAAGCAAGGAATACTGATTTTATTGCAGCCTGGCTATCATTAAAAATGCATGCATATATTAAATCTGTGCGATATCATGTTAGCCAGGACAGTAACTTCTTTAATTGCAGTGACGCCTGCCTGAAATACACTGCATTGGTCGGGCAGCAAATTGAAATATATTTTTTCATCTAGCTTTTCGCAGACGCAGACGGCAGCACCAACTGTGACGTCCGTGTGGAAATGTTTTGAATCCTTATGAAGCTATTTTTCACATTCACCTTCCTGTCTAGAAGGAATGCGAGTATGGAAGTTATCTTTAACTTATCCTTGCCTTCGCAAGGATGTAATCAATTGTTTTTGGTACGAACCTAAGCAGGTTTAGAATCGTGGAACGTCCTGACCCGCCTCTAGACCATTTCGCGATGGACTTTAGTCTCAGAGCAGTATTGGCCGCGTAGTTATTGCCATAAACAGCAAGAGGAAAGAGGTGAAGTATAGTGTCCAAAAACTTGATTGCCGTGCTCTTTGATCAGATGGTGCTCGATGTGGTCGAGCTCTACTTTACTCAGTGCTCTGAGTTAAAGAAGAAAAACGGATAATAATTCGCCGCGTAAGCAAAAAGTGTATTAGTTTTTGCACAGGAGCCTCCACTTAAAGGGTCTCGAGTTAATTTACAATCACTTCTGGGTAACATTATGGAAGACCCTCTCCCCCGCCCTCGATAACGAGAGACACCACCATATTGAAACGTCCTGGGAACTAGAATGCACAGCCGTCTCAACATAAGATAAGCTTTGATCGCGCTATTTTTCCTTGAGTGTACTCGCAACTGCTAATGCTGATTGATTTTTAGAATTTTTCTTACATTTACATTTTGGTATTGGATCGAAGGTACATAGTATGTAATTTTCACCAATAGATTTTAGGTTTTGATTGATTGATTACTGCTGAAACATTTAAATATACCTATGCGTATTAATAATACATTGGAATAATTTAGAGTAATGAGTGTGGAGATTAAAGCCTCTCAGCCGAAATGAGTAACATTGAGGAATAGAAAATATGAACGAATTAAAGGAAATGAATCAAATAGTCGTACTCGTACTATCGTTGAAATTGTTGAATATCTGTAGGATTCGCAACTCAAGACGGCTTCTTCAACAATAAAATACCAGTCTTTATTTGCTTTATATATCTATTAAAAAATTGCTATTATTAAAAGTCGATAACTCTGCTTGTTCTTCCAACAAATTACCATCCTCGGTTTTAGTTGCATTTCAATCGTTACTTTTTGTTGTTGTTAATATTGAAAGACAACAAAAGAAAAATCATTACAAATAAATTTTTGCTTATCGGGCAATTGAATCAACAAAACAAAAGTCACGTTTGCAATGAGGGGGAAAAAAAATAACAAAAATGAAAAAGACTCCACTTCAATACGCCATTCTACTCCATTCTACTCCACTTTACTCCCCCATATCAATCTTCATGAGGAAGTCGTAAAAAATCCAAACAAACAAAATACTCTTAAACCAAGGAGAGGAGGGGAGCTGCTGCCTAAAAAGCAAATCCAGTACGAAGGGGAGGGAGATCGGAGATGCGGGTGGGTACATACACGAGTATATTACAAACTTTAAAGAATATTACAGCCTTAATCAGCCTTAAAGTTAAAACAATAGTTAAAGAGTAAATGAGCACAAAGACAAAGCAACTAAATTGAAACTGAAATTGAAGCTTAAATTGCAAGCGTGCAATAAACTTAAAAAAAAAAACAATAAAGCTTAAACCAAAACAAAAATTTTTTTAATAGAAAAGGAATTAAGCAAAAATTATTTTTACCAAAAGAATTGCAGCACAAATCGTGAGCTTACTTTTAAATTTTGTACAGCAAGTAAAAAGTGAGTACGAAGCGCTCCAGCACGTTTGAGTGTCGTCTTAGCTGCTGGTTACACTGGCGTTCGCTGTTCGGCGAACACATCAAATTTTACTCTCGCGCTGGGTGTAGTGGTTACATTGGAGTTCGTTACAGAGTTGCTTTTGGTCAAAATTCAGTTATTTTTCAGTACTATTTTGTTCGCAATGGCAATACTAAATGGTATACCAAAAAACTTTAAATGATTTTATTAATATGGAGAGTGCAATTAATAATATAATTGAAAAATTATGAAAAAAATATGATTTTTCTTCAATAGTTTTGTGAATAAAATATTTCATATTCACTTCTAAAAACTAAAAACATGCGTAACTTCGCTTTTCTGCAAATGAAAATATTGATGTGCAGGTTTGCATGTTTTCCTTTTATTTTCCATACATTTTTGTTCCTTTTTTGTGGAATAACTCTTTGACACCCTGTATACTCGGCGTGCTCGGTGTACATTTCACCCAGCATATCGTGTTCGGTGTGAGAGTGAGTAAAAGCTCGTTTCTCGTGTTCGGGCAACAACAATTGCATGGTGTTCGCCGAGTAAACTTTGAATATAACCACAGCCTTAGTTTTCTACTGAGAGTGTGTGTGTGTGGCCATAAAAAATAGACACCAAAGTCGAGCTACAAAATCAGCCCAAGAGATACTCTTAAATTTATGTAAGGACTGCGTCGAATAAAATTGCCCGTTACATTTCTTCCCATACTGTGCTATTGAAAGATTCAAAATCAAAATTATCTTAGTAGCTTTGAATTAATTGTCAGAAAATATTATAAAAATTTATTTAACGCGAAAATGGCAAACGAAGGGGAAGTGCGAGAAAATATTATTAAAATCTTTCAAAAGCAACCTCACTGGTCATTCAAAAAAATTTGCCAAAGAGGTAGGGGCTAACCCCAAAACCATTTCTCGCGTTATTAAACGTTTTAAGGAAGAATTGCGTATTGATCGGAAGAAAGGTTTTGGTAAAAAGAAGGGGCGACATGACTGTGAGAAGGCGAAGAACGTTGTGACCATTTTAAAGAGAGATCCAAACATTTCGGGAAGGAAATTGGCGGGGAAGGCTGATTGCTCAGAATCTTTTGTGCTCAGGACTAAGAAGGAAGCTGGGCTGAGTACGTACAAAGTTCAAAAAGTTACGGATAGAAACGCCGTGAAGAATGAAACCGCAAAACAACGTGGTTTCTTGTTTTCATTTCTTTAATCTAAAAAAAATTGCCAAAATAAAATACTTTCGTGTGAAAAAAATCGGACTACTGGTTCAAAAGATTTCATCATTTTTGTACCAGATAATTTTATTCGACGCACTCCTTAGTATGTTGTGCAAAGCACAAAAATTATGTAAAAGTAAATAGTATTTAAATAATTGTTTTGAAATACTAAGTTTGGCGTCATAGGCAAACACCACAATTTAATTTGGAAATATTTATTTTTTGCTTATGGTAATTCCCATTCGAATCGCTTCTGAAAGCAAAACATGTTGACAAAAAAAAAAACAAGCCGAACTTACAAATATTTCAAACACTGTAGGCATGTGATTAGTCTTCTTCTAGTCACGCTTGAAAGAATTTCAATTCTTCTTTTTTTGCAGCACAGTTTCCCGCTTCCCCGCGGGCCTTACTTCTATTCAAAAGGCCTAGGCATCCGAAACGACAATCGCTTAAAACGGAAACAAACCGTTAAATTGTCAATTTTATTTTTGAAAAATTCGTCAACTTCTTCGAAATTCGGCATTGGAAAAAAAATCCAGCCAAGTAAATTCTTTCATGTGATACAATACAAGAAATCAAATTTTCTTAAAAAACTCTTAATTTTCTTAAAAAATTGAAAGGTTAATTAAAATGTACTTAACGTTTTTTCCAACAAATTCTTTGTCTCTTATTGTAGAAGTTTTATTAAATTTTATTTTTTTTTCGTTTTCTACATTTTTGTTTATATTTTAAAATTAGCATATCGACTTCGAGCATGTGCGAGACAATGGCGCTTAGTTGTGTGGTTAAGCTGGCACGACAGCCAGTCTCCAACAACAATGAGAATACTAAAATAAACGATGATTTCATGATTTACATTTACAGAGTGTAAAAAATATTTATTAGGCGAGTAGAAAATCTATAGAATGCCACCGAAAATGTAAAGTGTACAGCTGGCAGCTACGTGCGTGCGATGGTTGAAAGAATTTATAGATTAATTGCTAATCGGAAATGCGCTATCGAGCTATGTAACTTGGTAAAGTCTATTAGCTTTAGGTTTAGATAATTATAGGTACATGGAATGGAAAATTGATAATATAATTGTCACAAAAAATATAAATTGAAACATTCACACGAAAAATGTTCTATGCCCTGCAAACTTTTTAGTTGAAAATGGCGCCTAAATCATTACCATTGCTATCATGTGGTTCATGTTTAGGGTGGCCAACTGTTGCGTATTTTGTGGGATTTCTGGGATATGGAGTTAGAGAGTGTCTGAGGGGCGCAAAATGTCCCGCAATCCTGATGGAAATCGGTTTTTAAACATTTTTTGATTGCTGATTTTGGTGCGTCCAGTGAGGGCGATTATTATTTTAAAATTCAACAATTTTGATGTCTGAGGCAAAGTTGTTTCATATGAAAAGCTGAACATGTTTTTGTTTTTACACCCACTCTCCACACCCTCTCAGTTTTTAATACAATTATCTCGATAAATTTTGAGGTACACTAAACTTCGGTTAAGTGTCTCTCCTCTTGAGTGCTACTTCCGCTTGAGTGCATGCATTTTCCTATCTTTTCTGCAAATATTCATAGAAATTTGCACTTTTAAGTGCGCCGTCAAAAGTCTGACATCTTTAGCTTACAAACTTAACCGAGGTTTCTTCTTCTTTAACCGAGGTTTACTGTAAGTAATTGGATTAGTGCTTCTTCTCTTTTAATGAGCACAACACATGGAGAGCTTCGGTCGAGTTTTTCGCATCCACTCATGTGGTGCGTGTTATATTTTGTGCATAAATGGAAGGGACCTACAGTTTTGATGCCGAATCCAAATGGCGAATTGAAAAGCTTTTCATAGGCAATTTTTGCTCTTGTAGGTTTGCCATTGTTTCTGATGGTGACGTGAGAACAATTTTTGTTTGTTACTTTTTGATTTTGCTTGTGTCAAGATTTGAATGTCAGACCAGGCCAATGCACTATCAGCTACACCACAGCGTCTCATTTTCATTATTATGAGAAACATTGGGCTGAAGTAGTATGCCATTATTCCATTTTTAGGCAAATTTGTTTCAAAACAACCGAAAGGATGGGTCCTGGCAAAGGAAGAACTTCTTTTCTTCTATTAATCGCATAACAACTCATGGAGAGTGTACGCCGAGCTCTTCGTAGAGGAATCGCAGTTAGTTTAAAAGTAAAAAATGGGTGCTGAAAGATTTCCCTCAGATGTCAAAGTCATTCAAAGTTTAATCATATTCATTTGATTGCAAACAATTATTTAACATCAATTCTGAAAAAGTCACCTGTACTTCAGTTTTAATAATGTCGCGAATTTTTTTGGCCACATCCCTTATTTTTATCAGCGTAATCCCGAAAATCAATGTTCTAGAGTTGGGAACCCCATTCATGCCATACAATACTACATGCGAACATTCTCCATTAATTTCGTTTTGGCAGTTGTTTCCAATATGGCAATAAGAAGTATGCATGAGTATGATGAATGAATGCAAATTCCATTCATATGCGAGAGTTTATATTTTATACGCCATTTAACAGATCCATTATCTGTTGAATTTTAACAATAAAAGCCTCTCAGCTTAACAACTTAATTGAACAAGCAACAAAGCGCAAATTTTGTTTATGTTTTTTTTCAAACATTGCCAACAAAAAGGAGAACCAACAGCAAACAGGTTAACTGCAACTGAGTTTTAAGCACACAAACGCACTAAGGTGAGAATTAAATAATTTAAGTTTTGAATTTTATTGTCATTTCCAATAAAGTTTTTTCTTTTTTTTTTTGGTGTTGTGTTTTCCCCATTTAAAGTAAGTTCCACAAATTTGTTTAAAAGCAGTTCATACAACTCGTATTTAAGTTATTTTTGCGTATTTTTTCTACATTTCTTTGGTTGCTGTACATAATTGACGAATAACTTAATTATGATGTCATCGTTGGCGATGTGAGTTTACAGAGATAATCTTGAAAATGTTGTTGAATCTAAAGGTTTGGTATCAGTAGGTAATAAAATATACCTTGCTTATCAAAGACGGAAACACAGAGTTGAACTACACAAATTTTTATTATCAAACTGTACGATTACTGGAATCCACGCAAACTCCCGCATTCTTTCATAAGCTAAATTAGTCTACACTCTCGCGATCTTTCGGTGCTGGTTTTTGGGTTATTTTTCACGATAGCAGAATCTGAATTTTGTTGCGAATCCATTTTTCGACGAAGTCTATATTCTCGCTGTCGCTCAGCCGCAGTTTTTGGTGCTGGAGATTTTATCGCAACACAATCGCCAGTTGTTTATGCTTTCTGATTTTTTTTTTTAAGTCTTTACTCGCTCATTCTTTTAGCTTCAGAAATATCTAAATGTTTTTGTTTAAAAAGTAAAATTTTTGTTTGAAATTTCAATCAAATTAGCGCACTCTATCAATCCAGTTTGAAGCATAAGGGAATCAGCGCCCCCTATCAATCAAGTTTGAAGCATAAGTGAATCAGCGCCCTCTATCAATCAAATTTAAGTCACACGCGAATCAAATAGGCGTCCTCTATCAATCAATTTTGAAGCATAAGCGAAACAGGGTTCTCTATCAATCAAGTTTGAAGTATAAGTGAATCACCGCCCTCTATTAATCAAGTTCAAATCACACGCGAATCAAATTAGCGTCCTCTACCAATCAAGTTTGAAGCATGAGCGAAACAGCGCCCTCTATCTATCGAAACTATCGAACCAAATAGGCGTCCTCTATCAATCAAGTTTGAAGCATAAGCGAAACAAATTAGCAACCTCTATTAATCAAGTTTAAACCCTCGCGAATCAATTTTGCGCCCTCTATCAATCAAGTTTGAAGCATAAGCGAAACAGGGTCCTCTATCAATCAAGTTTAAATCACACGCGAATAAAATTAACGGCCTCTATCAATCAAATTTGAAGCATAAGCGAAACAGCGCCCTCTATCTATCGAAACTATCGAACCAAATAGGCGTCCTCTATCAATCAAGTTTGAAGCATAAGCGAAACAAATTAGCAACCTCTATTAATCAAGTTTAAATCACTCGCGAATCAATTTTGCGCCCTCTATCAATCAAGTTTGAAGCATAAGCGAAACAGCGCCCTCTATTAATCAAGTTTAAATTACTCGCGTATCAAATTAACGTCCTCTATCAATCAAGTTTAAATCATACGCGAAACAAATTAGCACCCTCTATCAATCAAATTTGAAGCCTAAGCGAAACAGCGCCTTCTATTAATCAAGTTTAAATCACTCGCGAATAAATTTTGCGCCCTCTATCAATCAAGTTTGGTTCATACTCGTGGATATGTGCTGGCCATCATTTATGTGTATATTAATATGCATCCTAATTTGTGACATACTTGATTGATAAAGGGCGCTGCCCTTCATTTCCGTGACAATTTTCGCTGCGACGATCGTCTTTTACCCCCTCAAAAATGCAAAAACGATTCAAAAAAGTAAAAATCAATAAAATAAAACGGTACATTTGTCATCGTTTAACAAAATGTTTGCTTAAAATAAAGCAAAATAAAGTTTAGCAATTCAGTACGCGCCGAGCGGCGTAAAACACATCAAATTTAATGCAAGCGAACAAAATCAATAATTAAACTGAAATTATACGAGAAAATCACATAAAATTGCACAACGAGAAAAAACAATATTTATGGTAATAAAAAATTCAGAGAAAAATTCGATTAAAAAGCAATCGAATAATTGGCCAAATTGTAAGCCATGTGCAAATATTTTATAGACGTTGGTAATAAAACCCTATTTTTCGAATATTAAATCAAATATTTAAAATCAATTAAATATGCAGACGCACCACCGATTCTTCAGATTGTATTTATGCAAGTATGTTGATATTTTTTTTTCGAATGCTAACCGCGCACATTGAGCCAAGAAGAATTACTGAATGGAGGCAAAAAAAAAATGACAGTTGTACTTATTTCATTGAGTAAAATCAAAAAGATTTTGACATTGCAGCTGCTGCTTCTTCGTCTTTTTCTTTTTCCACTACTTTGACATTGTTTCTTCTTCGTCGTTGGTAACAAACAAAATTCATTGTTATTGCTAAAATAACTCGAGAACATATATGGGAATCTTTCAGCAGTACTACATATACTTTTGTGTATGACAATCGAGTGAGTGTGTGAGTGTGTGAGTGTTGCTGACGGATGCATAGTGTGGGTGCTAGAAATGTGAAGCCTCAATATTTTAAATGAGGTACTCTTACTAAAGAATTCAGTTTTAAAAAGGTAGAGAGTGCACACCCATAAAATGTCGCCAAGTGAAAAGTGAAAAGTGGTCGCTGTGGAGTAGTTGGTAGTGCGTTTGCCCGGTCTGAGTTTCAAATCTCAGCACAAGCAAAATCAAAAAGTAGAAAAAAACAATTTTTCTACACGGCACCACCTCTTGGTAGCCTATGGCAAACCTACAAGTGTAAATATTGCCTATGAGGTCCCTTTCATTTATGCAAAAGTATAACACGCATTTATGCAAAAGTATGGTCGCTGTGCCGTAGTGGTAGTGCGTTGGACTGCTAAGCAGAATGTCCGGGGTTCGAATCTCGACACAGGCAAAATCAAAAAGTAGAAAAAATAATTTTTCTACACGGCCGCACCACCTTTTGGCAGGCAATGGCAAACCTACAAGAGTAAAAATTGCATATGAAAAGCTTTTCACTTTGCCGTTCGGATTCGGCATTAAACTGTAGGTCCCGGTCCCTTCCATTCATGTACAAATATAACACGCACAACATGAGTAGATGCGAAAAGCTCGGCTAGGGCCTCCATGGTCTGTTGTGCCATTATAAGTAATTAAGTAATTAACACGCACAACGTACATAGGTGGATGCGAAAAGCTCGGCCTAGGCCGCCCATGGGCTGTTGTGTCATCAAAAGGGAGAAGAAGAAAAGTAAAAAGATTATAGTCGTGATAGACAAGATAAAAGTACACGAACTTATCACTTAGACTTCAGTTTTGGAAATTGTTTCCATTCAAATCAACTGAGGTCGACTAGTCTAATCCGTGAACGAAGTAGAGATAGGAGAGTACTGGGAGTAGTGAGAGGAGAGTACTGCGAATTTTACATATCACGCGTGTACACTCGCGAACGTGAAATAATTTCCACATGAGCATGCGTGAGCGTGATATACTTTTTATAATTTCCACGTGCGTCCCACGGTCGTACAAGGCGGGTGGAGGGTCCGCTGGGATGCGTCGTAAAAAAAACAAAACAAAAAAAACATGCATCAGCGTGATATGATTGTCACGTGAATACGCGTGAGTACTATATGTTAAAGTTAATAAGCAAAGCTATCATTTTCTTAAGCTTAAGAAGTTTAAAACTCACAAATCTGGCATCACTGTGTAGCATAAGTATTTTTTCTCCTTCTTGTTTTCAGTTTCGCGTGAGTGAATAAGAGAGTAATTTTTTGTGGAAAATGTTAACATGCGTGAATTTCGTTTTGAAAAACATCAACATGCGTGAGAATATGCGTGAGTAGTATTTTCAAAGCCTTGAGTTGAAAAATACTTACGCGTCCATCGAATGAATTATGTGACGACAATTCGACTCCTGATGTTCTCAACAAATACTTAATGGTCTGCCCATATTTGCCTAACTTACGCTATGCCCATATATTGTGACCATGCTGATCTAGTAAAGCTTATTCTTTTTCTTTGATTTTTTATATAAAAAATTATGAAATATTAAATTCTCATAGCTGACATGAAGGAAAAATTGTCAAATTTTCAGAAGAGTTTCTTCTCTTTTTCGCAAGCAAACGAACTCTAATGTTTTTTTTTTATGTTCACAGGGAACTTGAGAGCTTCACAACTTGAGAGCTTCACTTCATATATAATTTATTCAATTTCTGAGTGTGTGTATAGACTTTATACCAGCTACTATATTTGGAGGCGATAGCATGTAGAAAACTGCACCCATCATAGTTGGTTGCATGTGGTGGGATGCAGATACTTTATTTAGAAATATGGATATGAATATGAATATATTTGTATGCCCTCGTATGTAGGTACATACCACTGTAGATATTTATGTACATATGTATATTTCTATATGTAATTGCATTAAGTAATCGAATTACAGCAGTAACTCTAGACATAATGTCAGCGCTATTATAGCTATCAAATCAATCACGAAACTGAAAAGAAGTGTTGATTTCAAAATGTACGGTACACGCAAGTGCATATGTATGTAGTTTTTCCTTTGTAACTACATATGTATGTATGTAGTGCACAATTGACTGTCATCTTCCGGTGCTCGTATTGGCATTACCTTTGCTTAAACGCTTGCCAAACTATCGTTTTCATGCCTCTCAACCACCATTTATTATTTCATCAGTACTACATATGTTTATTGCTAATACTTACATAAGTACTCACTATCGTACTTTAATGAATGAATACTAGAATTTAATAGGCATGCACATTTATGTATGAACTTCCTGTGTCACATCAATGACATTGTTCGTTGTCGTCATCGGTGCCTAGCACACAAATTTCTTCGCCTTAATGACATGAAATTGCAGTTTCATACCCATAGCCCATAGCCCATAACCCATAACCCGTAACCATAGGAAATTTCCTAGGAAATGTATGGCTCGTTTGTGATTGTGCGCCTTTTTTCGAAAATCTGTGGGAAAAGTTAATGTCCCCAACATACAATTTTACTTTTACTTACTTTGGCAACCCTTAAAAACTAACTGCATTTAAGCGCCTTTTCCACACTTCTACATACATTCTCTAACAACTTTAACTTTATAATAAATAATTGCAAAAAGTTAAGAAAAAAAAACAACAACTATTTATATAAGTACGTACTAGTGTGTATGTATGTAGTACCTATGTATGTATATACTTAGAAGAAAATAGTAAATACCAAACGGGACATTCACCTGGCACAATTCTCATCGAAAGTTCTTTTTCTTTTTTTAATTCTTACACCCACCCGAGAGCGAGAGAGAGAGAGAGAGAGAGACTTGAAGACGCGCACAACTGCCGGCGGGATGAATTTGGTATCGAAAATGGTTAGCACAGCAAAAGGTAGTCAAAAGAAAAAGGCAGTTTTTTGTTGTTGTTGTTGCTTTAAAGCAAAAGTTGTTAACACTTTTAATTTAATATGAAAAAAAACCAAATGGCACAAAACAAAAAAAAAAAGAAAATGAAGAAGGTGAAGAAGAACAGAAACTAATGGGCGAGCAGGGTGTGGGGGGAGGCTATGCTCTTATAGAAGGTAATAGAAGTTTTAATGGTAAAAAATTAATGAACAACTAATACCCTACACGGTGGAAATAGTTGTTTTTCAAACGTCACATGATAAATAGTAAGCATAATATCTACGTGTACACACAACTTTTAATTAGGTTATACTAATAAACCGAAAACTAAAAGGTGAAGGATGTGATAGTCATCCAGCATTACTTGAACCGAGTCCTGGGGTATTCTTGAAACCAGAACTAAGCTGCCAATGATATCTCAAAACATACCATTTTACTTTAAACATTTTTAAAAATGTGGTCGCTGTTGGTGTAGTATTAATGCGTTGGACTGCTACGTGTCCGGGGTTCGAATCTCGGCACCGGCAAAATCAAAAAGTAGAAAAAATAATTTTTCTACACGGCACCCACCACCACCTCTTGGCAGGCAATGGCAAACCTACAAGAGTAAAAATTGCCTATGAAAAGCTTTTCACTTTGCCATTCGGATTCGACGTTAAACTGCAGGTCCCGGTCCCTTCCATTCATGTACAAATATAACACGCACAACGTGAGTGGATGCGAAAAGCTCGGCCTAGGCCCTCCATGAGCTGTTGTGCCATTAAAAGTAAAGTAAGTAAATACTTACTTATTTAAAAATAAACGAAACGAAATTTTTGCCCTATATAATTTTAAATGCAATAAAAAATTTTCCATCCATAACAATTTATATTTATTAACTACGTACAATATTTTTTGCTACCATAAAAAAATACATAACAAATAGTACTATTTCGCAAATACAGTACTTTTCGCTTAAAATAAACCCGTTTAAAATGAACTTCCGCCTAAAACGAACTAATTTCAAAAGTACCCGCTTTATTTCTAATAAACCATGAAATTTTTTTTGCTTATTTAAAGCGAACTTCGGTTAAAACGAACCATTTTGCCCAGTCCCTTGAAGTTCGCTTTAAGCGAAAAGTACTGTAATATTTTTACCCATATTTATACATTTGTATTTATATATATGCACATATACATGTATGTATGCATGAATTCCCATATTCCCATGACACATGTCAAATGAATTGACAACAATGCGAAATAAAACTACAACAATGTTCTGCGATGCTCTCAAACAAAAAACTATGTAGTAGCACGAGTACACCGTAACTGCAATAACTTCCATTATGTGTTATGTTAAATGTCATAATCAGGCAGACGTAAATAACTGTTTGTGCATGTGTGTACGAGTATGTATGTATTTATGTGCGATAAATGGCAATCTTTGTAGTAGTAGTAGTGGAAATAAAGTACAACTAAAATTGTAGTTAAACTTTTGCTGTTTGGTGCAACGTCTTTTCAGCGTGGTGCAGTTCTTTCTTTCTGGAAATCCATTGAAAAACAATGCACTGCACTATGACAATTTTCTTTCAGGGAATGTTAAAATCGTTTGGCTTTAACCCATACAAGGCGTATATCTCCGGAATTATATTTTAGACTTGACATCTCAAGAACTACATACATAAAATGCAGTATGAGATTTGGTACAAGATCTTTAGTTGACAAGGCCATGCTAAAGGAAAAACGTTGGTGGGACTGAAAAAGAGGGTCGGGCACAAAATACAATAATTAAAATGCAGTATACTTTTGGGGTTATCCTTTTGAAGTGAAACTTCTTTAGCGATGGTGAATTGTTCGGTGAATTTTTGCACGCTGTTGGGGATTGTTGATTTTGATGTATATAGCTTTCGTGCAGCAGTGGGCGAATTTCATATTCCACTACTACTATGTTCTACTACTTTTTTACTACTATTTATATACTACTATTTATATACTACTACTACTTGGAGAAGGTTGTTTTTGATGTATACTACTGGCATTTTCTGCTATATTTTCTACTACCATTTCCTACTACTTTTGTTTACTACTATTTATACTACTTGGAGATAGTTGATTTTGATGTAGTTTTCGTGCAGCAGTGGGCGAATTTACTATTTCACTACTACTATGTTCTACTACTTTTCTACTACTATTTGTCTACTACTTTTTTACTACTATTTATACTACTACTATTTGGAGATGGTTGTTTTTGATGTATACTTCTGGCATTTTCTGCTATATTTTCTACTACTATTTCTTACTACTTTTGTTTACTACTATTTATGCTACTACTAGGAGATAGTTGATTTTGATGTAGTTTTCGTGCAGCAGTGGTCGATTTTACTATTCTGGTACTATTTTCTAGTAGAATTTTTTGCTACTTTTCTACCACTTCTTTCTACTACTATTGCCTACTTCCATTTTACGTCTATTTTTTACCACTTTTCTCCTACTACCACTTTCCATCACTAAGTTTTTTAAATGAAACTTCCTCAGCGAGGTTATGAAAAACAAAAATATCCCGGATGACGTGTGCCGCTGCTACTCTCTTTAGTCTCGTTAATAAGTACCATAAATAAAATGAAATTAATTGGAAAAGTTGATGGTGGTGTTTAAATAAGTACAATACATTTTTGATCTTATTTTATTAAAATGATTTATTTAATGATGTGTAAACTCTGATCTTTCTATTTGTTCTTCTTTTTTTCAGAACCAGTCAGCTCGAGCGGGAAAATTACCGTTCCTCCCAGTTTTCCCGTTCTTCATTTCACCGGGTGTTTCACATATCTTAAATTTAACTATACAAGCAAATACAACTGCGTCACTTGTCTCCCAGGGAACATTTACTTATTGAACGTTACAAATTTTAGAATTTTGAATTTACTCATTGCCCAAACATTTCCAGAATCGCACAGCGGAGCTAGGCCAAGCCCAGCTAATATCTACCACAGTCAAGTGATGGGTTAATATCTTGATTAAAGCGCACACAATAACAGCAGTTAAGTTTTCAACAACAAAATAATGCTCAAGGCACGCATTTCAGCTCATCAGACATAATAATTATGCTTACCATTGTGCATAATTTACATATACTTATATATATATCTTATTATTTTAGTATAGTAGTGAAATTAAATATTAAAGTTAAATGAGTTAAAGTTAAATATATTTTATAGACTTGTTTCATTCTTTCCATTCTTCTTCTCTATTTTACTGTGGATGATATGACAGAAGATTGCCATCTTCTGTAATCACCCTTCTGTGAAATCTGGTTGTGGTCTTTGATAGATGATATAAGAGAAAAATTGTGTTGGAAGTTTTAAAACAGTAGTGCTCAAATTAAAACTAGTACCTTTTCATTACAATTTATACCACATATAATTTTGAGAAAGATTGTTAAAAACTTACTAATTTTACTTTTCAACTTGCCTCTTAACATTGATACTTCTTCTATTAATTATAATTGTTAAGTATTTAACTCTTAAAAGTCATTTTTACTATTCTCACTTTCCTTTAACCAAAACTGGAAAAAAAATTTTTAATTTTATCATTATATTTTTACTATCAGATAAAAATTAATTATTTATGTTCAATCATGGTAATTTTTGAGCTTGGTGATTCAGTTTTCTACTTCTTTTATTCCGATTTTATTATGTGCTATAACTAATTGTAATTCTTTCATTAAATTTAACAAACAATCAATTCAATTTTCAATTTCAATTTCAATATTCTATTTTTATTGCTTCTTCTTTCTTTTCTTTTCTTTTCTTTCCTTTTACAATCTATTCATTATCTAATACAATACCAATTTCAACCACTTTGTTGTTGTACGTGAATTGCCTGTGTGTGTGCAAATGACGGACAAAATTTAATTCTTGATGTTTCCCACGCTCATCCAGAAGACTACTTTTGCTGTAGTTACTTCGATGCCCATTCTTAAATAGAGCATAACAATGGGAAGTCAGTTCGACTGAAGAAAGTCAAAATGTACTTTACCGACAATTCACACACACACACACACACACACTCACTGGCAGATTGTATGAAGAATAAATTCGATTGCGCGCTCCAAGTATTAAACGGCCTTAGGCAAGAAAAAAGGAAACCGAAAAGGAAAAGGTGTTGCCTTCAAAAATACAACAAATATCAAGAAAGCATGTGTATAAATTTCAAAATATTCATGTCCCTTATTATTTAAAAAATACTCATATTTCCAGTTATTAGTGAACAAAAAAAAAAGACTGCATCAGCAGCAGCAGCAGCTGCAGCGCCACCGGCAGCATAAAGTGCCCAAGAACTTATGTAACTGATTGCACATGCAAGCGTATTGAAAATCTCTTCTTTTCTATTTCAATTATTGTGGTTAAAGATGTGCAAATGTGTTGCCAATGGTTGCTGCTGCTGAAGAGCGTTTTAACACCATGCACTAAAATCGAAAGGAAAATTGATGATTATTGAAAGCATTGCATTTTGTGTTAACTAACATCGACCGTAAGCCAACACTTTTTCTTTTACCGCCACTTTTCAGCGCTTCATCGGCTGCTTCACATAGAAAATTTCCTGATATTTCGTGGTGCATGAAACAGCAGCGCGGCCAATAATTTCACCATGTACGAAGATTGTATGCATTTTTAATTATCGCAAATTCGAGTATTAGCGCAATATTTTAAATATTTATTAATTAAAAAATATTAAAAACGAACGATAGCAACGATGGCTACCCTGGTCGCCATATATTTATGAAATTCATACCAGACTAGACTTGCAGATTGAGAAAACTGTGCTGTGCTAGTTATTAATTGAAAACTTTAACGGATCAGGTTTTGTAGTTACAAACAAAAAATAAAATATATAATACATTTTGCAATTTCCAAGAAAAGAAATGGAAAACTTGCCACTTGGAATTGACAGAGCGAAGTAGCGAACGCATATGAGAAACAACATTTCGTATTGACATTTTTGCTGAATGCGCATAGAAGAGCAAGTTGCTGTCGTTCACTTGCAACTTGTAAGTGTGAAAAAAGCGAGTTTTTCCTTTTTCTGTTAGTGTGCTTATTCACATTTTTAGAACTCCCATGTTGGACAGTTTGCACACAACGGCGAACCAGTTTCAGACAACAAATTGACCGTACATATGTATGTACATACATACTGTGTTTCACATATGTACGAGTAGCTACGTATGTACATAAGTATGTACCTGATCGGAATAAAGCAACAACTAATTGAAACGCTAATTGAAAAATTATTAATGGGAAAACAATGAATTGCGAAACTAGTGAAAAACGATATGATTTTTGTAATTTCTTTTTGTGATAGAACCTATGACTACTCAATTTATATACTATGTAATTGACATACTACGTTCGTACGTGTTAGATATCTAAACTATGCGCTGACTCGTTGAGGCAGTGGCAAAACAGCACGAGTATGAATCCAACTTGATTGATAGATGGCGCTGATTCGCGTATAATTCAAACTTTATTGATAGAGAGCGCTGAATCGCGTAAGCATTAAACTCGATTGATAGATGGCGCTGATTCGCGTATAATCCAAACTTTATTGATAGAGAGCGCTGAATCGCATAAGCATTAAACCCGATTGATAGCTGGCGCTGATTCGCGTATAATTCAAACTTTATTGATAGAGAGCGCTGAATTGCGTAAGCATTAAACTCGATTGATAGCTGGCGCTGATTCGCGTATAATTCAAACTTGATTGAAAGAAGGCGCTGATTCGCGTATAAATCAAACTTAATTGATAGGGGGCGCTGAGTATGAATCATACTTGATTGATAGAGGGCGCTGCCCATCAGTTTTTAGTGAAATTTAACATTTCATACAAAAATTTATATTTCAAACAAAAAATCGTTAGAAATTTCAAGAGTTAAAAGAATAAGCAAGTATAGACTGGAAAAAACAAATGCGAGACACAAACAAATGGCGATTGTATTACGATAAACTGCGGCTGAGAGACTGTATACTTCGTCGAAAAAGAAGGCTCAACAAAATTCAAATTCTGTTATAGTGAAAAAAAAATCAAACACCAGCACCTAGAGATCGTGAGAGTGTAGACTTCGCAAGCAAGTTAAAGCACAACAGAATTCGAATTTCATTGAAAAACAAACTCGTAAAGACTAATTCGGCATGGCAGCATGAATGGCAAATGAGTTCATTACAGCCAATACAAAACTCTTGTCATTGAGTCCCGACGAAGGTTTTACTTGAAAATTTGCCGGAAAATCTTCCTCCGTAGAAAGAAAACAGCTCGCATCAGCACAACAAAACATAGACGAGATTTGCCAAGTTTCCAGTCAACCCTATAACATTTCTTCTCGAGTATGTTTGATAAATTGTTACATGCTGCGGTTACTTGAGAACCTTCGGAATCAGTTCTTAATGAATCTCTTTCTTTTGCCCAAGTATCCACTTGAGTTAGATGTTTGTCGGTAAGTACTATCAGCGTAGTACAAATTATATAAATCTCCTTATGTATTCTATAAGAATAATAACAAAAATATTATTGTCTAGTGACATACATACATACGAGTAGATACAAACATAAAATATAATTTTTATACCGCACACTGCGAAAAAAAATCCTGAAAACTTGATCCAAGCTGATAAAACCATTTGGTACCATTGAATTAGCTAAAGTCTGCTATTAAAACCTTTGCCCAGATTTTGAACTAGCACAGGTGTTACTATTGTAACAATTCGTTACACTCAATTCGAAGAAACTACAGCTCTGGTGGGTGGTTCACCCAAAATAGCCAAAAAGCTTTACCGTACTTGAAAAACTTGCAAATGAGAACATTTGCTTTCTTCTTCTTGATCGAAATATTCCATACTTTTTCTTCAGGTACAACATAAAAGTTTTTGTTTAATCAGCAGTTTTGGGCTTGTGGGAAGAAATTGAAAATTTTAAATTAAGAAATAACTAAGAATTTTTGAAAAAGTATGGAAGAAAATGTTCAAGAAATACTTGATAATTGAAATCTTTTATACAATTATTAATTTTATGACTTCAATTTGAACAATCTCGACCAATTTCGTTTTCCACCATTAGATGTTTGTTTTTGGTTTTTTGAGTTTACGCTCTTTTCTACACTTTTGTCTCTCATGGTGAGTATTTTTTTTTGCTTATCCTCATTTTACCAGACTTTGCCCAAAAAGAACGGGAACAGAAAACAACTGATTTCTGCGTTTGTTGTTGTAAAAACAACCCGGTATTACGACAGAAGTCTTTTAAATCTATAAATTATCCTATAACTAAACCAATTATGCTAATCGGCATGTCTTAAGACAATGTCGGATCGTCTAGACATTTGACAATTGTCAAAGATTCCAGCATTTCTCTATGTGCACTCAGTTTATGATAAATTATCACTGATGAATCTTCACGAGAACAACTTTAACTGAAAACATTAGTGTGTGTGATGATTTTATTTCTCGCTTTTCCCCCATATAATGACATACATACATATATTTTTCCTTACTGCGTTTTTCATTACTGTTGGTAACAACACATCACGCACGTATTTGGTCACGTTAGTCCGTTCGTTATTTTATGTTTATGGAAAATTGTGATTTATTGTAATTGAGGTTAGTAAAAGTTGTGCAGCATCATTTATACTAAACACAGAAATATACTCTATCTCTCTCGCTCTCTCGCGTGCGCTCTCTCTCTCTCTCTCTCTTGGGGATAATGCAAATGAAAACGCATGCTCACATGAAAACACAAAACTTTATGCTGCCTTAAGTGGTGAAATTGGAATTGTAGAGATAACTTGATAAGTTTGCTTACTATTTGCAGCGCAGAGCCACACTATGGTACATTAGATTGATTAAATGGACAATGAAAGAAATAAAATCAATTGAATTGCTACCACAAAGATTTATTAAAAGAGAATGATTATGGATCACCACAATTTTCAAGTAGTAAGTATATAGAAATAGAAATCTAACTTGAATTTTAATAGAATAATAATTTGAACTATAAAAGCAAGCAAGAACCCTATCACAGAAGGAGAAAAATGGAACTCAAAATATCTCTGACATGAACTCTACATCAATTATGCCTTAGCTTTCATATTTGCAAAATATGTATGTATGTATGTATATTTTCGCACACTAATCTTCCATGAAAAGTCAATTGAGGTGAATATATGATGATTGACAGCGAAATTAATTGAAACCTGACCATAACTAGAGATGGAGAAAAACTGTCTGGCAGTGTAATTTCTCACCTTTCAAATTGCCACTACTAACTCTTGGATTGAGTTAATTTCATTGCTGGCTGCTAGGTAACAATAGCAACAAAAGATATATCACAATTTGACAGATTGGCAAAATTTTGACATACACAATATGACTCATGCGAGACTCATGGCTGAGTGGTTACACTCACTCGCTCCATAATCAATTGTCTGTGCACTGTGTACACCTGATCAAGGTGTACAGTGTACATGGATCAGGTGCACAAACAATGTATATCACACAAGGTGCGTTAAACTGAAGCTGAGTGACAAAGATTTCAGATGTGAGATAAACCACAAAAACCACAAAAACCACACATGGTAATAGAAGCTGCAAAATATTCAAAACACACTCTCATACATACATATGTACATACACATATGTACATATGTATAATATTGACAATATAACGTACATATGTATATAAGACTACATATGTACACGTATGTATGTTTGTAGTATGTTGACAATGTTGTTGTCAGTGTTACTCTGTTACTTCAACTTTTTTGTACGAGTATATGTTGTTTTAACCTACGAGTATGAATGAAGTATGTGTATACGAGGTCGTAGTCACATTGATGAGCTCAAAAATCGTACGAGTTTATGCTGACAGCTTCTTGAACTCCTTTTAACTATGATGAATTACGCATAATTGAAGTTGACTTCTCGTACTCGTGCAATCACACAAAGATTTCTGACACTTAAGCTAAGCAACGACAAATTGCATGATTGATCTGTTGTGGCATTAACATACCAACATTTTTTTACAATTTATTTTTAATACCTATATAATATTTTTCCGAATGATGTTAGCATAAGCATACAGTTACTACTTGACATTCCCAAAGAAAATAACACTCCAGGTGACACTTAATTCAACTCTTAGCTAAACCAATTATTTACCACAAAAACCACTAAACTGTCACTATTGACTACCAAAATGTTGTCGAACGTCGTCGACACCCCAGCATTGTCATGTTACATTGTCGCACATACACGTACATACGAACATTAGCAATTAGCAGTTAACGAGCAGGAGGAGCCGAAGAGGGGTAAAATCTACATAGTGTTCGACCAAAAGTGCGTTCTTGTTAATCCAAGTGTCAAATAACATGTTCAGCTTCAATTATTAGCAAAGTGTGGTGAATTCGTTTTGACATTTCTCAGGTGGCTTGACACTTTTCATGTGCATTTGTGTGTCCGTACTTTTTTTGTTTAGTTTAGATGTGGTTTACGTAAAAGGCGGCGAGATTATGAAGATAAAAGAAGTAAATAACTAAATTTGGTTTGACTACTGCAAATTTTGCAGTAGTTTTCCAGCTGTAGAAAAAGAAATTGATGGCAACAGACCATACGGAAAACTATGTAGAGATTAACCTAACCTATGTACAAAGTGGCGCTAAAGTAATCAATCGATGCTAAAGTAATCACTCGATGCAAATTTATTCTTTAGATCACAAAAAAAATGGGTTTTGTTTAATATTATTGTGAATAAACATTATTTACAAAAAGAACCGATTTTTTTCATTTACAAAATAAGTTATAGCCTTAGAATATCGGGTGAGTACTTTTGCATCGGGTGAGTACTTTTGCAACGGGTGATTACTTTTGCATTGGGTGATAACTTTTGCAATGGGTGATTACTTTTGCATTGGGTGATAACTTTTGCATCGGGTGATTACTTTTGCATCGGGTGATAACTTTTGCATCGGGTGAGTACTTTTGCATCGGGTGATAACTTTTGCATCGGGTGATTACTTTTGCATCGGGTGATTACTTTTGCATTGGGTGATAACTTTTGCATCGGGTGATAACTTTTACATCGGGTGAGTACTTTTGCATCGGGTGATTACTTTTGCATTGGGTGATAACTTTTGCATCGGGTGATTACTTTTGCATCGAGTACTTTTGATCGTTGTAGCGTAGTGCGTTGGACTGTTGCGAAGAGAGCCCGGGGTCGAATTTCGGCACAAGCCAAATCAAAATGTAGAAAAACAAATTTTCTATGCGGCACCTACTCTTGGCAGGCACTGGCAAATCTGCAAGAGTAAAAATCACCTACGAAAAGTTTTTCGGTTCGGATTCGAAATACTCTGGAAAGTACCATTCATGTACAAAGCTAACACGCACAACATGAGTGGATGCGAAAAGTTTTGCCCAGGCGCTCCATAGGCTGTTGTGCCATTAATAGAAATAGAAGAAGATTACTTTTACATCGTTAATTACTTTTGCGATATCTTGTATAACTTGCATAAAAGTAAAAATATTTACTAATGTTCCAGTTATTTAAACTTAACTACGAAATTTAGTTAAACTGTAAGTATTTGGATAAATTTATTAACAATAGCAAATATTACATAATACTTTTTCCCAATATGCAAAACAAATGACTAACGTTTCGACGTTATTTTGACTGATGTTCATACATTTTTTTGCTAAGCGTTCACTGATCTTCCCCCTCTTACACTCAATCGCTCCATTCTACTGCTGACATGCCGCTACACACACACACACACACACAGCAGCGAAAGTGAAACGCTCTGGGACACAATAGTAGAAATGAATTACCATAAATACTCGTATAGTTATGGCTATGGTATCTCCATATACATATACGCGTAGTATATGCATACACTCGTATTACTCATCTTGAAAATCGGAAAACCGCATTCAGACAACACAAATGATTCATAAATACTTCAAAATGATTTTAAGATTTTCAACTTGAATCGGATTAAAAATTTGAAATGACGTGAATTTGCTTGCGCCAAAAGGCAAGACGCAAATTCATTGAAGCACATGGAATATTTAAACAAACAACAGTAACGAAAATTTATATTTAAATAAATTAATATTTATACATGCGCGCAAATTCGCACATGAAGATATGCCGGCATGGTATATGGTATATTTTTTAGAAATAGAAATGCAAAAATTTTAAATTCTTAATGAATTAATAAGCACATTTAAAGCAATACTCAAATGTCAAAGTGACAACTGCACACTTGTTTAATGGCACACATGATCAGTGCATATACTAAGTACATACATATGGTATGTATATGTATATAGAAAATAGCTACGCTCATATTAAAATAAACGTACGCAATAGCTACTCTAGTACTATGTATAGTGTGTGTGTGTGTGTGTGTGTGTGTGTGTAGTAGTAGTAGTACTTTTTAGTTTCTGCCATGAGGGTGTTGTAAGGTCAACCATTCCATTCTCCATAACTCGTTAATTTTCGCTATAAACAATTTAGAGCATATGTTTCTCAACGCAACCTTAACACATGTAAATGAACTTGTTTAGAATTTTAAAATGCCCTACATTCAGCGAGAGATTTATGGTAAATAACCTAGTCTAATATGGTGTGTAGGTGCAAAGTGGATTTTAGATAGATAAGTTACATTGGCTGATTATGGTGAGTGCGGGAAGACAGCTGTAAACAAACCGCTGCTAGAGGTGAGTATGGTACAAGAGAGGATAAGTGGTGAGCTTTAGCAATTCGCACATGACCCATAGTAGTAAACCAGTAAACTAACACTTGGCGGCCATGTTTGTTTTTGTTTTTTTTTTAGTGTGTAATTTAAGATGTAAATTAATATTTACGAGTACACTGTGAAATGTGCGATGCACATATGGAGATGAGAAGCTGGGCGAGTAGCAGCAGCAATTAAAATAAAGGCATAAATTATAACAACTACAAATGACAGCAATTGCTGATGATGTTGCTGCTGATTATGATGATGAGGAAGTGTGTGATGAAAGTGTTGAAAGTGCGCACACACACACACACACACACACACACACACACACACACACACACACATGACCATAATCATCACGATGCCGATGATGATGATGAGTCAATTGTGTGTGTAATTATTAAAAACCAAAAATAAAAGATGCGCTGTTTATTAAAAATCATTGTCTTTATTTTCTTTTATATTTAAATAAATATGACTCATCAAATTTACAATACGAATTAAATATTTAACATCTGTAAATTTAGATATGAAACGTTAGAAATATCGCTAATATTCCATTCCCAGATTCAAATAAAATGTAAATGTTTCTCGCCTGACTAAAACACTTAATTTGTTATTTTTATTTACATAAAGTGTTTTTGAAGTTCTTTAAACCACAATAGCTAAAAAGCAATAAAGAGTGCGACAAGCATAACAAAAGACTATAACAGTTATGAATTAATATTATTGCCAAAAAAACAACAGATTCTCACAAAAATGGTTTTTTTTGAAGTAACCTTAATTTTGACAGTTGCACAAATTTGTGCCATGAAAAGACAAAAGAAATTTTCTAATGGCAACTGCTGCTGCCAGCTTTTTTGTTGCTCTTCCTGTCTGCGTAAATTGCATAATAAACTTGCAATAACAATAATAATAAAAGAAAAAAGAACAAAAAAAAAAAAAAGAAAAATAAAAAATTGTAAAAACTTGGAGAAAATATAACAAAAGAAAATAATAACACAAAAATTTGTTTCTTCGCAGCTATCACTTTGTTCTTCTTCATCCTCTTTTTTGACATATATTTGTCAATTATAGTCATTTAAACGCTGCTGCAGTTGATTTTTGTTTACTCCTGATTTCGCTCTCACCCTCTCTCTTTTTATTTGCTTCTTGTTTAAAGTTGTTATCGTTGTCTCTTTACTCTCGATTTCGTTCTCTCCCTCTCGTTTCTTTATTTTCTTCTTATTTAAAGTTGTGGTCGATGTTTGTTTACTCCCGATTTCGATCTCTCCCTCTCTCTTTTTATTTTATTTTTATTTGAAGTTGTGGACGATGATTGTTTACCCTCGATTTCGCTCTCTCCCTCTCTCTTTTTATTTTATTTTTATTTAAAGTTGTGGACAATGATTGTTTACCCTCGATTTCGCTCTCTCCCTCTCTCTTTTTATTTTCTTCTTGTTTAAAGTGTTATTTCCCATTTAAGATATTATTTTTATTTACCATATTTGCAGATTTACAAGGTTTTGCTACACCCTACACACTTCTCGAAAATATTAAAATATATAAATATTTCATAGTACCTATGTACATATGCACTGAATCTGACTGCCCATCACTTGGTGTGCTCTATGGGCAGAGGGAATCATTGGTCCATATTTATTCAAAGATGAAGCCGGTCATAATGTTACAGTCAATGGGGAACGCTATAGAGCCATGATTAATGACTTTTTCGTCTCTGAATTGTGAATTGGAGGATGTTGATGTGGTTCCAAAAAGACGGCACTACATGCCACACAGCCAACGAAACAATCACAATCAATTTATTGAAGGAAACTTTTGGTGATCGCATTATCTCGCGTAGTGGGCCTGTGGCGTGGCCTCCAAGATCGTGTGATTTAACACCGCTGGACTATGTTTTGTGGGGTTATGTGAAGTCACTTGTCTACGCAGATAAGCCCGATACGATTGACGCCTTGGAAGAGAATATTCGGCGCGTTATTACTGCCATACGGCCCGGCCCCAATTGCTGCAAAAAGCGGTCGAAAATTGGGCCTCTTGGCTGGAATTTATTCGAACAGTCGCGTTGGCCACTTGCTCGAAATCGTTTTTAAAACACAATGGCAAATCCTTATCTTTATAATAAAGCTAAATTCTTGGCCATAACATTAAATTATAAGCGTTTTAGTTCTTCTTGAAAATCTCACTTCTAAAAAAAAAACACCCTGTACATGCTTATGTAGCGTACTTTTTAATTGTGTAAACTTTCGAAACTTTTGGGAGCAAACGAATTTTGTGTTGCTGAAGCATAATGACCAGAAAAGCCAACAACAACAACAACAACAAACAAACACATTAAGTTGGTCAAAGTACTTATATATTTGTTGCTATTATTTTGTTATTAGTACCTACTATTTTCTTTTAGCTGCTTTCAACAGCAAAAATAGTTTCCCAATGGTGATATAAAAATTATACACTTGAGTGTCATAGATTATATGGCCGAGATAATTCGTGTTGAGAGGCAAACCACAAATTCCAAGCTGAAGCGCAATTTTTCAACAATATTTTTTTAAAGCACAATTTCAATTGTTGATATAACAATAGAATATAAACGGTAAGTACAATAATTTAATTACTTAAACTATTGCAGATTCCATTTTAAAATTCAACTTGAAATAGATTGATGCAGAATGTATCATTGTCACTTTGGAGCATTGCAGTTCACCTCCAATTCACCACGCTAATTTAATTAACATCACAACACAACATGTCACACAATTCTAGTTTAGTTGCTGCTAGTTTATAAAACAAATGTACTCAACTATTTTTTAAATAATTCATTATTTTTAATGAACAAAATCCATTATGAACACCACCTGCCTCTGCATCAGTTACACATTTTTTTACACACGCTATACATTTATTTTTCGTTTTTATAATAATCTTTTTATGTGTGTGTTGATGTTCATAACATGAACTCGTTTACATTTTCACCATAATTATTGGTAAGCGAAAATCATAAAGGTTGAAACAAAACCTTTTTTGTGGTGGTTTAAAACATTCATTTCGCTTTAAATCATAAATAATACCAATTATTAACATTAATTTCCGTTAATACTACAAAAACAAAACAAAAAACAATCAAAACGGGTTATATAAAAATTTAAATATTACTTATTTTTACAGTTCAATGAAATTTATCACTGAATTTTTTTTCCATTCCATTATTTTATAATATGAAATTATTCAAATATCTATAAAAATCAATTCGCTTCGTTGCATTGAATTGATATTAAGTATTTTGTGTTTTAAGGTTAACTTGTTACTTTTTCGTTTTTTATAAAAATTCAATTTTTTCCACACGGTTTTTAATATAAGTAAAGTTGTTACTATAAAATCAAGCTTTATAATGCTGCGTCTAACGCAATAAAGTGGTGAAATTCACTTAGTTTAGACCGGACATCGACATCCAGAGGAAAAGGGGCATGAAACTACATAACTCTTCTTATGTACCGTCCCGTTCCGAAAGGCTTTAATAATATTAAGCTTAATAATATTTATATTAAGAAACCCAGAAATAATAGGTATTTTCATTATTTGCTAGTAACCATCGCTTTATACAATATGTACTATGATTTTACTATGCACAGTGGCTGAAATTTGTATGGCAAATATTATGAATAGTTAAGAAAAAAGGTATTTAATTAAAATTGCCATTTCATTTAGTTAACTTGATAGACAAATATGAAAGCATAACATTTAATTAAATATTTTTCTTTTTGCATCTGTGCACACTTTCTGAATTTATTTAATTTAAATTAGATTTCAGCACACATAATTACAGCGGTAATTATGTTACAGCTTCGCTGGCTGGGTCATGTTGAGCGAATGGAAGAAAGCACTCCGGCTGGCAGGGTGTTTTATACGAGCCACGATGGAGGAACACGCAGAAGGGGACGTCCTAATCTCCGTTGGAAAGACCAGGTGCAGGGCAACCTGACTGCACTTGGCCTTATCAAGTGGCACCAGCGCGCGTATAGCAGAAGTGGCTGGCGAAGCTTTGTGGAGGCGGCCAAGACCGATCATCGGTTGTAGTGCCAGCTAAGTAAGTAAGTAAGTAAGTAAGTAAGTAATTACAGCGGTTTAGCGATTGAGCAAATGAGGTGAATTCCACCAGTGTTGCTTTCAGTCAAAAGTCGGCCGCTGCAATTTCAATTTGCAGCATTATGCATAATTTTTGTTTGTTTTTAACCATAATTTTCACAATTTTAAACATTAATGTGCAATCAACATCTTGTGCTATTTACCATATGAACAAAAAAAAAGCACGAATTATGGCGGTTGCATGCGAGTGCCAGTATGTTAGAACTTATGAAATTTTAAAAATTCACCTAAATTTTGTGTAATAAGCGAAAATCAAAAATCGGAAAAGTTCTCATTTATTTTAACTTTGCGTTGTGTAATATTTAAATTATCTCTAACTTTTTGGCTGTCAACATCAAAAAAATCTTTTATGAAATTCACTTGAAAAAAAAACTGTCAAATACTTTTTACGTTACAGTACATTTTAATTTATACCATTCACATACAACACTCAAAAGCAGTTTTCAGCGACAAATTAGCTGTCACTTTTAATTGAAAATTGCTTGACATTTCTTTTTTTAATTTCTTGTGCACGTATTTAAGCGCATCTTTGTTTTGTTGCTGTTGTTATTGTTAATTTAACAGTATTTCCAACACGCTCACACAAAAGTGACACATGAAATGCCAAAAAAACAGGTATTTTAATGTTTTCGATTTTTGAAACCTGTATGAGAAAGCATTTATAAAATTAGTTGGCAGCATTTAATTATTTGAATCCATTACCATTAAGCAAGCAATTGACAAAACGAGGTAGAAGAAGAAGAAGAAGAAGAAAATGTTGCACTGAATTCATTAAGATTTCAACAGACGCCTTCAATAATAATGACAGCGCTTGAATCAGAATTGACAGCTGTCAAATAAGTGAGCCCATTCATTTTTGTCTGATAAAAAACATCTGCATTTAATATGATTTCAAATTATTGGATGTACATAATTCAAATTTTGCGAAAACAAATAATTCTTCTGGATTACAACATATTTCAAAAGAGCTGTCAAAATACTATCACTACACACATACATACATAAATTAAGTATTATTATTTAAAAAAAAGGAAAGACATTATTTCTCTTTCATTTCAAGTAACATTTTTCCTTTCAGTTTTTCTAGTGCTAGCAAAAATTGCACTTTCCTTTTTTCTTTTTTAATTGACATTAAATTTTATTTTTTTTTTATTGAAATTCAGAGCATTGTACCATTTTCTTCATTACTATTGCCACATACTTGTGCTACTTTTATTATATACTCGTTCGTTAATTAATTAAGCCATTTGTGGCACTAATTAAACAAATTTTATGGCAAATACCAACAGTTTTTGAAATTTTTACTAAAGAAAGCAAAACATACTAAATTGGCACTTGAATAAGTTTTATTATAAAATGTCATTCAATTACAATTTCACTTTTCGTTTTATGTGTAATTTCATTTCAAAATGTAAATCGCATGATTTTGTTTTTCTGGTCTATAACACCAATGTCTAGTTAATGTTAAGGAAGATCGTGACAAATAATTTGTAGTCTCAAAAAAGATAATCCTTGCTTTAACCGTTCTCTAATTTAAGTATTTTTAGAGCATTTAATAATAAAGAAAATTAATCAAAAAAATATATTTTAATTGTTTAAAACTTATTTTTAGAACAATTAACAAAACAAAATTAATCAAAAATAAATTTTATTTGTCTATTTTAATCGAGGATTATCATTTTTGGTGAGTATAGTAAATTCATTAGTATTGGCAATATTATGGCCAAATTTAAATGCAATCCAATGATTTATTCTCATAGCTGCCGTATACAAGTACAATCCACAAGTACATCTGCCCTCTAGCGGCGAAAAAATGAGATATACTTTTACTTTACATAGTTCATATTAATCGTGCAATTCCATTCATGTACAAATCTAACGCGCACAACATGAGTGGATGCGAAAAGCTTGGCCTTTGCCACTACATGCGGTCATAGTCGACACTGATGAACTGAAGTTCATTGTGGTAAAGGCATAACACAATGGCATGCCACAATGGCTGTCTATCTCTTTATCGGTGTTTTCTGTGATTGCATTCCCTCTCTCATTCACCCTCCTTCTTCCTCCCACCTATCAATCTTCTTTCCATTCAACACAATGCCCTGTGTGTTGAAAATATCAATAAAAAAAAAATAAAACAAAATTATCTTCGATTTGAGTTCATAAATCGCATAACGTTTTTATATTTTTAGGAAATTACTGAATAGAATGCGAACTCGAATTGTTCGCTGATTTCCGCAGGAGTTTGAAAATAAAACAGCCTTAATCGTATTTTTTTCCCCAAGAATGTAAAGTTCAGGGACTAGAATGTATGTAAATTCTTCCGCTTTTGTGCCCGCTCCTGCTGCTGGTGAAATCAAAAAACCAACGAGAACAATTTGAATTTGTAATTTGGCACAAAACTCTATTTTTGGCTAATAGTGTTTTAAAAGACAAGGTAGTAGACAACGCATGGTTGCAATCCAGCAGTAGAAGAACGCATCGCATTCGCACTCGCATTCACCTCCGAAAAACCATTAACATTGAAATCGAATTTAGACAACCTGAAAAATTTCATCTCTTTCAATTGCATAGGAAAAATCCCATGCCTGAGAGATGAAATGGAAATTACTTGCATAGTGTTGCATAAAAACTCAAACACATTCGAGAGAAATTCAAGTTGCGAAGTACCACCATGAGGAAACACTTGAGTTCTGAGCTGAGACGCTAATTAGCACATTATTTCACCGCTGACAAATGATCCCAATCGCAAGAGGTTCGCATCACTTTCATTTCGGCTTTGTATGCCAACACTTTCACATGTGACATTTAACAACAACAATAAAATAATAATACAAAATACAAGTATTATATTTATACTTTCATTTTTCTTCTTCTGCGCTCATACTTCGTTCGTTTTCTTTTACGCATTTTACAATAACAACAACTTTATAAATCACTTCTGGTTTTTTTTTGTTTGTTTTGTTTTTCAATTTTCACGCTTTTCTCGCTTTTCTCGCTTTTCTCGCCTCCTACCATTGAACAAGAAAGAAAATCTGCCTGAGATTAAAACAAGAAAATCGCATTTTCAAATGCAAATAGAAATAAAAAAGAAATACTTTCAAGCTTATATGTATGTATGTATATAAAAAAGTATGTATGTATGGTATAGTTGTTATCTTTTAATCAAGAAAACATTCAAAGTGTGATCAAAGTAGCTGACACATTTGCGTTTTTGTTTCTTTTCCATACCATTTTCTCTTTGACGACAATTTTTTGCTATATTTTACACACGCACAGACCACAACAAAACGTAAAAACGTACCAACTAAATCCACAAATAATACGCAAAAAATTCAGTTTAGGTACATTAGTGACGTAAGCAAATTGCTTCATATATGGTAAGTAAGTAGGCAATAAGGCAAATACTTAGTACTTAAATCTTAGTAACTAGTGACTGAGGAAAGAGAAAAGCCAGAAATGAAAGACTCACTTCTGTTGACAGGTGGTGAATTTATGTGAAATAACGAGTGTGTGCTTGCCAAGCAAAGGGTGCCCCAATAAGAGAGCACTGCACGTGCCAATTTTGTTCTGTGCAAGTGGCAGCTCTGAAATTTAACAACTGTCATCTACTATTGTTGCGGTTATAAAAAATTTAGCGCTACATAAAGGAAAAACAAGCATAATGAGGCAGGAAACGCAGTGACTGTGAATGACATTCATGATAACGTAGTACTCGTGGCTTCTCAACGGGATGGTATGGATCTGGATGAGATGTGGTTTCAGCAGGACGGCGCCACTTTTCACACCACGCGTAAAATAATAGATTTCTTGGAGCAGTGATTTCTGGACCAAATTATCTCTCGAAATTCCGATGCCCACTGGCCACCAAGATCATGCGACTGAATGCCGTGCGATTTCTTTTTTTTGGGGTTTTCTGAATTCCAAGGTTTATGCGAATAAGTTACAAACAATTTCTGAGCTCAAGGACGAGGTCCAAGCGCATCATCGGTGAGATAGAGCTACATCCTTCTCAAAATGTCATTGAAAATTTCATGCAAAGAGCAATGGTGATTAGAGCTACCGCTGTCAATTGCAGGATATTATATTTCATAATTAATTGTAACAAGTCTACTTTACAATTCAATATGGTAAGAATATCATCACTCTCTCAAAAAATATGCGTTTCATTTTAAATGAAATCGTGCACTCTTATTGGGACACCCTTTACAACTCACTTGCAAGTGGATGTAGTATGTTCTTTCACTGTTTTTTTTTAATTTTTTCTTTTGCTCTTAAACTTAAACACAGATAAAGTCTACATGCTACACTCCTGCCTGTTAACTTGTCTTTGCTACTACATACCCGTAGTTAAATAGTAGTAAATACGCCTGAATATACTGCATACTTACTATGCACATAAGTGTATGTAGATGTAAGGAGGCAAGGCAAGACCGGTCGACAGAGCAACAAACAGAAAGACATTCAAATACACAAAGTTAGACAGAAAGACAGGCTCACAAACAAATAAACAAACAAACAGATAGACAGATAGACGGACAGACAGACAGACAGACAGAGAGACAAGACGGGCATTGGAAAATGTGTGTCATGCAATGGCAGTATCGTAATTTGATATTGTCATTTTCTGTTTGTGCGGAGGGTTTTATGCATTATCAGGGAGTGAGTGAGTAAAGTTCTGCTGCTTGCCAATTTTTGTTCTGCGACGAGTAATTTTCTTGCTATTCATTTGCGTGTCACATACACAAAAGGCAGAACAACTAAAAGTATTTATGTATGTATGTAGTATGTGAAAAAGTAAAGTACAAAGTAAATGCAACAAAATAGAAAAAACTCATAATGACGAGCGTCAAATGCGTCAAATTAATTATAGAAGTGATTGAATTAAAAGGAAATAAATTATTTTTAAAAGTATTTAAAATGGTATGTAAATGAATGGATAAAAGGAAATCTTGTATCTTTATAAAGGGTGTTGTTTTTAGAAGTGTGGTTTTCAATCAGGCAATACCTTTTTCGGAGTTGGTCTTTTTGACAGCTGTCACTTGATTTATGCTCAGTTTGGTTAGCCATTTCATAATGAATAGACTTACTCCTGAACAACGTTTGCAACGTTCGGTGAATGGGCCCAAAACAAGATGGCCACCGATCCCGATTTTCACAAGAAAAGTTTCTTCAGCGATGAAGCTCACTTTTGGTTGAATGGGTACGTTAATAAGCAAAATTGTCGCATTTCGAGTGATTATAATCCACAAGTCATTGTTGAGACGCCGTTACATCCTCAAAGAGTCACTGTTTGGTGTGCTCTATGGGCAAAGGGAATCTTCAAAGATGAAGCCGGTCATAATGTTGCAGTCAATGGGGAACGCTATAGAGCCATGATTAATGACTTTTTCTTGCCTGAATTGGATGAAGGATGTTGATGTGGACGACCTTTGGTTAAAACAAGACGCCGCTACATGCCATACAGCCAACGAAACAATCACAATCAATTTATTGAAGTAGGAACCTTTTGGTGAGCGCATTATCTCGCGTCGTGGGGGGCCTGTGGCGTGGCCTCCAAGATCGTGCGATTTAACACCGCTGGACTATGTTTTGTGGGGTTATGTGAAGTCGCTTGTCTACGCAGATAAGCCCGAGACGATTGATACCTTGGAAGAGTATATTCGGCGCGTTATTACTGACATACGGCCGGGCCCCAATTGCTGCAAAAAGTGGTCGAAAATTGGGCTTCTCGGCTGGAATTTATTCGAAACCAGCTGCGGCGGCCACTTGTCCGAAATCGTCTTTAAAACATAATGCCAAATCCATATCTTTATAATAAAGCTAAATTCTTGGCCATAACATTAAATTATATGCGTTTTATTTCTTCTTGAAAACCGCACTTCTAAAAAAAACAAACAACAAAAAACAATGGCAATTATCAAGCAAAAAGAAAAAGTAGGTAGGTAGGTACTTTTATAGAAGGAAAGTTAAAAGTCAAGTAAAAACAAAAATGTTTTAGGTTCTTATTTCTATAAAGAATGCGAGAAAGATAAAATATTTTATAATCTAAAAGTCAACATAACTAATTGAAAATATTTGGGCTGAAACCAACTTCTGCCTGGAATATTCCCTCATTTGTTCTTTGGGGGATTTAACATTTTTTCATTCTTATTAAAAACAACTTACTCATAAATTGATATTAAATATTGACTTGAATGAAATTGTTAGCGCTATTGAATATCACACAATTTAGATTAGATTTATTTATTTGAATATTTATTCATTTGAAAGTGAAAGGAAAAAAAGAAATTTCCATTTATAATTATAATAAAAATGAATGCGATAGAAATTAATGTTTGTAAGTCAGATAAATTGAAGTAATTGTGTAAAATAGAAAGGAAATCGGAGATATTTCTTATCATTTTAAACAAGCGTTCAGCTTTAAATGCTAAAAATACAAAAATACTTGGGTAAGGTAGGTCTCTTTAAAAAGGCCTACTTTTTTGTTTGTTTCTTATCAAAGCAACTAATTGCCTTTGCAAGGTAAAGGTAATATTATAAGGGCTCGGATTCAATTGCCGGACTTAATAGCCAAGGTGAGAAAGGAGCCTGTGGAATTAGTTTAACATCTCGCAGTGAATACTAACTAAAAATATAATTCATAAAATTCACAACATCAAAATTATTAAAATCAAAACTTACTCTGTTTGCAATATTTTACATACTACGAGTATATTTTAGTTTTCCAGATTACAAACCAAAAAAGGATGTAAGTAAGTAAGTAATTTTCTCTAATGAAAAATGTTTTTCGCCATACGATGAAATCAAAATGTTAAATATTTGACGAAGTTAGAATTTGGTTGAACTTACCTGAAAGTGAAAAGAAGTTGAGAAATTTAATATACAAATTTAATTTAAATAAGTCTATAGTAATGATAAATGTAGTAGAAATATTGATGCAAGTATTTACATGCAGGCATGCTTAAGATTTAAAATTAATAAAATCTAATTACAAAATGTTAGCAGGTAAACCAAATTACGAACTTGAAACTACATAATTTCTTAAAGTGTCAGTGTTGTTGATATCCAACTAGGAAAAACTATGCAAAGTTAAATTAGAAAAATATTATCATTCGCTGCAAGACTGTCACAAATAAAAAAAACTACAAAAATAACTAGGTACTATTTAGATTCTTTATCTTGTATAAAAATAGGGAGATTCTCTAAGCCTAGCATATGCCCTTGCAAGGTGCAAAAGTAGCAGAATTGCAAGAACTTGACATCCCTAGATCAAAGAAACAGCAACAAATTTTGATATTCTTGCACCGTGCAAGAGCATATGCTAGAGAGAATACCCATAATAATTTTTTTTATGAAATGTCCTCCCTCCGCTCCCACTGTGATCTTAGAGGGCTTAAAATGTAAGACTGACCCCTCCAATGATTTCCCTCTTTCAACATTTTCCCCGATCGTACTTACTCCAACCCTCGAGGGGCTCTCATACAAAATAAAATGTAGTCAATTGCCTGGTGAATTTTACTTCATTTTTGTATGGAAGCGCTCTTAAAGGTTGGAGATGGGGGTAAGTACGTTCGGGAAATATGTGAAAGGATGGGGCCGGTGTTACATTTGACCCGTCTAACATTGCATAAGAAAACTACTTTTGTACGGGAACTCCCTGAATGCTTGGTAAGGGTAAGCTTGTTAAGGGTAAGCTTGTTCGTAGAAAATGTAGGGCAATGACAAATAATTGAGGACGGTCTTACTTACTTACTCTTCACCAGCTGTCGGGTGACTGGTAAATTTTCATTAAAGTGTCAATTTTGTATGGGAGTCCCCTTAAGGGCTGAAACTTGGGATAGTGAAAATCAATCGAGCGAGCTTACATTTTGATTCTCTAGGATCACTTTGGATGCACGGGGTGCCTATTAAAAAAACGGGATGCCTATTATGGGGAGTTGGCTATGGAAGGTTAGTATGTTGAAAAGTGGAGTGTCCATTGAAAATTAATGGAGGAGGTCGTTCCTACATTTCAATCGTCCAAGAGTGATTCCCGACCTGCTGTGGACTAGTTTAACGATTTTCCTCGCATTTTTTTAAACTTGACATCGATGCGGCGCCACTTACCCTCACCCCATCCCTCTAATTTTTTAGTATACCCATTTTTACAGCATATCGAAGTCGTAAAGACGTGCACTAGTCTATAGCTAATGTATGCTTACAATTTATGGATGATTAACAGGGCACATAAATTTAAGCACGAAAAAAAGTGTTTTAAGCAGTTAAGATTCCAAAACACTTATAAAATATGCATTGAAAGTTCTCTCGAACCAGCAGACTTTACTGCCGAGTAAGTATTTTAAAAGTAAGAGTTCCGAAGGGGACATTTTGTTTCGAATTCTTCTTGTTGAAGCCTTTGTTACTATATAAACCAGAATCGAACTTTTTTTTTAAGTATTCATTGTGGTTTAAAACTCAAAAATCTCTGGCCTTCGTTTCTTCATCGTTCAACTGGTCACTGATAGAACGAAAATACACGAGATATGCACACAAAAAAAAAAAAACAAATTTACTTCAAATATGCAAAATAACAAAAAAAACTAGAGAAATATGCACAATATGCATTTTTAAGCGAAAGTTGAAATTTATCTAAATTTCGCATTTTGAAACATTTTGTTTCGAATTTTGGCAATGCTGGTCAATGATAGAACGAAATTCATCGAAATATGCAATATTGCCTCAAGAAAACTAGAGAAATATGCACAATATGCATTTTTAAGCGAAAGTTGAAATTTAACTAAATTTCGCATTTTGAAAATAAATAAATATACGATATAAAAATATACGATTTGCCTCAAATATGCAATATTGCCTCAAGAAAAATAGAGAAATATGCAACATATGCAATTTAAGGCAAAATATTAAATTTATGAGTTCTTATGATTACAAGTAGTTCGATATTTGAACTTGAATCGCAATTGCAATCGCTTCCGCTAGTAACTCCTTGTAATTCAACTATGAATGATGGCGAGCAACAAAGAATGTGACACATAAGTCACAGTGAATTATTTGCCCGCCTGCGTAATAAAGTACGAGTGTGAATGCAAAATTTTGATTTATAAAAACATACTTTTACATTTGGGATCGTTGTACTTGGAATAAAATCTGATTCATTATGTCGATTTGACATTGATTGGCTGATATCGGCAACGTTATGGTTAAATAGAAGGAAAGGCATTGTTCTTTCCCGCATTTATTTATTTATTTTTTAAAATTTTTTCTTTTTCACATTAAAATAACAAAAACGTTTTCACAAAGAAAAAAAAAAAAAATAAATAAAGGGCACAATGGCCATGATCCATAACATTAATATTATTATTATTATTGATGCACAAGTTAATGCGTTTGTTTGTGTACCATACTGTGTATAGTATAGGCGATAGGGGTCCATTTGGATACAGAGGCAGTGATTATTCTTAGCATTTGTATTGTTAAGTTGTAGCAGTTGATTATTTCCTATCCATTATGTATAATCTTTTATTGTAATTTAATTGTGATTTTTCATGTTAGAAAAATGTAGAAGATTAGACTGACTACTCCTGAGCGTGCAATTTCCTTTATGGCGGTGAGAAATCGAGCGGAAGTGCATTAGATAATTGTCATTTAGCACGCAAAAGTGTCATTACGCCTTCGGATGACATGACCTATGTATCCTAATTTTCTTACGAATTATGTTATTGATAGAGCAAGAGAGCATTCATTAAATAATTGTAAATTTGTTGATGTTCAGTCGACAAGTTGAAGTAAAATTCATTTCAGGTAGCTGGAGCTCAATTCAAGACATTACAACTTCGTTTATTAAAGGCTTCAGCATTGTTACTCGTAGCATATAAAATAAATATGTTCGAGAGCAGGATATGCTCTATAAGCTAATAAGGCGAACACGTTTTATTATAATTGGCTTTAAAATTTCTAAAATTTACTTACACAAAATGTTGAAATTCTTTTATGAGCATAATTAAACACAAAACTGAAAGAATACACATGAATTGCTTGACACTTAAATCTACATACTAATTTCTTAATGTGTGCTGTGTTTTACGCAATCTTTTGTTTTTTTTTTTGTTTTTTTTTATCTTTTTGGGTATAATTTGTCTTCTTCCGCTGTATCATGCACAGCACTGCGAATGTGTGAGCGAGCAAGTTGTATGCACATATATGCATGCATTGCCATTTCGTTTCTTCTTTCTGTAGTTTTCCATCCACACACTGAACACACTCTAGCATAAAATAACAATTAAACATTATTACTCAATTTCTCAATTTAACGTAGTTACGAGCACTAAATGCATTTTTAATTGATAACGACGCAGCCCCAACGCAGTCCCAATCTTTGAGCACAAACAAAACATAAAAATGCCTACGCAGTGACATCGTTTCATACACGATTACAAAAACAAAAAGAAAACGCAACCATTTCCTCTCCACATTTGCGCTGTAACCAAACGAAAAATTGCATAAAACTTAAAGAAAAGAAAAAAAAAAAAACTTCAAGATAAGATAAAATGCACCAAACAATAAAAAAAAAAGCAACAAAGTAAACTCAAACTATGATATTTTGTAATATTTACTGTTGTTGTTTTTTATGCGTTTTTTAACTACCAATTTTTATGTTTTGGAGGCTTAACCAGGCTATATGACTTTATGGAAAAGCATCAACAACAACAATTCAATGTCAACAACTTAAATTCGTCCAAAGCTGCATGCTGCATGTCGCTTCGGCCGCTGCTGCTGCTGCTGCTGCTGCCGCTAATTGAAAAGCACACCCAAACGAAAATGTCATAGTTTTTTTTGTATACGTTTTATTATGTCATCTTCTTGAAATAAATGTTAAATTGAAACACACACATTTTCCTCGAATTAGGCACCCGCAGTTAGCTTTGAAGTATGCAGCATGCATTTAGTTAGTAGTAGCAGTAATAATGTTGTCTACATTTGGTAGTGCAACATTTATTTAGTTTAGTTTCGTTTCGAAGGTGTTTCGGAATGCCATTTTTGGATGCGTCTTGCGACAAACAAATTTCATTGCGCGAAATAAAGCCATATTTATTTAAAAGGTTAAAATGTTAAAATGAGAAATGACAGTCTCAGATAAAATTTTAGAGTGCAATACTGTTAAAGAATGTAGGGCCGGATTTAAGGCGATTCCCCATCAGCACCTCCTATGCACCTTTCGAGAAAAGCAAAAACTTCTTAAACTTCTTGAATACTGCCTACAAAAGATTTTTAATGAGTAACTCTCAACTGTGAATACGAAAGGTAGAGTCTGCACTGTGAAAAATTTGATGGTCATTCAACTGTGAAACAGTGAAAGCATTTGCTCATGGCTATTGTCTGATTCGAGAATCCTTGACTGAAGTCAGCGGTGACGATCAGCAAAAAGCCATTGTGAAGAATGTCACAGAAATCTGGAATGACATTCTTGAAAGATTCGATGTCACCTGCAAATATTTGCAAAGTTCTACGATGAAACTCAGTAAATCAGTAGAATCTTTGAAATCTTTTGACGAATCAAAAAGAAAGTATTTCCAAACAATTGAAACAGAAGGAAAATAAATAGCAAAAACGACACAAATTCGAGAATGAAAAACCCAAATGCTACTTAATTTCAAGGAAAACAACCGCACAACAAACATCAAGTAATAAATTTCGCACTGAAACTTTTCTTCTTTTCACGAAGCTATTACAACGATTCTCAGCGTATAAGATTTGCTTTCTTGCGTGAGCTAACGACTTTATCATCTGAAGAATTAAATACAAAAGCGAAAAATTTCATCGATTTTTATCAAGCAGATATGGAAAAAGCTCGGCCTAGGCTGTTGCGCCATTAAAAGTAAAGTAAGTAAGATATGGAATCGAATTTTGGTAACGAATTGTTATAACTCGAACCTAAAAAAAAACAGCTTGGCAAAGAATCGATTCGACTCGTGGAAAACGATTTTCGCTCAACTTTTGTCAATGAAGAAATTGTACTTGTCCACGATGGTGACCAAGTCGAGTGGACAAATATCGTTTTTAAAAATTGAGTCATATAAAAAAACAGATTACGAGCGAGTATGGGATGTAAGGAGTAAACGAGTAAGGTCGTTTTAAAGATACTTATGATGATTTTAGGTATTGAAAGCGACATTCTTTTCGAATTATCTGTTGATGATCTTATTGATGTATACACGGAAAGTTCTTTTATCTTGAATAAAATGCACAACAAGTTAAGATATTATTATTATACTTTTCATAAAAATTACAACTACTTTTGTTGTTCTCTAAAGATTTGGAAAAAGGTCCCCACCATCCGTAGGCCCCAGCCTGCTACAAATCTAAACCCCACCCTGATCATGAGGTGCCCCACAGCTAAACAACTTCAAACATTTTGCATATAATTTTTTTATACATAGACTAAAGTGACAGTAGAGTGACGTATGTATGTATTTTTATAAATTTTCAAGTTCCATTTCATATTGTAGTGAATATACCACAATATTCAACTATCTACCTAGCATAATTAATTTCATTCAAATTGTCAATTTAGTTTTTTCCATGCTACGCTTTCATTGCAAATGATTATTGTTAAGTAAATGAGAATTGACAATGTCCTACTGTTTCATACCAAACGCTCTCTCGCACTCTCTTGTCCTTTGTTTGTCTAACCCCTTTCCTTTCCTGCTGGATGACAGCTGTCGCATCAACCTGCAGTACAATTGACATTATGTTGACAACAATTGGCAATACGAGTACATACCCCGCGCTCGCCTAAATACATGGCGTATAAAAATTGAGCGAGATCAACAGCAACTGAACTGAACTGCTGCTGTTGCTGTTACTGTTGTTGCTGCTGCTGCTGCTGCTGCCTATCATTGTTGATATACACTGTTCATATTGTATGGGATCTGTTCACAAATTGTGCACATCTTTTCTTTGTTTTTCTTTTTTTTCATATATCTTTGTTTTTTTTCGATTTTTGTGTATTCGATTCTATTGGATTTCATTCCATTCGATTCGATTCGATTCGATTGCCTGCACCAAATGTTTGACTTCAGCCAATTCAAATAATAATCTTTTTCCTTCAAAAACAATATTTGCTATTATTTCCACTTTTCTCCTTTTCTCTTTTTCTGTTTCTATACAATTTTATGTGAATGCATTTATTTTTATTTCATTTTCTTACTTTTTGCGCATACATATGGCAGTCAATGACGACTACGACCACGACGACGAGGCTGACGAGGCTGACGATGGCGATGATGATGGCAATGATGATGATGGCGATGATGATGATGCTGATGGAAGACAATATTGTATATGTTGAAAGGCCTACTTTGTGCACATACCACAGAGTCAGGGGGAGGATGAACAGCGAGTGAAAGAGCGCACGCAAACCAGCCAAAGAAATACATTATTGAGTATTGAATTGTAAATTGTGCACGCAGTCAGGCACCTAGTCTATTGGTACCAGCAGCAAGCACTCAAGAAGCAACCACTGACAGCACTTTTCCGTAAAACCCATAAATGGCCATAATGTCTTTTGGTACTACCACTACTACTACTACTAATACTACTACTACTACTACTACTACTACTACTACTACTACTACTACTACTACTACTACTACTACTACTACTACTACTACTACTACTACTACTACTACTACTACTACTACTACTACTACTACTACTACTACTACTACTACTACTACTACTACTACTACTACTACTACTACTACTACTACTACTACTACTACTACTACTACTACTACTACTACTACTACTACTACTATTACTACTACTACTACTACTACTACTACTACTACTGCTACTACTACTACTACTCTTCTACATACCACTTTCTTGTTGTTGTACATTTTGGCAGCATTCGCAAACTCACAACTCACACTCGCGTGCGTTTTTAAGGCGCGTCGCTTCATATTCATTTCAATACACTGACTTCACTCACTCACTCACTGACTGACTGACTAACTGACTGACAATTCTTCCTTTTGTCAATTTGGGTTGTGGCGGTGGCGGTAATGGCAATCTGACGGAACTTGTTTCACAAACGAAGAAGTGGTTACGACGGCGTCGTCATCGTCGTAGCAAAAGCCTTAAAACGGAAAATAACGTTTTGTATTTTCCAGTATTGAAGAAATAATACAAAATTTTCTTTGATGAAATCGTATTTTACGAGCTCATTGTTGAAAATGTATACATTTTCCGTTTGTTGTAGTTGTAGTTGTTGTTGTTGTTGCTCTATTTCTCCTTTCCTTTTCTTGTATGTTACTGCCATTGTTTGTATGTATAAAGTAGAATTTATTGCAGTGCACGCTATTTCGTTTTTTGATGAAAAATTTATGCTGATTTATTGATAATTTTTTCTCAAAATTTTTATTTTTTTCCATTCCGAAGTATTTTTTGTGTAGGTTTAAGTATAATTGGAAAAGCAAGTAAATCAAGTTTTTAAATGTTGTCGTTATCTAATCAAAATTATTAAAACCCAAAACTGATTTCAATTCAATTTGAATTGAATTTGAGCTTGAAGTGAACATGAACTCATTTGTGAATAAGAAAGTCACTACCTCACGTCAATGCGACGGCACTGTTATCATTTACAATTTATCACATGTTGATTGCGAATGGAAAATTATCACTAATGTCGACGAATCACCGATGCAGTAGTTAAGGCTTTTCCTAACGTCTAATAATTGTTAAACTATGTATATCCTCTTCTATGCTTACAATTTACTTGTTTACTACAAAATGTGCATTGCCATGCTTTGTCTCCTTCCCTACACTCGGCACTCTACCCTCAGCAGTGCTGCTCGACACACAAACACCCTCTGCGGATTTCAGTGCGTTGCTTTAATTAATTTGAGTTTCTTGTTTCAGTTCGTTACTGCCTCAGACAAGTAATTACCCGAGGGGTATTTCTGCAGTTTAGATTAAATGTTCGCGTTTGCCATAAAATGAGATTTAATTAATTTCCTGCCATCATTTTTTCAGCTTTGTTTAGTATTTGGTTCTTTGTTTTTTTTTCTGTTCGGTTGGGTTTGGTTAGCTTAACAAAATTAATGGTAATATTATAATTATAGAGGCATAGTCTCATAATCTAATAGAAGAAAATAAAAATATATTTCATCTTGGCATAGAAAAATTAAGCTTAATTATAACCTAATGCCGATAATTAGTCGTTCTGGAATTTGAGCGAGGTAATCTGCTTTCAAAAGGTAATTTCGTTTCCTTTCTTTTCTTTCATCCCCATTTACATTTGTATCTCCAAAACGAAACAGAAACTCACACGGTCCTGTTTCAGTTTCACAAAAGAAACAGGTTCTTTTGTTGAGACAAGATCAGCAGAATGGAAGCGGCGGCAGCACAAAAAACAAAAACAAAAAAGTAAAAACTGCGCATCCTAGCTAGTCTCTAATGTCTAGAGAAACTGAAATTTATGCTTTCAATTCATTCGACTTTTTTATGACTTTCGTTACTGTATGCGTAGAGAATAGAATATTGGTCTGCAGCATTTATGTAGAAACCGGTTAAATGGACTTGGTGGTGGTGATGATGGTGCAGTGCAGCTGTTTATGGTTTGGTGTGATTTCTTAAGCTGTAAACCTGTTCAAATTGTTATTGTTGTTATTGTTGCGCTGTTGGTGCACAAGAGGCAAACTGAAAACAATAAACACCCAAAGAAGTATGTATGTAAGTATGTATTTCAATTATGCTAATGAGTTAAAAGCTTCTTGAATGATATTGAATAAAGTATTTATTGTCTCTCTTTTTTCTAGTAAGTATTACTTCTTTGAGGTGACAAGAAAGCATGAAGTTCTTTTCAACTCATGATACTATTTCCAGTTTGAAATAGCGTCTTTTTAACTTTATGTGAAATAAATAATAATAGTAAACGTGGATTGCTTTTGTGTGATTGAAATTTCAAAGCGAACATGTCATAGGATTTGACATTTCAATGGCGTTCTACAGAAATGTATCAATGTATACAAATACAGGGTGTGCCATCTTTTATGTCGATTGCTGGTGAGCACGGGTCAGTGGCAGATCGTCGATAAGCCGTTCATCAACGCCTAATACGTTCCAATGAACTGGTTGAAGCGGTAAGAGAGAACTCAGGATGTAAGGATGATTTCCTTTTTTTTGCGTATAACGTACAATTGACTCAAAGAATATTGCCGACAGATCGTCCACGTCGCTTGGAAAACGGCCAAACAGTCGCTCGAATGGTTGACACTGAAATTTTTGATGACCGACGAGGCCCATTTCACACTCTCTGGCGACGTTAACAAGCAAAAATGCCGCATTTAGGGAACGAAGAATCCATATGAGATCCATGAAACACCATTGTTGCATGACCAAAAACTGACTGCTTGGACCGGCGTTTGTGCCAAAACCATCTTTGGGCCATTTTTCTTGAGAGAAGGCGAAACAGTCGATGGGATTCAATATCGGAGGATGTTGGCTCAATATGTCTGCCCACAAATGTTTGAAAAAGGTCTGGACGGATACTGGTTTCAACAAGACGGTGAGCCATGCTACACTGCAAATCAAACAATGCAGTTTTCACTATGAAAATTCCCTAGACGTGTGGTGTGGAAAAATGCCTACTTTAACTCCAGACTTCTCTTTGTGGGGTTATTTGAAAAGCGAAGTGTACGCCAGCAAGCCTCAGACTATTGACGAGCACAAGGCAAACATTTGAGCCGAAATCATCGCTATACCGCAAATTTTGCTTTGGTCAATAACGGTCACCACTTGATTCAAGTTGTATTCAAAAACTAGTCCAAATTAATTGTAAAGTACCAAATTAAAACAAAAACCTCATATCTGGAAATCGGTTGTTTTTTTTTAAGTTATTCAATATACACATATTCGCAGAAAAGATGGCGCACCCTCTACATATATAGTACAAAAATGCAACACAGAAGTCAGGCGACATTTAGAAAATAGTTAATGTTTCAAGTAGAGACGACTCTAGAGCGCTCATAGTGGATCGAAAAAATTCTCAAATTAAACACTTGCCTACAGCAACAATCTCACTTGTATCTCACAAATTCGCAGTGGCATTTCGGTGGCATTGGAAGCGGGCTGGGAATATTCTACTCATTTTTTCTTATTACCTACCAATAACAGCTTCCTCAAGTTGTTGTAAGCAGATATTTTTGTAACTTTTTTATACGCTGGCAAACTTTTGTAACTATTTACTTAAACTTGCACTCGATTTCATGTGCTTGTAATAATTTCACATATAATTCATATTTTTTTCATTTTTTCAACCGTAAAGTCTTTTCATAAACTAGCTGCTCGTATATTCATATTCTTGTCCATGAGCTCAATTTCTAGCACAATTATGTATTTTATAATACTTTATTTTATGTTAAGTCTCTAAGTACATATCTTTTAAATACCACATGCATACAATTTCTGTTTGTTCTTTAACGAGCATACTTATGCACATACATACATACATATGTATGAATATGTATGTATGAATATTATACACATTCTTAAGTTCTTTAGTTCTCTTCAATAATTCTCATTTTTTTTACAAACTAACTTTTTCTAAGCTCTCTTGCGAGCAATATCTGCGCCGCTAAAGGAAAAAACTTACACATACATGCTGAAGATTTTTTCCTGCATTGAATTTTACTCGTACTCACAATTTTTCCACTTAATTTACTACCATTTTTTTTTTGCTACTTGAATTTTTTTTCGTTTGAATTTTTTACTACTACATTTTGCAGTTTTCTTTTTTCATGGCATTTTTTAACTGTTCCAATTTTTGTTTTGTTGTTTAATTGGAGAGCATTAACTGTTCTTAGGTTTTTTTTGTCGGTTTTCTCTTGCTGCTTAAGAATTGTACTAAATTTGAATTGTACTAAATTTAGCTTCTACTTTTAATTAAAATATATTTCATTCAAGTGCGCTTATGTCGATTTGAGTAAAGAAAAATTGTACAAAAATATAGATTGACCCAAAAAATAGAAAAGGCAATCAAAATGTATGAAATCAAGATCATCTTGGGTAACAATTTTAAAGAAAAGGAAAGGATATTTAACAACATACTTAGCATCATACGTTTTTAAAGTAAATGGATCATTGTCGTGCTTTTGCGAAATTTGGCAACGTTAAACTGTTCACGTTCATTAAAATTACTTACGAAAAAAAAATAATAATAATACAAAATAATCTACACCGAGAAACAAATACTGTGATTTCAACACTTCACCACTGTTGTTCAGAAAATCTATAGAAATTTGTTTGATTTAATAGTTTTTGCTTTGACAGTAGCAGTTTTCTTAACCTTAAACTTTTCTTAACTTCTGTTAAAATTTTATGTTCAATATTTTGTATAGTGTATGCATTTAAAAAAAGCAGAACTTTATATAATTTTTGTCAATGAATTGAACAAAATTTATCAACTTATATTTTAAGAATTTGTGATTGTTGTTCGTTGAGTTCATAAAAGTAAAAAATGTAATCGGAAAAGATCAGCCGGAAGCTCACTCGGAAACTCACTTAAACAACAAACGCGAGCAGATTTTACGTTGTTACAGTTTTTTTTTTTATTTATAAAGTTAATAAAGTTTTTATAAGACCTTTCATTTCAGCTTCCGTCAGGCTGCAGCAAATTGCATTAATTTTTCCAAAAGTCAATCGTGAAGTTGTGTTGAGTAGTAAATGTAGGGGCATCTTTTATGTCGGTATGTGAACATCGAATATATTATAAAAAAAAAACGGATTTCCATATATCAGGTATTTTTATTTAATTTGGTCCTTTACAATTTATATGAACTAGTTTTAAAATACAACAGCAATCAAGTGGCCGCCGTTATGGACCAAAACAAAATTTGGCATTTTTACTGCATTTTCCATCACTTTTTCGAGCATCTCGGGCGGTATAGCGATGATTTCGGCACCAATATCTGCCTTGAACTCGTCAATGGTCTGAGGCTTGGTGGCGTTGTACAGTTGTAGCTAATATCTTTAAGCACACTTTTACAATTCTAGATTGTGTTTTTGTTTCTAGAGTCGAATTAAGTGCGACTTTTTTCGGTTTTTTGCCTATAACTTGCAAAAATTAAGGAATTTCGATTCGAACGCCGGACATTCGGTGTAACAGTACAATGCTCTAACACTACGCTACACCGACCACCGACCAAACAACATTTTATGGTTAAAATTGTATTGAATTAACGTTTCAAAAACATTTTTGCTCAAGTCAATCGGCTGATAAATGTTAAAAAATCATTCAATGTTTACATACCGACATAGGTAAATGATGGCGCACTCTGTATTATGAGAAGAGTAAATGCAATTATAGCAACAAAAAAAAACTGTTCATATTTTTGTTTTTTGTATCAAAAACCCCATGTTTATTTCAACAGATTTCACTGTTGATTGCCAAATAATAGAATTTTTAATAAATTTTTACTTTTTTTCTTCTTGCTTTCGAAACCATTTAATTTTTGTTCATTTAACAGTTTTCATTGACAGTTTCACAACAACAGTTTTCTCATTATTTTAACAGTATTCACTGTCATATTTGAAATAAAAACATTTCTCATTTCATTTAACATTTTACACTATTGAATGTCAAATAACAGCAAATTGCTTTCACTTTCGGAAAGGATTAACCAGCAATTTAATATACTTTCTTTTTGTTATAACAGCACTATTTTTCTCTCAGTGTAGAAATGTATATTATTATTTCAATTTCTTCTACTTATATGTTCTACAACTTTTACCATATTTCAATCTAAAGTACTCCGCCAAATCAAAGCAGCACATTGAAACCATTTTCACTTAAATATTTTGAGCATTTCGGTTAGCGAAAAATTACAAAAAGGAGTTACTCAGAGAGTGTACTACTATTGAGCAGTATGAAGTATTTTACAGGTACCAGTTCAATCTTGCACCATTTCATCTTCGCGCTGAAGTTGTTGAATTGAACTTTTCTGTTCCAGGTCCTGCATTAAGTTAACTTTGATCTCATATTTTTATTTTTATTTTTTTAAGGACGAGCCAAGCGTGTAAAGTGTTGCAGAAAGAGTAGAAGAAGGAGTACCATAAAGTTGTAATAATAATATGGTAAATGCAGTAGAAAGGAGAAGTACCAACAACAGTGGCCGCGCCGCTACCATCACTGGCAGCAGCATTTATGCAAATCATAATCAAATTGAAATGAAAGTAATGCAAATTATTAGCCAAGTTGCTGGGAATGAATGAATGAATGAATGAATGAATGAATGAATAAATGAAAAGTTAAACCAAGTGCAAAAATTTATGTGTATGCGAAGAATGTTTGAGTTGCCACAGCACATAAGTATGTATGTACCATAAGTACTAGCACACACAAACACACAAAGTGTAGTTGTTGTATCAAAACGGATTAAGTGCATTTTAAGGTTCGCTGCATTTTGAAGAGTTTGAAAGCTAATGTTGATGCTGATGTTGGTAGCGGACGTATTAAAAATGTATAAAAGACTTAAATTCTGGATTAAACAAGTTCGTTATTAAAATGAAATTGATATACCACAAATAGAGAGCTTTACTTATACTTAGTGATTATGTGACTTCCATGGGGAAGTGCTTAAGTGCAGTAGAAAATTGAATTTAAATAAACTTAAGTATTATTATGGTAAAAAGTGCAGATAATACTAAGTAATTTTAGCAAAAACTACCAAAACCAATGCTTCAAAAACTAAATAAATTAAAAATTACTTTCAAAGAGCTAAAAAAAAAAAAATGTAACCAAAAGAATGAAATTTTTTATAGAAAAGAATCAACCACCAGCAAGACCATAACCAAACTTTTTGTTTTTTCATTCGAAAACATTTCAAAATCAATTTTATTTCAACTACCAATAGCCAAGATTATTGAATGCGATTATGCGATTTTTATTTGCCTACCATATCGGGACGATAGTAAACTTGTTGCGAATACAGTGCATTCTTAAGTGATGCCGTCTTATCCGGGAACAGTATGCACCTTCCTAGGAGGCCACCGCCGCCGACATCGGTTTTATGCGCCGTCAAAGTACTAGTCGAAGAATTCACTTTGGAAGCGTGTGAGAGGCGTTTCATATGCGTCCACACTTGATGCCAGGGCACGTCTTTCTAGAAACGGTAATGTGTGTGTGTGAGTGTGTGTGTGTGTTGCGTTGTGTTGATTGGTTGGAGTGTATGAGGGGGTGTTGGTGGATTGGTAGATTGTTTGTTGGTTTGTTTGTTTGATTGTCGTTATAGTAGGTAAGATTTGAGTTGAGTTGAGTTGAGTTGAGGAGTTTGGAAAAAATAGAATAGAAATAAACAAAAACTTTATAATTGCCAATTTGATTTTTGTATGAAAATTAAAAATTAACTAATATAAATTTTTATTTCGGAGAAATCTAAAAGTATACATTCTTTGCAAAGTTTTGGTATACCTAAAACTGTTATACAATATTAAGAGCTATTCAGATGGTGGAGCCTGCTCGAAAACCACAGGTCGTCTCACAATAAATCTCATGTGGTCGGACGCAAAAAACTGGTGGTTTTCGAGCCGCTCGTAAGATTTTGATTTTTTTTTTTCGAAATGCTCGGCCTAGGCCCTCCATGCGCTAATGTGCCATTAAAAGTAAGTAAAGTAAGTAAGATTTCGATTTTCGCCAATGGCTCGCAGACATACATACATACTTAGATGGTTTCACAGCCAGTGTTGCCAGAGACCTAGCTTCAAAAGTCATAATTCCTTCTACAAAAAAAATTACCTCTTTAAAAATAAAAAATCCCATTCAAAAATGAATTTATTCTTGAATATCAACGAGTGCACATTTTGGAACTTTTTTATTAACCCATTAAAATAAATTTTATTTCCTTAAGTGCTTTGCAAATTGGGTACTGAGATACAATTACTGACAATTACGCGGAAGTTCCCTTAATCTTCTATGAATATTTCTCCAAAATATTTTGTTGATATGAGCAACACTGACGTGGCAGTAGATCAAAAAGCCCCAAGTCCCCCCTTATTACTTGCATCGAAGAAGTGCAATTCTTGCACCTAGATTCCCTAGGTTCTAAGCATGATTTTTCAGTTTTCATCCGGTTCAAGAAGTATTCAATAAAATTTTATCCAGAGAAAACGGAATTTTTTTTATAAATCCCCAGGTTTTGTTAGTTGCCATTTAGGTGCTGTGAAATTTGGCAACGTCTACAGTTTTAAGACAATCGTAAAGTATTATCAAAATTATAAATATTGAATTAATTAATATTTTTGTAATGACTAGTTTTATGGTATAACTTCTGGTGTTTACTTCTGGTGTTTCTGAGTTACCTTCAAAGATTTGATAACAAATTCATAATAATTTTCCTGTTAAAGATAATAAGCTTCAATTAATCATATCTATTTTTAAGACTACGTTACAATTCTAGTTCATAATAATGCACTCTACATATTTACTAACTTTATCTTTGTATGATATTTAATTTAATTTAATAATTTCCTAAGCAAGTTCATGCCTTCTTGAGATGATGATGTCATAATTAAAAATTTTTATTTTATTTAATCACAAAGAATCTAAGATATTCTAGTTGTACTTGTACTTTTTGGTAAATGGCCGTTTTTAATAGCCGCTTTGATAAAATTACTGTGATGTCAGTGTGTAGGCATACACACTTGTACTTCATAGAATCCAATGGAATTCATAAAATATCAAGTAGTTGGTGTTCATTTGTTATTGATAACAAACCCATACAAAATACTTAAGTTTATGATGTTCCATTTGTGTTTAGAGGTAGGAAATTCACTTTGATTGGGACAATATTGGCAATATTTTTAGAAAATCAAGAAATTACAGAAAATGTTTTTTTGTTTTTTAAGTTCAAGCCAACATATAAGGTGTACCTCCTATAAATGCAGATCATTATGTTGATAGGAACGAAGATTGATAGATGTGAGGAAGCAGGAGGCAGAATGAGAGAAGGAATGCAATCACACAGGACACCGATAAAGAGATAGACAGCCATTGTGGCATGCCATTGTGTTATGCCTTTACCACAATGAAATTCAGTTTTGTCAATGTTGACTATAACTGCATGTAGCGCCAATGAAAGGGATATGGAGGATAAGGATAAATGTACCACCGGTACACCTGCCAAGAGGTTATACTGTATTTGATTTTGCCTATGCCGAGATTCGAACCCCGGACACTCTGCGTAACAGTCCAACGCACTACTACTACGTCACAGCGATCGCAACTATCACTAATACACTGCGGGCAATCATACGAAATTTGGCATCTGCACAGTTTTAGAATCACTGAAATCTCAGCTGCATTACTTTAAGATATCGGGCAATTTCCCATCGGATCTCATGATGCAGAACTCATCATCCATGCAATTGGCAATTTCATCTTATAGTACATCTTACAAAAAAAAGCACATAGCAAACATCAAGAAGAATTTTACAACAATTTACATATTACATCAACAAGCTGCATGTAAGTTTGAGTTGCTGCAACATAACGTTTTAAGATGCAACAGCAATGCTGCTGCGTTATTGTTGCGTTTCAAAACAAATGTAAAATTCATTTTGCAAACACATTGAAAAACGGGGAAGTGCAGCGAGGCATAAAAACCGTGGAAAGGCGATGCGCATTTGAAGGTGCAGATGCGGGTGGGTATGTAACTAGTATAATCATGCATTACGAGCGCATGCATGTGTATGACATGCAGGCTGTAGAAGAAGAGGAAGAAGTAGCAGCGAAAACACAAACTATGTAAATGAAGTAGAAGATGCCTCAACATCATACACACACAAGCACACACACACAAACACACACACATGAGACTGTGGAAGACGTAAAAATGCATGCAATCAGCGATTATTGTGTACTATATGTCTGTCTGTCCGATTCTCTCCATGCCTGCTCTCTATTTCTCTATCTGCCTGATTGCTGTTGTAGTTTTTATTTTTTATTGTTTTTATCGTTTTTGTGTTGTTGCCTACAGCGAACTGCGTTTTTAAGTGGAAGGTTGTTGCATATCGCCCCTTAAGCGATGGGATGAAAAAAAAACAAAAGAAAAAAGGAAATATTTACAGCGGAAAAGCAAAAAACTCAAATTGGCACGCTAGAGGGCGTTGTGCTGATGTTGTTGTTTGGAAATGAACCGCGCACAAACTGATGCAGTGCCAAAGAGCCAGAGAGAAAGAGAGAGAGAGAGAGAGAAAGAGAGTAAAGTTGTTTATAAATGAAACAAAAACAAAAAAATTACATTATTTTTCTAGTTTCAGCTCAAGCAAAATGTATTCCGCTCAATCGCTTTCAAAATCAGCACTAATTTTCATTAATATTATTAATTATTGTTTTCATTTTCCTCTAATTTATTGCACATCACACATGACCTCTTTCGTGATGCAGTATTGGCCTTTGCTTCCTGTTTGTTGCATGTACATACGATACAGTGCGAGTTTGTGGCAGTTGCCATTATTCATAATTCTTTCAATTCAATTTCACTCTTTATTGTTCAACCTCTCTGCCTCTCTGGCCCCCCTCCTCTGCCCCTCTCCCCTTCCGCAACCACTGTGCACCGTGTGTCTTGTGAATAATTGTAATTTCCGCTTAATGAATTGTTTACAAATTTTCATATACGGTACAAATGCTCGGCTCGCTGCATACATATTTTTACATATTTTTACCGCTTTGTTTGCGTAAACGACCTCCGGTAGTAGCGGCAGTGGCAGTGGTAGCGACAGCGACAGCGACAGCGACATCAGCGGCTATGGCTACGGTAATGCGAATGAGAAGCAATAACAACAACAATATAACCAGCAACACATGTTGCTCTTGTAATCGTTGCTGCTGTTGTTGTTTTTGTATTCCTTTCCATTGTGTTCCATTGTTGCACTTGCCAAATGCATTTTTGAAGTTTTTGTTTTTTGTTTTTTTGTTCACAATAACGAGGCAGGGAAGTGAAAAATGAATGAATTTTATGGATTTTTATAAGGGCATCGATTTCCTCAAACTACATACCAAAAGTGTTTAGCGGCGGCAAAATTAATACCTTTTTACGATCGGAAGTATTTAAGTGTTGTTGTAAAATATATTGTTGGAGGAAGAATTCAGCTCAATTTAATGATTTTAATGCAGTAATTAGTCGTGATTTGATGAGAAAATAAATGCATTCAAACTATGTATTTAAAATTATTTGTACATATTCAAACAAAACAATTTAATATTGAGTCATATAAAAAGCATTCGCGGTTGGTACCCACAAATATATCATGTGGTTGATGTTTTGTCCCTCCACTATCTTCTGACAGCTTGTGTGTCGATCTTGCTTCACCAGTTGCAAAATTTCATCGGCTTTTTCACTGACTTCCAACGCATCTTGCAGTGCATCTTTCAGTGCATCTCTCAGTGCATCTTTCAGTGTATCTTTCAGTGGATCTTTCAGTGGATCTTTCAGTAGATCTTTCAGTGCATCTTTCAGTGTATCTCTCAGTGCATCTTTTAGTGCATCTTTCAGTACATCTTTCAGTGCATCTTTCAGTGGATCTTTCAGTGCATTTTTCTGTGCATCTTTCAGTGCATCTTTCATTGTATCTCTCAGTGCATCTTTCTGTGCATCTTTCAGTGCATCTTTTAGTGTATCTCTCAGCGCATCTTTCAGTGTATCTCTCAGTGCATCTTTCAGTGCATCTCTAAGTGCATCTTTCAGGGTATCTCTCAGTGCATCTTTAATATCGAAAACTCCGGAACGGAATCGAGCATTCTGACGATCACTCACAGCATCATCACCGTAAACGGCACAAAGTTTTCAGCATGTTTTTGCAGCGGGTTTAACTTTTCTCTAGTAATAAAACTTCACATAGCGTATTTCTTCAGATATTTCACTCATCTTCAAATGAATGTAACTTTCTACACTAGCCACGAATTACAAAATTATCTTCACACAAAATGTAGGCTTAAATGCCACCTTCCAATATAATCGGACTAGTATTACCAATACTTAATGGTATTATAGGCGCAATCTCGGAGGAATGAAAGCATACCGCACCAGTGCTTAAGTGTCCTTAGATTGCCTTACGTTAAGCAACTGAAGATTGGCCGAACAGTACTAAAAACTCTAGACTTATACTAAAATTTGTTTTTGGTGTATTTAGATGACCTTGGTAGTTAAGTGGGAAGCGCACTAAGGTCTCGCCTGGGAGATACGGCTTCGATTCCCCTCTTGGACAGGTAGCTAATTCTCATTAACAACCGTTCTAGGCTAAGTGTGTCCCTGGACAGCGACCGAAACAACAAAGCCGGAAGGAAGGGCTCTCGGTAATAAGAAATTGGTAAACAAAAGCTGTTAAAGAAAATTGAAATGGAGTAAATGAAGTACGATAGGCTAACAGACTTTTAACCATAATCACAAACAAAAACAGCAGACTACATTGAAGAGTAAAGGTAGGAGACCCTTCAACGAGTTATCAACGAGTTATTCGACATAGTAGTAGTAATTTTGATTTGCCTATAAAGCCTCTCTATAAATGTTAAACTCTAACAGAAAGAAAAAGAAGAATACACCACGTGTGTATTGTGTTTTCACCAACAAGTTCTTACATAACATTTCCGATTGCTGCCTTAGCAATGCAATTCTCCCCCATTCCGATGCTCTGAAATACTGCTCCAAATTCCCAATTGAATTAAATAAACAGCAAGCATCACAGCTAAAAAATTATGACATCACTCATTCTCAATTAAAATTGATACTATGATATGATGATTGTGCAACATATGCACACACACACACACACACACACACTAACACATACTTCACCAGTTGTTAAAACAATGATGCTGCAGAGCTCAATTCCCTCAACTGTTGCATTTTATGAAAAACATGTGAGTGCATTTGTGCAGCATTCGACTGCATGCTTGCATTTGCAACCCAAATTCATCAGAATTGTGTTCAATTACAAGAAATGGGTCAAAAAAGTGGCAGGCTGTGCGCGCGCCTAATTGTGATATATCACTCAACATACACGATATGCTCATTGTCTTTATAGTTTCGGCCACTTGGGGTTTTAAGTTTTTTTTTAAATTAATTTATGATTTTATTTTAGTATATGCGGTTTGCATGTTTATGTTTATTTGTGTTCGACATTGAAAACATTTGTGCGGCGGCATAATAAGTTTCTGCGATATAATGTGTGTGGTGATATTTTTTCCAGCAGTTAGCAGTGGCTACTTTATTGTACAATGCTCATGTGGAAAAAGGAAAGGGCACTAAATTTTAGTTACCTTTACGTTAACGTTTATAAATTCTTTTTAAGTTCATTTAGTTTTTAGTTTTGTATATGTATTTCTGCTCCAAATATTTCTTTGCTTAGCTTCAGCTGAAGTACTATAGTCACTTCAGTTCGTGAGGTAAGAATTTAGCCAGCGGAAATGCAGCGAAGCTTAACATTAAATGATGCTACTGCAAATGTAAAACTTTTGTCTTCTTTTACATTCACACATTTGTGCCCAGCAATAGGTCATCAACTGTATCTAATATAATATTTCTGAGGCAGACTTGTAGGTATTCAGTTTCCTGCTTTTTCGCTGCCGCCTTCTGCTACTCTCTACTTTTTACTATTGCTCGCGCTTTAATTTGTGTAATTCACGATGGCACTACTTTCTTTTTGCTACTTTATTCAAATTACCCTCAAGCGTCAGCGTCAGCTTCGTTTATAGCATCTTCTTTCTTTGGCATTACATATAAGTATGAATTTGTTTTTATTTACATTTCGCTCGTTTGCTGCAAGACTGTCATAGCTCAAAAAAAAAAAATCAAATCGCATTCAAACTTATTAATTTACTTGTGACTCCGCACAATTGGCAAGCCTAAATACTCTTCCCACGTCAAGATATTCATAAGATAAAGATATAACTTTTTTTTCGCAAAATAAAACACGAAATAACAGTTATTCAGTATACGTATACCTAACTGGAAATAGTTGTTTTTTGATTTATGACAGTCTTGCAGCAAATGAGCGATATGTATTTTAAAAACAATTTCTTTCATTTCATGTGGTCATTTCTTTTTGTTTTTTGTTTCTTTTTTTTTTATATGCAAAATTTTCTATTTTGTTTTTGGTTTCACCTTTTACTTGTGAGAAATGTAATTTTTGCAATATTAGTTTGCTTGCTACCTAACGCTACATGAAAAGCAAGAAATACAATATGAGTAATGTTGATGCTTTGTGGTCATATGCAATTGTAACTTGTGTCTTGTTTATCCATAGCTAAAAAATGGGTATATAAAATACAGTAAAACTGAAATATTAATGAATTATTGAAGTACCTACAAATTACAACAAGAAAAGTTTCTTTAAGCTACATTCCAATAGCATAACAACTGTAAGCTTCAGGAGTTCTACAATTTGCTTCAAACCGAATCAAGCAAATATGGTACAATGGGACAAACAATCCAAGATTTCCGATCTGATCTTCAGAAATTGATGACAACTTTTAGGCTTGATAACTTTTCATTTCCAAAAAGGAAATCCTCAAATACTGGGTCTCTCTTACTTTTCTTGCATTTTCCTTTGAATCAAACCTAATAAGTTTTAACTATTCCATTTTTTTCTCTTAGGACTTAACTTTCCGGTCGTACAACACTGTACAATAGAAAAATCGTAAATGATTTGTGGTCCGGTTCTGTGGTCTGAAGTATTTTAGGTCGCTGACCACGAATCTTTAAAATTTTAGGGAAATTTTAATTTCCCTTTCAAAACTCCAAAAATTTCCTAATTCATGAAGAAAGGCAAAAACAAACAGAATAACAAAGTTTTGATTCTCTTACAACATAATTTTCCGGTGGTTACACTGTACAACAGAAAAATAGTAAATGAGTTGGGGTCCGATTTTTCTGGAGTATTTTTGGCGATGATCACGAATCTGTAATGGTCGCTGTAGCGTAGTTGGTAGTGCGTTAGCCTGCTGCGTAAAGTGCCCGAGGTTAAAATCTCGGCACAGGCAACATCAGAAAAGTAGAAAAACAATTTTTCTATAAGGCACCACCACCTCTTGGCCGCCAATGGCAAGCCATACAATAATACTTAAAAACTGCCTATGAAAAGCGTTTCACTTCGCCGTTCGGATTCGGCATGAAACTTAGAGTTCCCTCCCATTCATGTGCAAAAATATAACACGCACAATATGAGTGAATGCGAAAAGAAACTCTGGCCTAGGCCCTCCACGATCTGTTGTGCCATTAAAAGAAGAAGAAAAAACAAGATCACGAAAAATTTTGTATCTTATGACAATTTTTGTTTCTTTTCAAAACTAACTTCCATGGTAAAATTGAGTAATTCGTGTAGAAAAGCAAAAATAAATGTTCATCATTTCATATGAAACCCGAAACAAATTTCCATTTACATTTTACTATTTTAAAGTCCGATTTTGTTGTACAGTGTTGTTGATGTTACATGTACTTACTTGTACATTATTGCCTAAATTCTCAAGCACTTCTTCTTCCAAAGCAAGCGAATTGGAAACAAGAAGACTGAGCAAATGTTTGTACATAGTAAATTTATTTTTTTAGCCCTTTGGCCTTTTTCTTCTTCATTCCATGTTCATGTCTTATTCCTTGCAACACTCTACGACTATTTTGTTGCACTTTCAACATTGGCAAGTGTTCAAGTTAGAAATAGAAGGAGAACGAAAACTCTTCAGTATTTTTCGAAAAGAAACTGCTGCAAAAATTGGCTGTAAAAATGTTCAATAAATAAAAAATAAAATAAAAACAAAAACAAAAACAACTGAGTTATATAATGTAAAAGTTTCAACTTTTCAGCAAAATGCAACACGAAAAAAAAACTACATAAAAAACATACAAACACACAAAAAGACGTTAAACTTTTTCCTCTCCACTGTTTCTTTCCGCTTTCTTCTGTTGCTGTTGGCAAACTTTCCTGTGTAAAGCTGTCAACATTGACATTATTGACAGTTGTACAAAGAGGCTGGCTGCCCGTAAAAGGAAGGATTGAAGTTTTAAATTTAGCATATCCCTGTGAAATGTGCGCACACAAAAACAAGGCAAGCGAAGGTAGACAAACCGAATTCAAAGAACACCACATCGACGCTCTCTCTCTCTCTCTCTCTCTCTAAATAAATAGCGATAATATAAAAATATAAAAATAAAAAAATAAAAAAAAGCCTTAGACAACTTTTAGGCACTGCTAAAAATATATTGAAACCTTTTTCAGCCTCCTTCCATTCTTCACTGACTATTTATTTTTCGTCGCTTTAAGACATTATTATTAATGATATATCTTCCTGCTCGCTTGGTTTTCCGTTTGCCGGTGGGGTATTATCTGATGCCTTAAGCTCTTCGACACCTAAAAGCATACTTTAACTACCACCGCTGCCGTTGTGCCTAAAATCTTGTTGCAGTTTTTTTGTTTTCATCGTTTCTGCTTCTGCGAAAATGTTACATTTGGGTGCCATTTAGCAAACAAAAATCACAATTGAAAATTTCACTTGAATTCCCTACTTATTCCTAATGCTTTCATTTCATCTATTGCCACTGTTTCTCCTTTGGCCCTTCCTATGTTTAACATTAGCCTAATACATTTCAAAATTTGTTTGTTTGTGTAAGGATTTTCATTATGTTTTATTTTTATTCATTCTTTTTTGTTTCTGCTGCTTTTACTTTAATTCGTTTTACTTTTTCCGTTCCCTTTTCATGCTCATGGCTCATTCGCAGCACATACACGCATGTTACAGGCACGGGAAGGTGTTGGGGTGTTTGCCCCACGTGCGGCGCCTTATGAATGCGATGCTAGTGGTTGTTTTTTTTTTTTTGTCTTTGGAGTGAAAAATACGCATTTCTTGCGTGTCTACTTTACATTTTCAGTGTTTTTTGTAAGTAATTTTTAGTAAAATTCTAAACATATTTCCTCCTCAGCTCCTTCGGTTTACTCTGAAGTTTAGAAGTAATGCAAGTAGGTATGTAATACGTGCGATAATTTTGCAACTTTAGATAACGAGAATTTGTGTGTCTGCTTTGTTTATTTGTTATTTGTTGGGAAACGTTTCGTGCTTTCTGGTAGTTTTCACTAAAAATATCTTAATTTATGCTTCACTTTTCGGTTAATTTTCTTATGTATTTAATTAATTTGATTGGATTCACCAATCTAACCTAATACTAACAATAGAATGTAAGGTCTTGAGGAGAATATCCACTAAATCTGAACGTAATCATCATAAAATAAGTAGAGTGAAAAACATTTGAACACATTTCAGCATAAATTCTAATTTGAGAAAAGTAAAATTAAATTGAAGGTAGACTAAAAAGAAAGTTCAGAAAAGTGAGCTACGTTTAACCAATTTTTTTTCATATATGTATCAAAATAACTTAGAGTCAAATATTTTCCTCTCATCATCTTTCGGGCAAAACCATTATATCGTCCTTAAAGAATTCTTGAGGTTTATGCTCCAAAAACTCGGACAAGATCTTTTTGCAGTCTTCCTCTTTTACGCCATTAAGGTAATTCTGAAAACGAGTGGGAATCCGAAGGTGCAAGGTCTGTGCTGTTTGTTAAATGCATTAAAACTTCCCTGCCAAGCTGCCTTAGTTTTTGGCGAGTCACCAAGCAATTATGTGCTTTAGCGTTGTCGTGATGAAAGACAACGACGTCATTTATATTGACTAATTCCGGTCGTTTTTCCTTGAGCGCTTCATTCAATCTTGTTAATTGTTGACAGTACAGTTCCGAATTAATCGTTTGGCCACGAGGAAGCAGCTCGTAGTACACAGCACCCTTTCATTCCCACCAAATACAAAGCAAAACCTTCTATGGCGTCAGTTCCGGCTTTGCGACGGTTTGGGCAGGCTCACCTCGTTTTGACCATGATCCTTTTCACACATTATTATCCAGTTGTCGTCACCAGTGACCAATCTGTGCAAAAATGGTTCGAGATCATTCCGATTCGGGAGAGAATCTCAGATTCAGATTATGTGGCACCCAAATATCTATTTTTTTTTTTGGAATAGCCAGCCTCTTTTACCGTAAATGGTTCAAAATGGTCAAGATCCGTAGCGATGTCGCGACTGTCTATGTGGCGGTTTTCCTCCAACTTTTCAAGAATTTCGTCCACTTCTTCGGTGCATGGTCGACCAGATTTAGGTACGTCTTTTACATCAAAATTCGCAGAACGGAATCGATAATACCATTTTCCAACTGTTCTATCCGATAAAGTACCTTCTCCATAATGTGCACAAATTTTGTGTGTGAGTCTTGGTGGCCGTATAGTCCTTTTCGAAGATATAAAGTAAAATGTAATGAATTTTTTCACATTCCGCACTTAGTTTAGTGACTTTAAATGATCAATTGAATAATGAAGAAATGTTAATGTGTAAAAAATGTTTTGTTTATGATTCTCAGAGATATCAGCTACCTTTAGCAACAAAATTTGCCAGATCGGACCAGAACTTACAGAGTTATCGTACTCTAAATTTTGCTATTTCACTTTTCTGAACTTTCTCTTTAGCCTAATGTACTTAAGTACTTTAATTTTGTGCAGCTTAGTGCGCTGATTTTGTATTATGCAATTTCTTTGAATGGAAAGTGTACGAATGTCAGCGGACTTGACTTGAATGTGAATGCAGTTCAGATGAAATCTCATTTTAAGCGGCGCCCCTGTAAACATCTTCAGCAATAATTTTTAGTAAAACGTAGTCATCTACTTTTCAATACTTGAAAATGTAACTAAAGTATACTTCTTTATTTTTATTCATAGGCAAAAAATATTTATAAAGCCAGCCATAACTAGCGCAAAGCATTCGAAATATGGAAGGGAAGGAAAAAGTAATTTTAAACGTGTACAAAACATGAAATATGAATTTCTAAACTCCTAAAAGTATGCTGCTTTATTCTTCTCATATTTAAAACATTACATTAAAATATTACAGCATTCCAAAATGTTATAACAGAATTTCGCATTCGTGCCGCGCTAGAAACCAGAAGAAACCATATTATTTCGAACTATGAACCACGCATCAAAAAACAAAACAAAAACAAAAAGGTCAACCGAAACCGGTGGTGGTCGTGGAAGTAGCGGAAGAGAATCAGTTTTTAATCAACGCAATAAACAATAAAAAAAAAATAGCAAAATGAGTACGCAGCACACAAGCATTCGGCATTACATAGAAAGAAAACATTAGCTGGACATTGGACTGGCCCGCTGGCTAACTGATAGTTACCATAGCTGGCATAGCTGGGAATGTATAAGAACAACGAAACGGGTACCGCACAGATAAACAAAGAAGATGAAAGAACACGCAGTTGAGACGAGACGATCAGTTCGTCGAACGCACTGAGCGGCCGACCAAACGACCGACCGACTGCCAGACTGTCAAAACATTAGTGGCAAATTAGAGAGGATGTAAGGAAGGAGGAAAGAATGAAATAAAACCTATTAGAGTATGGCCAGATTCGGAAAATAGCTTCTGCTGCGTATTTCATTTTGTTTTATTTTTTGCGCTCGTAGTAAAAACATAAATTTTAATTTTTTCCCTCCCGTACTTTTGGTGTGTTTCTGACTTGTTCGCTCCTCATTGAGATTTGCTGCTTAGTTTTATTTTCTATGTATAGTATGGGTTTACTAGGTTATTGTGTTATTTTGTTTCAGCTCTGAATGTTGTTGCAAGTTCGCTTATTTCGTCTCCATTTTTTTCTTTTTTTTTTGATTTTTAATGTCTTTTTCTCCTTGAATTTCCCTAATTCTACTTTCCCGAAATTTGCTACGCTTCTGTGTGTGAATATTTATGTGGAAAAAGCGTTTATTTGTTGCACCAACCAAAACGAAACGAAATGTATTTTTAAGATACACATTTGCAAGTGATTACATTAAAATTTATTGGAGCAAGTTTTTCTGAGCTGTTGCTGCTGTTTTGCAGAATGGAAATCATTAAATAAAACTTAAGGATGATATAAAGTCCAGTTTGACAGTTTTTCATGTTCCAGTGACTACACACAAATCTTTTATTCAGGCGTCATTGAAAGCATTTAAACGGTCATTTAATTTGAAAGGGATTTCTTTGATTTTAATATTTAAAAAAAAAAAAAGGAATAAAAATTAATATTATTTTTAAAACTACTACAAATGCAGTCGTCATTATTACTGAACTTATTTCAATTGGAAAATCATTAAACCCAACGCACCTTTGGATCCAAAATGCTACGCTCTAGACTGTCTTCTCGATTGATGGTGGTTGCATTGCTGCCGCTACTGCTACCGCCTCCTCCGCCATTCTGGTGGTGGTGGTGGTGTTGCTGTTGATGGTATTGCTGTTGTTGGTGACTCGATGCCGCTTCCAATCTCAGACGTGCACGTTCCACACGTGCCAGCGTTGGGCTATCCAGTATCGATGGCGCCCGCGATGGGGGCCGCGAATTGCTGCTGGCACTCGGCAGCGGCCCATGATTGTGATTAAGTTGATGTGGCGGTATTGATGCATCCAAAGTGTTGCTGGTCGATGATGATGAGCCCGGTGTAGGAGTCGAGGATGAAGTGGTAACGAGCATATTTGCAAAGATATTATTCGAATTTAGTTAGTTTTGGAAGATTCTAGCAGCAGATTCTTTTTGTAGTTTTGCGTTAGCAAATCGAAAGAATCTCAAAAATTATGTGTGCACAATAATTCGTCGAGTATTTTTCACACGCTTTAAGTATTCAAAACAATCTGGCTTACACGCACACACGTACACACACGAGCAGGTAGTCAAGGTTTCGCACACACACACAGACACAAACACGGCGTTGTGACAGCGTCGATTGCAACTCAAAGATACAAGACAAATATCTTATGCTTGAATGCGGTGCGCAATTTGTAAGCAAGTATCTTTTTCACAGGTATGCAAGTGGGTTTTAGATGAATGGGTTCATGTGTATGTTGTTGGTGGTTTTTAATTGGTGTTTTTCGTATTTTGTTATTTCTTTCTCATAAGGTTGAAAATGCACACACACTCGCAAAAAGGACCGAAATGTGCACTGCAAAAAGGAAAAAGAAGAAAAATATCTCAAAGATACTTTATGCACTTCGCTGTAGTAAGTATGCTTTAACGATATCTATAGTATATGTTATACGTTGTTCTGTTGTTGTTTTAGTTTCTTTGTTGTTTCGTTGTTGTTTCTTTTTGAAATTTATATATTCCTAGCATGTAATTTTGATTTCCTTCTTTGCTGCACACAACGTACGCACACACAAAACAAACAAAATGAATGAATTTTTTCCACTTGTCACTTGTTTTGAATTCAAAAGAGTATCTCTCAGATACTCCTTTAAAGATATTTTAAAGCCAATTTTCGTTTCCTTCTCGCCGAAATTCTGCCTTTCCCGCACGCTATGCAGCAGCACTCTGCACTCCGCACTTCTCTCAACGATTAAACCGTAAACGAAAGACTCAAAAGACGCAATATCAAATGCACTTTATGTATGTATTCTCGGAAAGTATCTGTTAGATACGCATTCGCAACTGCCCGTCTGTCGTTGTTGTCGTCGTCGTCGTCGAATTTCTTACGCTTTCATTAATATCAAATCACAAGCAAACGACCATCGCCACCTTTCACGCGTGCTGCTCGTTGTTAACTGTTTGAGCCCCAAAGCCAACCATCAACTTATTTCACTAATGTTCGAGAGTGTGTTGGAATTTCAGAGCATTGAGTCGGTTTATGTTCGAGTTCGCATCATACTCAAACCGCGAACATTCACAATTCACATATTTCCCTGTATTTCTGGTGGCCTCCATGTTTTCTGGTGTTTTGGGTATTTTTCTTGTGCTATTGGGCAACAAACAACAACGCGTTAGAAGAATTCCTCAACTCAGCTGTCTTTTGTTTTCAATTTGATTTCTTCTTCTTCTGTGTTTTTTCGTTTTTGTCTGTCTTCCGTTCGATTTCAAACATTTCTTGTTGATGTTTTTGTTACTGTGCCGGTATTTTTTGTTTGTGGGATATTTATAAGTCACTTTGTTGTTGTTGTTGGTTGAAACAGGTTGTATGTCCGTCATTTTGGCTTGTCGTCTTGACTGAGGCTGTGTGTTGTTTCGGCATGTCTAACTTGTATTTTTAAGTTGGCATACCTTATTCATATAAGTTCTTCATTCCATTGCTTTTTGTTGTTGAAGTGTTGTTGTTGCATATGCATTTTGATTTATGTTGCATGTTCTTTTCATGTTCTCCTCTCGTCTGTTGCATTAATTATATTCACTTATTCACTCACTTTTTTATGTCTACTTTTTCTTGTGCTTTTATTTATTTTTTTTTTTTTTGTGTGTTTGATTTTTTTTTCTGTGTAGGTAGAGTTCAAGGTTTAATGTCCTTTAAACGTGTTTCTCATTGTAAAAAGTTCTGAAGATATTCACATCTGAAAAAGAATATGTTTTATTTTATTAGCTAATGTAAAGAATAAGTAAGTGATTGTGTTGAGCTTCGGGAAGCCTAAGTACAGAAGCAAAGCTATGATCTTTCACTGGCCTAAGGCCTAAGGGTTTCTTATGTACCATAAGTTATTAGGGGCAACAAAATATTTAACATTATGTAAGATGAAATCAACTACGTGCTTTCATGTTACGCCGAATCATTTCATTTAATTTCATTTCAAAATCAAATTTATTCTAATGAGACCCAGAAACCTTCAAGTTAAAAGATGGAGACTTTTTCAAGATAAGAAAAATTAGCTCATTAAGTATATAAAATAATATTTCTGAATATTCATATTGATGAGTCAATTTTACAAGCCCACCTTACCCACTCACACAAATCTGCTAAAATCCAACGAAGGCAATTAGTCCAGAATCACTTGAAAAAATCTACAGAAGTCTTCAAAAGTGAGTGTCACTGGGAATTTTAAGAAATCTAAAAAACACAATAAAAATAAAATTAAATAAATTAAAGATAAAACACAAAAAATAAACGTAAAGGCAAGAAATCTTGGCGCTAATTAAGAGTAGATAGAAGTAGAAAAAAACGAAATGAAAATGAATTTAAAATCATGAAAATGATTTAATTGAAAGCAATGAAAAATACAAAGTAATTAATAGAGTTGCCAGATCAATGGAATAAAACACATATGTACAAAAGTACCCTATAAAGAGAAAAGTATTGGAAAATTTGCAATCTTAACAATCGAAAGTCAAGAATTAAAAAAGTCTCATAAAGAATTTCAAGAATTGAAGAAAGATTTTCGTCTCTTTCATCCCATTTCAATTTTACATAATTTTAAGGGTACGTAATTCTTTCAAGCAAACCACAAACCGGCTCGCATGTACTGACGAACGTGTTTTATAAGGGTTTAAGCATCAATTTGCCATGTTGTACTTACTCATTGTATTGTCACATACAAATCATATTCAAGTGTTTTGCATAATTTTGTAATTTGAATGCTCCAATGTGTATGAATCATCGCCAAGTGAATGACTGAATGAAAGAAGTGAAGTGACCACAGACACCAGGAGATGTCACTGACTGACTGATTTAACGATTGCGCATTAATGCGTCACTTTGTCACTACTTCTTCTCCTCAATTGAGTGGTACCATATTCATCAATTGAAGACTGCTGTAGTTAAATATTGTATACTTCAAGTGTTTGATTGCTTTTCTGGAAGAAGCATTAGCGCTGAAATACACACACAATTTATTCTTGAGAGCATTATTCTTTGGAGCGGTCAAGTGTTCAACTACTTGACGGTTGTAAAGTCGCTTAGTCACTTGTTGTACATGAGATGTGGTTTTTCCTTCAATTCTAATCTATGTATTGTGTATTCCTAATGAGGTCAAATGGAAATTGGGTATAGAGTTTGCTGAAATCAGAATTAATGTGAAGAATTTTGCAGAAGAGTGAATATTTGCTATTCAAATGAAATGGTCACTTTTTTTGCTTTGCAGAGCATAGGTGTTGTCTTTTTCCCTAGAGCCCTCCCCACTTTGTTAAACATAATATTAAATTTCCTAGTCTCACTTAGCTTGATTACCTCTAGTGTGTGTATTTCTTAAGCAAAGCATAGTTAGTCATTTAACATACATACGGTCTCATAATATTTACTTGTGATTTTTCACTAGTTTTTTTTTATTTTTTTCTATTTTATTTCCTCTTAAGAGCATGATAAGTTCATAAGACAGGAAAGAAAAACATTATTTACTACGAAACAAAATGTCAAATTGCATGAAAGTTGACAGCATTGTTAGACATACACAGGCAAAGAGCAGACGAACATACATACATACATTTATAGCAACAATCTCATTATATATATATATGTATATGTATGTGTATGTGTGTGTGTTTGTGTGACTGGCATTATGTCATGATTATCGTTATTATTTGCGCTCAAGCAATAAAAGTGTTTTGTGCGAATCATAACATTTTTCTTGCATCACGCTGCTCCTTTTTCTGCACTCACACACACTTACGCCTTTTCGCCCTATTGCATGTTCAGTTGAATGTACATACATACATATATGTGTTTGTGTATGTACAAGTGGTTACAATGTTTTTCTAAGCTTTCCTTGCATCCTTTCCTTTTTGGTACGAAAGATTCAAGGAACTTGTATGGGGGAGATATTATTCAAGTGTTGTATTTGTATTGTGAATCAGTAAAAAAAAAAACAACAAGGGCTTAGCGTGATTTTGCACTCTTAAGGTTTACCAAATCATATAAAAAGTTTAAGCTAATGTTTTACGTTTACTTTGATGCACATACATAAAAATACTCATGAATGTACGGAGAAATATCTTAAGTAGTTACGTACATATGTATGTATATTTTTGTTAGAAATAGTTTTCTCTCCATACAGCTCACGGTTCACTATTCCGTATGCTTGTAGTACTTCATTTCCTTTCATATAAACGTATCATTTTTTCTAGCATGCTACAAAAAAATGCATATCGCATTGATGTTTCATAGTATTTGAAATTGAATTAAAGTTAATAATAATGATTTATTCTGCAAACAAATGCAACTCTGTCACAGTAGTTTAACAGTAAATTTTGATGAATTATGCTGTCAGTAATGGGGAATATCTTTAATTTTTATCTTTTTCAAATCCGCTGCCGATTTTCAGCGTTTTTTTTCCTACAATATCGTCGTGAAAATAAGACTGCATTATCCCTTTCTTATCACAACCGGCGTATGTTGCGCTCTTATGCAATCAGCCCCAAGTGTGTAGAGAGAAAGCAGCATGTCGCACGATATTCTTGCTGTCAGCTGATAAAGCCACTTCAGTTATTTGCGGACAAAGAGACAAAGTACAGCCAACAGATAAAGAAAATAAAACTAAATATTTAAAAACAAAAACTAAAAAGTGTTGCTGTCAGCAATGCGATAAAATATTTACATATTTACTTATGTAAGTATTAGTAGAATGTGTATCTGGTGTGTGGCAAGCTGACTGCAGTACTCGTATGTGATAAGCCAACAACAATACAATCAAGAAATTGCAAAACAATGCAACCAACTCTGTCAAATGCGCTTCTTCCATTGTATTTAAATGAGGAAGTTTTGCAGGCAAAACTTTTTCTGTATATGATTAATCTTTCAACTTCCTCTAATCCTCTTCGTCTACTGTACTGTCGTTACTCTGTCGCTCTGTATTCATTTGGAATATAATTTGCTTTTTGCATTTCTTGTCATAATAATACTTAAAACACAAATGTTTGACACAAGTGTGCAAAATGTCAAGAAAAACCAATTCATTGCTCGTAGAGCAAAGAAATGTCAAGCAATGACGCTCACATATTCAAAAGTCAACACTTAACTGCCATTCAATATAAATAAGATGAGGTGCAGAATCGTTGCAAATATCAAACAGCACAACATGTTGCAAGATCATTCCGAATAACGCAGTGCAAAGTATCAACAACTTTCAGTAAAGTTCAATCTTGCAAATTCTTGTGTAAATGAAAGGAACAGTTGTGTAAATGTTTAAAAAAAAAATATTCACTCAGACTTAGCTTCTTTTTCTACTAAGCTTGCAACTCAAACATTGAAGAACATCTTTTCCTCAACTTCTGCCCTCTTTTTATTCCCCAAATAATATTACCTCACTTCAACGTGATCCTAATCAGCTTAGATACTTAGTATTTGTGTTTTTTTCGATCTTGTGCAAATGAGTTTCTTTTGTATTTTGTTAAACGACTTTAAATGTTGTTCATTCTTTCTCAAAAAAAGCAGGTAGAAGAAAACACGTCGTTAAAGGTTTGCTGCTTATGTCATAGTAGCCAAGTGTGTCTTGTGCATATTCGTGATCAGCAGCAGCATCACCATCATCATCATCATCATCATCACCATCATCATCATCATCATTACCTGCAATCGGTCGGGGTATTGTCTGAGAGTGAGTATAGATAAGATACTATTAAAATCAAAGAAAAGGTTTGTGAAGATCATGTCTGTGATATTTTATACTTACATATGATTCTTATGGACGAGTAGCTATTAGCTTGCTGATGCACAAAAGGTATTTCGAAGAATGCAGTGATCGACAAAAGATGTTGAATTCGTTGATTGCAAACGGAAATGAAAGCCTTAAGAAATTGAAACACGCTTGGGCTAGTAGCATTTTATGTAAGGGGTGATTTTTTTTCTACTTGGTTTTTGACGGTTATACTTCTGACAGTTCAAGTTCATGTGTGATTCTTGACATGTGTCAAAGTAAAAAATGCTCAGTTTGGTTTGCCATTTCATCATGAATAGATTTACGCTTGAACAACGTTTGCAAATTATTGAAATTAATTATCAAAATTCGTGCTCTATGGCAAATGTGTTTCGCAAGCAAATCCAGCAGCAGGCTATATTCAGCTCATTGTGACCAAATTTTGCACCAGTTTCACTTTATTGGATATCAATCCACCAAATCGTATCCATAGAGTGCGTGCCGTAGAGAATATTGCTGCTGTATCTGCCAGTGTCGAAGAAGATCGCCATATGTCCATCCGGCGCCGATCGCAGCAATTGGGTTTGTTATTCGACCACCTGGAAGATTTTACGCAAAGATCTCGGATTAATGCCATACAAAATAAAGCTGGTGCAAGAACTGAAGCCAGGCGAACTACCACGACGTCGAATTTTCTGTGAATGGGCTTTAGAAAAGCTGGATAAGGAACCGTTTATTTATTGAAAAATTGTGTTCAGGGACGAGGTTCATTTTTGGCTCAATGGATACGTGAATAAGCAGAATTGCCGTGTATTTGGAGTGAAGACCAGCCAGAGGTAATTCAGCAGCTACCAATGCATCCCGCAAAATGCACTGTTTGGTGCGGTTTATAGGCAGGCGGCATCATTGGGCCGTACTTCTTCAAAGACGATGAAGGCCGCAACGTTAGGTACCGTTCGATTATAACACCTTTTTTTTGCCGAAAATGCAAGAATTGGACTCGGCCGACATGTGGTTCCAACAGGACGACGCCACATGCCATACTGCACGCGAAACCATGCATCAATTGAGAGGCGAATTTGGTGAGCAGTTATTCTCACGTTTTGGTGCATCCAATTGGCCACCAAGATCGTATGATTTGAGCCTGTTACACTATTTTTTGTGGGGTTATGTTAAGTCTCTTGTATATAGGCATAAGCCAAACACGATTGCTGCTTTGGAAGCCAACATTGAACACGTCATTGGTGAGATTCCAGCCGAAATGTGTGAAAAAGTGTGCCAAAATTGGACCTTCTAAATGGACCACTTCAAGCGTAGCCGCGGGCAACATTTAATTAAAATTATCTTTAAAAAGTAAATGGCAGGAATTGATTTAACGATCCAAATCCACAATTTCATTAACTTTCGTAAAATTTCTGTGTTTTTTTTTTCATTTTCAAAAACTAAACTCTTAAAAAATCACCCTTTACATTACTTGAAGACCTCTGTACTATTAAACTAGTCATACACTGCATTTTTGATTAGAATTTACACAATCGATTTGCTTTGCACATTGTTGGTGAAAATGCTTATACATTGTTTTATAAATCATTCACTTTGCATTGTAGCATTGGATGAAAAGGTTAAGTTCTTTTTTCTGCTAGATTGACTACATACCACATTTGAAGAGATTGTGTATAACCTTTTTCACAGTTTGACTATTGCGTCTATCGGGCAAGTAATTCTACATAAAATGGCAAAGGAATAAAATAACGACATGGATTCCAGATCACATGTAGCACATATGAAAATAACTCACGTGGAGTTCTTTGAATTTGAAGATCAGATATCAGAAAAGAAAAACAAAAGAAACAGAGAAACAGAAATAAAACCTACTATGCTCGTATGTATGTAGAGCGACGGACGAGTGTTTTGAAGTGACATGTGTATGCCAAGTGAGAAATATTTGAAAATACCAGAAATTTAAAAAAAGAAAAAAGTAACTTTCAACTTCCGCTACAAAAAAATAAATCAGCTTCTAACTAATTTTGGAAAAATTCTCTCAAAACACTTTAACTACTTGAAATTATTACATAAATCATTTCTCACAGAACATAACTATTTAACTACATACGAGTACATACTTACATAATTCCTGCTACTTCTCTAATTCACTCATCACACGTGCCCAGCATCGCAGCTGCATGCAGCAATGAGGCGCTGGCCGACTGGCAATGGCAAAATGGTATGACTGGAAGCGGCAATTAATTCCTTTTCGGCACTGTTTTCCTTTCTCACATCTTCTCCATTCTTCTGCGCTCCTCAACTCGACTTAATCCCAATGTGTCGCCCCGCCAAAAATCTTGTGGCTCTTCTGCAAAACGATGAAGTTATTAAGCTGATATTTATTATATTTTCTTCTTTTTTTTTTTTAATTAATTTCTGTGCGTGTTTATTTCTTCTGCTTGTGTTTAAGATTTTTTTTTCCTTTTCGACTTTTGTGGGTCTTTACCAAAGTATCTGTTGCTATTTGTGTGCGTCTGTATCGTGTCGGTTTTTCGTTTCTTATGTTATTTTGCTATTTCTTTGAATTTTTTACTCAATTCTTTAAATTAGTTGCAGTCATTCATTCCATTAGACATGTTCACTTCAATGTACTATGCCAAGCTGACTGACTTACTGACTGACTGACTGACTGACTGACTGACTAATTACTTTAATCACGATCTACAATAATCGTCTGCAATATTAAAGTTGAATGCCTTGGACGGGACGGACCGAGACGGGCCGGGCATTCGTTAAAGTGCTTTAAGTTTACAATAAGAATTTCATACATACTTTACAATATTTTATTTTAAACCCAATTTCATACTCGTTTTCTTTGTTACCCATTGTCTGATTGTATAAAAATTCCTGAATATTGACTCACTCTGTTTGGCGGCGGCAGCAGCAACACCACCAAACACCACCACCACCACCACCACCACCACCACCACCACCACCACGACCATATCAACATAAACTTTCCCAAGCATTGTGCAGCAGCATAAACAAGACTTTTATAATAATACTTTTGATTTCGCACAGTCACACTCCAATGTCAAAGAGCCAAGAGAGAGGGCAAAAATAAGAATAATTAAAAAATATAGATTATAAAAAATGCAACAACAGAAAAATCATCATCAACAAACAACAGACGCCAATCGGTCTGTATACACACACCAATAATCATGTATTACGCTTCAACAATAATAATAACAACAACAACAACAACAGCTTTGGGTAAATCTTATGATGTGTGGTAGCACTGTGCAGCTTGAAAAACTACAAGGCACTGCTCCGTCATAAAAACCAAATACCTACCTACCTAGAGCTTCAGTTAAGTGTGCATGAGTAGCGAGTAGCACTGAAGAAGTTATGTAAGTATACCTTCTCGTAAGTGTATTTCATCGGGTTAACTTTTAAGCTATTGGAATTGATATAAAATCTGGAAATTTGTTGAACACTGCCATTCTCACAGTAAGAACTTACTTATCTTTTTTGATTTGCCTCAGGCCATGGAGTGAGTCATCGGGCATTTGTGTTATTTCTGTGAGTTTCGCTTGATTTATGAATTGAACAAATTGAAAATATTAAATCAATGCTGTGACTATAATTTTATAGATACAAATATACAAATTTATTATTTGCAGCTCAATTAATGTGCGCTTGGTGGACGAACGTAACCAGGCACTTCACTTGATACTTATTTATAACCAAACAGAGATAGAATTGAGAATGCTCAATGGAATATAAAGAGTTTGTTTGCTGTAGTCTGTGTTCTCGATATTGAAGGGACATTTGAGAACACAGATGTTACACATATCGAGCGATGTATACATGGCAAAGGTGTAGACAATACAACATGCAAATGGATACTGTACGAGTATATACTTACCATAAAGCAAGAGTCATTAGTCAGCTTTAGGTGACACCGAAGGAAATGCTCAAGCTACGAAAGGCTATCCTCAAGGTGGAGCAGTATCGCCACTTCTGTTGTCCATTCTGGTTGATGAGCTCCTTCGAGGTCTTAGCGCGAAAGGCTTCGAGGTGCACGGATACGCTGACGACGTCGCGATCCTTATCCGCGGCAAATATGAAGATACAATCTCATATAGGCTACATTTAGTTAGCTTAAGGTTAAACTTAGTAGCTGAGTGGTTTCGAGAATCAGGCCTCAAAATGAATCCTAAAAAACCAATATAACTATTTTCACTAAAAAGAAAAACAAGGAAAGCCTTCGGGAACCAGTTTACTTTAATGACGTTATACCATTTTCAAGCCAGTTTTAATACTTTCCTTGGAAAAATTCTAGATGAAAAATTAACTTGGAATCCTCATCTGGAAAGTATAATCCAAAAGGCGCTTTGGACTAGTAGAAGCCCAATTTGCAAAAACTGGAGACTCAGTCCAAAAGTAGATCTTTATAACATACGGTGCTCCAGTATGGTACAAAAAGGCTTAGCAAAAAACCACTAAAGGAAAAATCTGCAAAATTCAGAGGCTTGCCTGAGTCTCAGTAACAGGAATCAGGCGAACAACACCAACAGCATTATTAGAAGATGCATTGAGCCTGCCATCACTACACGTAGTGATCAAACAAGAGGCATTGAAGTTCACTGGCAAGCTCATGTTGCAAGACAAAGACACTGAAAGAAAAGTTAAACATTTCGCTCTTGGCAAATAATTGCCTAAGGAACAAAACGGTGGTCGCTGTGGCGTTGTGCGTTGGACTGCTACGCAGAGTGTCCGGGGTTCGAATTTCGGCATAGGCAAAATCAAAAAGTAGAAAAAAAAAATTTTCTACACGGCACCAGCTCTTGGCAGGCAAAGGCAAACCTACAAGAGTAAAAATTGCCTATGAAAAGCTTTTCACTTCGCCGTTCGGATTCGGCATTAAACTGTAGGTCCCTTCCATTCATGTACAAATATAACACGCACAACGTGAGTGGATGCGAAAAGCTCGGCTTAGGCCCTCCATGGGCTTAGTACCATTAAAAGTAAAAGTAAGGAGCAAAACCTTAACACCGCAATAAATGATTCGTGCCTACCCCGATATAAATTCCAACACAATTTTCAAGTTACATAATTTCCCAGTAGAGATATGTACTAGGCAAAAGGAATGTCCTCGCTTTGCTGGAGACTACGGACTCAGTTTTTCAGGCGGAAGTCTTAGAGAATATGAAGAAAGTGCGTCGTGTAAACGAAACATCAATATTCTCTCGAACAGCAAGGCTGCACTACTGGCCCCTTAAACTCCTTCAAAATAAGTTCAAAACTTATATGGGAATGACTTCAACTACTGATCCAGCTAGCATCACAAAATAGAGTTCATCTAGCCAGCTGATGAGCTAGCCAAAAAAAGAGGCATCCGAACCCATGTTTTTGGATCAACCCCATTCTGCGGCCCGCCAAGGGATTTTGTAAAGCTCAATCTTAATACTTGGCTGAACAGAGGTCATTCAAGCTGCTTGGGACGACACCTCAGGCAACAGATAAGCAAAATCAATCATGCCAAGTGTATGAAAGTTAAGAACAGAGCACATTCTGTGCCACTGTGACAAGCTTGCAAGTCTTAGACTTCGTCACCTTACTCACCAGGGATATCTTAGAATCTTTAAAAGCTACAAGACTAGGAAGTGTATCTTAGGATATTCAATGGGTTCTTCACAATAGGCCCAGCCCCTGTTTCAATCTAATCTACTCTAATAGGACTCGAAGTGTGAATTTCTAAAAACTGAGCAGTAGTAATAAAGAATTCAATTCTGTGCTAAAAATGAATCAACCAGAAGTGCTGACGTAAGTGATTGTTACTGAGGTTCACCCTCAGCAGCTTTTCATCAGAATAGAAACTTTCACAAACCACAGTGAACTTCAGATTAAAAAAAAAAAAAAAACCTTAACAATTTTTATACATACAAATTTGTATAAAATATTCAAAATTTTCACAACTAGAAATAAAAAAAAAAAAAAAAAAATCACTGCGTTGTTGAAAGTTCAACAAACTATTTGCACTTTCATTATTTTTCGATGCCATTCACTCAACCACACTTCAGCTTTGAGTACGAGTACATCTTTGAAGCATACTTATAGGTGCATAAAATAATAAAACAACCAACACCGAAAAGGTACACACCAAAACTATTCCTAGAGTGTTGTGAGGCGTGCGGGGAGCAGACGATGTGAGCGTCCATGGGCAGTACGTGTTTAAGTGCGCGTCTAGACACCTGCAAAATGTAAATGAGTGAACGTTAATGGTGGACAAACATTTCTGGACTTTTTAGTAGTAGTTTGCGTAAATAGAATTCAGCAAAAAAGTAATACACAGAAAATAAAAAGATTTCTTATTAATTTATTGCAACTCTTAAAAGTATGCAGCATGCATTTTTTATGACTGTTTGTTATTTTAAATAATTTTTACTTAACTTGAAAATATTGAAGTTTTATTATGAATCTGTGCAAACTCCACGTACTTTGTTAACTTTTGCTGTAGTAAATACAGAAAATTAGAAAAATACTATTGCATAAATTTATTTATTTGCCTTAAAGTATGCAAGGGTAACAGAAAAATGCTATTGCAAATTTGTACTATTTTTTGCTACTTAGAGAAGCGAAGTATAAAGAAGTAAAAACATATAGGGGGCAAGTGCAAATGAAAATAATTAACAAAAAATATTAGAAACTATAAAATTGTTTATAATTTTTTAAGAATATTTAAAGAATTTCTTACTATGCTGATGCTAATTGAATTTTTCTAAAGTGACTGTAATTTCTTAAATAGCAATCTCGTTGATTTTATTTCACTATAACATATTTCTTTGTTTATGTATTTGTAAAAGTTACTTAACTGTAATTTGTATATTTTATTTTTTTTCTTTTTTTTTTCATTTACGAGTATTCTTGTTTTTAAGATTTTTTTTTTACATTAGTGTTGTAAGAAGCAAAAAATAAAATTCTTTCGACAGACTGGCGACAATTTAATAACCTGACAATAGCAAGGCCGCTATGAAAAGTGAATGAAAAAATGCAATAGTGTAATGCAATTTTATTTGTTCCGCTTTTTATCTACATACTGCGTACTTCTATTGCTACTAGTTTTTATGCGGTTATTCATTTCTTTCGCTTTTAATTTTCTTTTGATACTAATTCCATTTTTATGTACGATTTCACTCGAGTGCAATGCTAACATTTGTTCGTGGCATGGAATTAGGTACTCACAACACTGCCATTGCTTCTTATGTTTTTATAAAGGATAAAACGCCATTGACTTGAGCACAAATGCCGTAAGTAGCCCTTTTCATCGGGTATTACTTTAACAGAATAGAAGGAAAACACTTCCATGAAAATTAGTTATTAAGAACATTGCACAATATTTTACTGCACTGCATTCTGTTTTATTCAGTCTAATTTTAAAACTGGTTGAATTTTGGATTTCATCCTTAACATTAATATAGTCTGTAGGGCTATACATGACACTCTTGGAAATGAATTGACTAAGGAATAAAACCTTAATATCACAATAAATGATTCGTGCCGACCCCGATATAACTTCCTGCACAATTTTCAAGTTACAGCTTTCCCTAGTAGAGATACTTGGGAAAAGGAATGCCTCGTTATGTTGGAGACTACCATGGATCAAAAAGAAACAAGGGAGTTGGAACGGGAGTCTATGGAGTCAGGCCGAGAAAGGATATTACTGCTAGTATGAGCCAAGAAATCTCAGTTTTCCAGGAGGAAGTAAGGACGCAACTGAATTATGTCTTAGAGAATATGAAGAAGGGCCTTACATCTACATATATTCTCTGGGACAGTAAGGCTGCACTACTGGCCCCTTAAACTCATTCAAAATAAATTAAAAACTAATATGGGAGTGTCTTCAACTACTAATCCAGCTAGCATCACCAAATAGAGTTCATCTAATTTGGATACCTGGTATTGAGGTACAATAGTATTGAGGGCAATGAAATGGCTGACGAGCTCGCCGGAAAAGGGGTATCCAAACCAACTCCATTCTGAGGCCCGCTATGGAGTTTTGTACAGCTCAATCTTAACACAGAAAGGTCCAGGCTGCCTGGAACGACACCTTAGGCAACAGGCAAACAAAATCATTCATGTCAAGTATATCAAAGAAAAGAACAAAATAACTCTTGATGTTAAACAGAAACGGCAACTGAGCTGTCACAGGATTTCTTACTGGACACTGCCCAGTTAGGAAACATCTTGCTAACATGGGAACAACTCGAGACGAATACTGTAGATTTTGTGACGAAGACGATAAAACAGCAGAGCACATTCTGTGCCACTGTGACAAGCTTGCAAGGCTTGGACTTTGTCACCTTACTATTACTCAACTACGGTTGAGGTGGGCCGAATAACTCCCAGGGATATCTTAGCATTTTTAAATGCTACAAACCTAGGAAGAGTATTCAATTGCCTCTTCACAATAGCCATTTTTAGACCACAGTGATTTGGTGCCTTCTGCAAAGTCCACGTTTCAATCTAATCTCACAGTTCTTAGGTGAATTATAAATCAGTCAAAAACTAGCAAATCTTATTCATAAATTTAAAACAATCATTATTTTGATTGATATAAACAATAACACAGTGCTCCCCCTAAAATGCGAATCGGATCTCTCCAAGCTAAAAAGTTAGATAACAAACTAGTTTTTGGAATTTTCTCAAAATCAAATCGTCTCATTTCTTTTTTATTTGCATTTTAGTAAAAAAAAAAAATATTAAATTTTTGTCTTTTAGAAACCGTAGGTTTTGGAGGTTTTTCTGTATGAGGAGTTTAAATCGCAAGTTATTTAACAAAAAAAAAATTATTTTTGAAGACGCTACGCAGCCTGGACTTTTCTGTTCAGCCATGTGTTAAGATTGAGCTGTACAAAACTCCATGGCGGGCCTCAGAATGGAGTAGGTCCAAACATGGGTTTGGAAAAGCTTTAAAAATTCAAAATCCACACCTACATGCTATTCAATTGGGCGGAGTTAAAAATATATGTGCAGATAAATGTTCCTTGGAAAAAATAAGTTTAGGTCACTTAACAACAAAATAACCGTAGTTCGTTCACGGAAAAAAAATATCTCAAAAAAATGTCCCTTCTCTAGTGTGTAGCACCACCGACTACGCACTGAACAAAAATATACACACAATAATTATTTTATATCATGATACTTACTTTACTTTACTTTTAATGGCACAACAGCCCATGGAGGGCCTAGGCCGAGCTTTTCGCATCCACTCATGTTGTGCGTGTTATATTTGTACATGAATGGAAGGGACCTACAGTTTAATGCCGAATCCGAACGGCGAAGTGAAAAGCTTTTCATAGCAATTTTTACTCTTGTAGGTTTGCCATTGCCTGCCAAGAGATGGTGTCGTGTAGAAAAATTATTTTTTCTAGTTTTTGATTTTGCCTGTGCCGAGATTCGAACCCCGGACACTCTGCGCAGCTGTCCAACGCACTACCTCTACGCCACAGCGACCATATATCATGATATATATTCCTTTTTTAAAGTTCTTTTTTCATTAATGTGATACGATTATTTTGTTGTTCAGTAACCCCAACTATTTTTTTCTAAGGAACATTTATATCATAATATCGTTTTTACCTCCGAACATTTATTTAGGATGAAGTCGTGGTGTCTAAAATAACATGATTATTTATTCCACCGTAGCTCAAAAATCAATTTTTTCAACAAAAAAGAATATCATGAGAAAAAAAAACAAACAAAAAATGGCGTTCTGTGTAATATTCAGAGTGCATTCCTAAAAAGTATGCAATGAAAAGTAAATATAAGTATTCTACTAAATACAATTTTTTATACCATAAGTTTTATTTAATTAAGATATGAAAAATATTCCATTTGTTTAATTATTCGTTTCCTACATATTTACTTAAGTTAAGTATACATCGTTTTCAGTGGTGCTTAAATATTGTCTATGTACTTGATAAGTTTCAATAACCATTTACAATATGAACAGAATTTTCAACAAGTTTAATTGGATACTTTCTTTTTGCAGTCTAATTGTTTCCTCGAGGGAAAAACAATTGCGTTGCGGCTGTGTTACATTTAATCTTAAATTTTTATCATATGTATACGCACTACATACAAAAACGGAACAGTATTCCCTTTTTTCAACCTGCTGCAAATGCCGGCAACAAATATTTTTGAATAAAATTTATAGTTTCATATCAGTAAACATTAACTTTTTCAGTCCATAACACACTCACACATACCCGCACACAATCGCATGTTTTCATGCAATAAAAAAACCAAATCGACAACTCGTCGGACATAAACAAAACACATGGCTGACATGGCAGGCAGACAGGCAGACAGACGAGCCAAAAGCACGCCATGTTATGTTATTATTGGCGGCCCCCCCGAAAGAAAAGGATATAAAAGTTGTCAAGTTGCGAGGAAAGGAAAACTGAGCCGCCATCATGGCGCCACCGTGCATGTAGTTGTAAAAAACAGAATAGAGTGGCTGCTGTTGTCGATAGTTTGTTGCTTTCAAGTGCCAATTACCAATGCAACCGACAGTCAGCATGTTGGTGTGTTGGTCTGCACAAATGTCCATAGTGAAGAAAATGATACACAAAAAATTAGTTCAAACAGTTATGTGGTAAGCAACATTGGAAAGTTTGCAATCGATGTTATCGGGCAACAACACACACACATACACACACACACACACACATACACATACTAATGCATTGTAAGCCACAAAGAGTATTTCAAGGATAACTTTGTTGTTGTTGATGTTGATATTGTTATTACAACCAAGTTGCATGCCAGGAAGCGAGTCATGCCAGTAAAAAAAATCATTATAAAGTCTATTAAAATTGTGAAATAAAACTTTGCTCAAATGCTTTTTCAATGTTTTGACTGAAAGTTTCATGTATTTACAAAAGTTTACACACAAAACTTGTTACCAAATTAACTAATTTTTATGCTCATTAAATGCATGCGAACTCGTTCCGTCCCCGCCGTTGCACATAACCTCCTAACCCCACTTCATTTCACCCCAACACTAACCTCAACAAGAAAAGAGTAAATGCTTGTAGCATAAAACTTTCCAAATAAATCAAATTTTTTCCACTTCTTCTTCTTTTCTTTTTCTTGTTAACCCTTCCTTTTTGGTTGTACGCTGAGAAAATGAGCAAATGCAAAGTTGGGAAAAACTTGCTGTAGCAGTAAATGAAAATTGTGTGTTCAGAAAAAGTGTGAAAAGCTAAAATCGGCGCTAAAATTGCAAAAAGAAAAAAAAAGCAGAGGGAATTTCAACGAGTTTAAAAATGTCGAAATTGGCTGCTTCTAATGAAAATGAATGAACAAATGAAATAGCTCCAAGGTGATGGGTGGTGGGAATAGGTGAAAGGCGCTTGCACAAAGGTGGCGCAAAGTGTTTGCCCTCAGGCTGCTCTGCTCTGCTCTGCTCAATGTAATTAACGCCAAAACGTTCAACTTGAAAGACTCGCAGAATTGCTGCTCTTTCTCGTGTTTCTCCCATTCCGGCCCCCGAACCCTTTCACTTCTTCCACTTTGTTTCTTGCCCTTGATTGTTGTTGCTGCCTGCGCTGATGATGACGTATTTTGACGCTTGAGATTTTTAAAACAAATTTGAAGAGTTCTAATTAAAAAGTAAAAATTGTTGTAAGAAAAGCAAGCAGACGAAGAAGCAAATAAATAACAAACAAAAATGTGGAATTAAGAAAGAAATGAGTTTAATATTTAAATAGGGAAAAAGGAAGAGTGACGCGAGCTGTTGGTAAAAAGTTAGTATTTAGAGGCCATATAATTTTGTTTCTTAAAACATTTAAAATTTTCGTGGGAACATATGCAAAAAAAGCAGTGAAATAAGTAGCATTATCTAGTTTCCTTCAACTTAATGGAGAATAATTAAAATTCTTTATGAATTTTTTAGTTTTTTAGTTCAATTTATATTACAACAAACAAATCACAACAGAAACAAGTTCAAAATCAAATCCGCATAACCTTAAACAAGCAGAAACACACTCACACATACACACACACACTCACTCATACACACACACACACACACATGAATTCAACATATTCATTTCCAAACACTTCCGCTTTGAGATAACAATCGTATGCCGAAAAATAGCGCGACGCTCGAGAGTTTTTCTTGCCAAAAATAAAAAGCATAAACGTAAAGTCAAAAAACGTATAAGGAAAAAGAAACTTGGAGAAACCCTGACCGAACAAAATTACACACTTACGAGTACACATAAATATGTATACATAAAACAGGCAAGTCAACACGAAAACTGTCATTGGGTCAATGTCGTGCAAAAAAGGAGATAATAGATTATCCTTGGGGAGGGTTTAGCTTGTGTTTTGGTTGCTGTAGTTTTTGTTCTTGTTGTTGTTAGCTGCTACTTCTATTTTCACAGCAACGGAAACATGTTGTATCATAAGCTCCCTTCGTTCCTGGTGCTCGTTCTTATGTCTTTATGTGTGTTTATTTATATAGACGAAAGTGTGTCTGCTTCCCCATTTTTTCTATTCTTTTTTTTTGTTTTTGTTTTTGGGATATTCCACATTGTTAATGCAATCCGCAACCAAAAATGTGTGTTTAAATTTTGACACTTTTACTGTTCTCGTTATAGGTAGTGCTGAAAATATTGAACTTTGAACTTATTTGAGTAGGGTATGGGGAAAAGGAGCGGTTGGTTTTTCGGAGCTTGTTTAACTAATATGTTAACACACACAACACGACCACCGGAAATTGGAAAGCCATTATTCTTCATTTGATATGTGTTTGCCGAATTATGGGGAGTAAGAGTGGAGTAGCTTTGAATTATTGGAAGAATAACATATTTGATTGGTCATAAATAGAAGAGAGAAAGAGAAAGCACTCAATTTAAAGTAACGCTTCTAATTATTTTGAATTTTAAGAGAATTTTTGTTGTAGATACCTTTAACTTTTATTTTTCGCTGTCATTGCCGACGTCAGTTTCTTCCTCTTTGCAGCAGCAGAGAAGCAAACAATCCAATCTTTACATATCACAAAAACAACCGTACGCACAAAATGGCGGCATCGATATACGCTGCTGTGCTACTGCTACTGCGGCTTCTGCTGTTGCTGCGCTGATGTTACTTGTTTACATTATTCCAATTAGATTATCTTGGGTTTTACTCGGTTTATTTTTATTTTCCTTCTCATGTCATCTTGGTTTTCAGTTCCTCTATGTACTTATTTCATCTCACTACTGCCACTACACACTTTGAACTTTTGACACTTTTGTTTCTGTTGTTGTCATTGTGGTTGTTGTTGTCGTTGTTGTTTAGTCTCTCGAGTAGATTATCGCATTTAGTGTCATTGCAGCCATATTGTTTTGCATTTTGTCATCTTCTTTTATTCTCTATACTTTTGTTTCACTCTTTACGTACGCCGCCATTTTAACGTTTCAATTAAAATTTACATCTTATTTCCCTTCATTCCACCACAGGCGATTGCGGTGAAATGGTTTTTTATTTGCATGCTGATTAGAAATTTCACGATCAACTTTAAATTCTTCGTTTGTCATTAATCTTGAATTTCAATTAATATTTTCTAATCTTCATACTAACGCAACAATCTGGCAACGCTACATCATCCTTTTACTCGGGCAATGCGTTGCAAATCAGAACAATAATTAAACATTCCAAATGTTTGTGCTGTCGAAACTTTTCCAAAAATTATTCCAAGAGCTAAACCTTACCTTGCTCAGAAAGAATGCAAAAACAGAAAAAAAAACAAAAATAAAATAAAAACTGCAACAAAGCACAAAAGTGGAAGTTGACATTTGACTTTTGGCAATGAAATTTTATTTGTCAGACAATGCGGAGTCTGCTGAATGCACTTGAATTACATTAAAATTTGTTTATGTCTGCTTGCTAAATTGAAAACGGAAAAAAGTAATGAAATTCTTAGCGGTTCTCCTTCAACTTAAAGCTTTTTGTAGTGGCGCCACCTATCGATCACTTTGCATGAGATAGAGATGAAGCGTTCGAAAATGGAGGTAATTATTTAATAAAAAATGTTAACGCATTGCAAAGAATAGTAGGGTGGGAGGAAAACACATGCGAGTTTTTAAATCTGACACCATCCAACTTGATAGAGCTTCTATAGAGTTACAGTAATCGGCTCCAAGGAAGCTAGAAGTATGTAATTGGAATGAAGGTTTAGGAAGGTACTGAAAACTTACAGAACATTTGAAGAGCAATAAATTCTACTATGCAATTTACTTACATTTAGTTACAATTATCTCAAAAAAAAACCAATTTACCTACATAAGTTTAGCAAGTTATTTTAAAACAATTTCTTTACATTTAATAAGTAAAAGCGCTCAAAGCTCATGTCTTCCCGGCTCATGGCTCATGTCTTCCGCCATTTCTATTGACAACAACAATGTAATTTAATTTAATTTTCAATGTTTTTTCCATCACACTAAAAATTTACAGAAAAAGTAGCATGACTTTCACTTAAAATGCGATTACGCAAATTTTCTATTTGAAAATGATAACGATAATAGCATTTCGAAAATTTTCAATAGTATATTCGCAAAAAAAAAACTGTCTGTGTTGCGTGTTAACTACACAACACACACTGTCATTTTGGGTGAAGAGAAAGGGAGAGAAGACAAGAGGCGAGAACTACCACGGAGACTCTTGGGAATTTTGTACACGAAACAGGAAGGGAGTTCTTGGCTCTTCTTGCGTAAAGAAAAAGAAAACGCAAGACTAGAATAGAAAAAACGTTGGTTGGTTCGTTACCATACCGAATACCAGAAAAGGGACACTGTCAAATGAGTTGAATACTCGAAGTAGCAGCAAACGCAAAGGAATAGGTAAAAAAGTTTCGGTTAAGTAGGAAGAAATTTTAATTCTAAGACAGAACTGTTGTTATGTATATGCGATGCATCTATGTGCGAGTTCTCCCAAAATTACACTCAAATAAATACTTTTAAGCAAGTAGTAGCAAAAAGATATGAAATAAGGAAGAACGGAAAAAACAAAAAGTTTCCATCCTTCTTGCGAAACAATTTTCATTACCTTTCATTAAGTTTTGGTAATACAATTATTCCAATGGGAATAAGTAACATTAGTAGTGCCTTACAGTATGAACTATTTTCTGTTGTCAATAGAAAACAATATTCTGATGTGTTAACTTCAAAAAAGATATAGGAAACATTTGGGTTTTGCTAAATTGTTTTCCACTTTTTAAAGGTTCCTTCCACTTTTTGAAGTTTTCTTGTTTAGAATCGTTTTTATATTAACGACGGGGTAAAAGGTGATCGTGACAAAACGGAATTGTCACAGAAATATACGGCAGCGCCCTCTAAGCAAGTAGCGCCCTCTATCAATCAAGTATGAAAAAAATGAGGTTACATATGTAAGTATATTCACATAAATGATGGGCAGCACATATGCATCCACTATGCGCCCTCTATCAATCGATAGAGGTGCCCTCTATCCTTCTACCGACCGCATGTGGGAGGTCTCAGATAAAGCGATAATTTCCAGCGTTAAAGAGAAATCATCTATTGAAAAGACATTGGAAACAATCCAGCAGCAAAACAGGAAAAATTTCTACTCAATTAAGTGCAATGTAATCGAAAAATAAACAGAATCGGAGTGATACCACACCACAGTGACAATGTAAGGATAGAGGATTCCCCTATCGATTGATAGGGGTCGCTGATTCGAGTATGATTCATACTCGATTGATAGAGAGTGCTGCCCATCTGTTTCTAGTAAAATTTGATATTTCAAACAAAATTTTAAAGAGGTTGGCACAAAATTTACTTGAAAATTTGCCTCTTTCCTGGAAAGAAATTAACTCGCATCAGCACAACCAAACATAGACGAGATTTGCCATTCTACTAGTCAACCTCATAACATTCGGGAGTTCTCAGACTGGTAAGTGGCAAATTTTTCACCTGTTGAGATCATACAACCTGAATATTTTGATCATAATGATTAAGATTATTATAATGATGATGATGATGGAAAGATTATACTTAATTTTAATGATGTAACAAATAAATTCGCATGCTTTGAGTATGAATATTTTGATGGAGATGATTATTTTGCAGAGGGCATTGCATGCATTGGAAATGCAAACGAACAAAATGAAGTTAATCCAGATGTAGCACACCTGGGTTCAGAGAAACATCAAACTGAACTATACAGGGCTTATCGTTTGCATAAAAGTTTTCTAAACCTAACCTGAGAACCCAAAACGCAAACGTTTTGAAGAAGTAAACTTCTGTAGGTCGTTCCACTGATGGACATAATTTTTTTTTTATCCTTAAACTAGTAAGCGCTTTTTCTTTCATACTTGCTTTTAAGTTTCATACTTGTTCTGGTGAATTTTCCGTACTATTTACATTAATACCCACTTACTAATTTAATTTAATTTACGCTACGTTAATCAGCTTAGCACATACTCATAGACTCTGTCACCAACACAATCAGTTACTTACGCGCACACACACACACACACACACCAACGCATCACTTACTCACGTAGCTCAAGTGCTGCTGTTACGTACATAAAACAAAACGCTGTTAATTACAACCGTGAAGGCGTTGACAAACATAAATATAATTAATTAAGGGTTGTGCTTGCATTCAGGTTTAATTGTGTGGATATGTCTCAATGCGAATGAGTGTAGGTGTGTGTGTGTGTGTGTGTGTGTATTTAATTAAGAAACGATAATAATGAAATGAAAATAGGTACACCTGCAGTAAATGTGTGACAATAGTATTCCGAGTGATTGTCAATGATTTGTGCAATGGCTGCGTTCATTTTGCTTCTCTCTAAGGCGTTGCCGTGTCTTCAGAAAACTGCTTAGCCTGCAGTTTTGCAACTTGCAGTAATAAGCATGAATAACAGTTTTCAGCAATGATACCATATTAAAAATAATGATAAACAAAAGCATTTATTCGGTTTCGAATCATCACACCCTTAAACTATTCCTTAATTAAATGGTTATTCTGGTATAATTCCTACCACATCCTGTGAGCCGAAATGAGTAAGAGTTACAGCAGAATATTAACTGCAGCAAATGCAAGAGGAAATTATGAAAAAAGGGTTTTAAACCATTAACGTAGTGCTAGAGAGAAGGAATTTTATAAAGTATAACTGCATAGTGTAGGTAAGTGGTGTAAGTCTCGGGGATCTGAAAACATTTCATAAGTTTACAAAATTTAAGAATTTTCTTTAAAGAATTTAGATCCTTAAAAGCTGGTGCTTTTACTAAAAAAGAACTATTGAAAATCATTGCTACTTTGGCTATGCCCACCCGCATTTGATGCCAGCTGACGCTGTACTCACAAAAATTCACAAAAATTGTTTACATACGAATATCTTTGGCACTTACTTAAGCCATTATCCTCTTGCCGTTTGTTAGCAGCACGCAGCACGCAGCAGCAACCTAAACTGCTTAAAATTCCGAACAACGTCAAGCAAGTTTCATTTCATTTTCGGCGTTCAAAGATAGAAAGCGTACGAATTTGGCATCATTCTTACTTACTTACTTATTTTCTGTGAATATTAAACAAAGTTTTGCGACAATTGCATTATGGCGAAGGAGAGCCACATGCCCCCTTTCCCCTTCTTCATACCCTAAACAACTTTTTCTGTCTCTCTTTGGAGTTCTATTTGGTTGTTCTTTAGTGCCACCGTCGCCGCCGCCGTCACCAAATGTTAAAAAATGTTATGATTGTTTTTTTTTTTTTTTTTTTTGTACTTTTCCAATGTGAAAGCGCCTCTAAGCAGGCTACATTATATTTTCTTTTTACATCGTACACTGTTTTTGGTGCTGTTTATGAAGACATCTCATTTTTATGCGGGCTGCCTGTATGACGGGCTGCCTCCGATTCTTTTTCTTTTCAACTCAGGCATAATCGTTTATTATTTAAATTTCCTTTCTTCCGCCCAACTAATTCAATGTAGACCCACAATGAAGCGATAGAAACTGGTCGAGACGTTAAAAAATGTAAAGAGTATAGAGAAATTGAGAGGATAATTGCAGAATTCTGTATATCAGCTAGAAAAGAAAAGGCATTAAGACACACTGCGTTAAAATTTGCTGCTGCCTTCGAAACTTGAACCCGAGCCGGGCCACGAAAAGTCAGTCGAGCCAAGTAGTCATACAGTCAGTAAGTAAGTATGTAAGAAAAGCCATTAGAGTCTAATAATGCTATTATAGCCAAGATATATACCGAATTTAATAGCATCCTTAAAGTTAATCCGGAATAAGAAGAACTTTTTGTATAGCACAAACACAGGCACGAAATTAAGCGTCTATGTATCTACGAGTATGTATGTGAGCGTGTGTCTGCTGCAAGACCAACACCAAAAAAAAAAAAAAAAAAAGAGAAAACAACAGCAATAACAAACATTGCTAGCAGAACAAAAGCAAAGGCTCATTATGTCATACAGACACGCACACACTCACAGAATAACAATTTTCTGCTGTTACCTCTGTAACACAAGCTTATTACACCATGCCGTGCCACAATAGGAGACAGCAATGATAAACACAAAACACAAGAAAAAACAAACAAAAAGTGTTAATGAATGCCGTAAAATAAGTCGAAAAATTAAGCTAATTAATGTGTTTGTGGCTAATTATAAGGATTATTTTGTATTACGTTCGTATGTGAGTATGTACTCATGTGAAAGCGCTCGAGAAATAGTATAGAAAAGTGTATAGTTTTAGGCTGCAGCATATTTACAAGTGTTCATTATTAGAAGGGTGTTTTTTTTTGAGTCACATTTAAATATTCCTCTTATTATAATTTTATACAATTTAAATGTTCTACGTTTGCAGTAACAAATCTACTTTTAAATCTTTAAATCAAGCATTTGCCATGATTTGATGTTGATGCATGCTGCACGCATATCCTAAAGCCATGCTATAATTAAGTGTAAACAAGCATTTCATTGCAGCTTAATGTCAGCATTATTCTCTGGACACTCTTGTTGTGATCCTTCGCATAGAGACAGAGCGATAGGTAGACAGACAGACAATCAGTGATACAGACAGTGACACAGACATTGAGACAGACAGTGAGAAAGACAGTGAGACCCGTATCATAATTTTTCGTCTAGAAAGTAAGTATTTCCCTTTTTCTTTATTGTAAATGTGTATGCGGAACAATTTAAGTGTAATTTTTCCCTTCGCTCGACCATGTACTGTTAATAAGATTTGCAGTCACCGCCAGCCACATCATTTTACAAATTTACTTCTGTTTAAAGGGGCGGCACCCATAATAAATGTGTCCTGTGTCCTTTGTTGTAAACTTTTCACTTGCCTGTCAAAGCCGTTGTGACTGTTGTTGTTATTGCCACTGCTGCTAACAGAATATTGCATTTTGAACAATCTAACTATGCAACGCAAATGTATCGTACATGGTAAGTCCTTTGTATCCCGAGTCTGCAGCTACCATAAGTACATTTATCTAGATCGAAGCGAAATGCAATAAGGGTTTGCATAGTTACAGCTACTATGAAGTTGAAGGCATGATTTTCGAATATTTACGCAATATTTTCCTATCATTTAAATGCGTTTTCCAATGCATACTTTTAGGATGAGTGGGCGATATGAGAGAATGCAATTTGAATTTTTTTTTTTACTAAATTGAAGTTTTCTAATTGGAAATTTTGAAATATCATGTGCTCCAGAATGCAAATAATTATCTCTGATTTATGGGTATTTATTTGAACGCTTTTGCCTTAAAGCTCATGTTCAAGATTTGAATCTAAACATTTTTCTGCCTTGCAACAGAAATTTCAACTCCTCCCCAAATTCAATGCAGTTTCAGTATCGGTTCTTCACAAAACTTTACATAAATATTTTAGTGACTTTCTCCACAGTGCTCTACAAAATATCAAATTTTCTTTTTGACTGCTGATGGCAAATGCAAATTTTTGCATATTGGAAATTATGCAAAAATTTAGTTTATCCCATGAGAAGTTGACTAGAAAACGTAGCATAAATTGTTTGTGTGTGTGTGTGTGTGTTGTGTGTGTGTGTGTGTGTGTGTGTGTGTGTGTGTGTGTGTGTGTGTGTGTGTGTGTGTGTGTGTGGAGAACGAGGAAATGAGCTCTTGAAAAGGACAATTTCGATTTGTGCATAACAAATGCATTCAAAATTAAGAAAAAGCAAAACTGGACACAATCTAGCTATTTTTCTAAATAACACTGTGGAACAGGTAAACTCCAATTGGGGTTTTGAGAAGTGTTTAACAATAATTTAGGGTGGCTGAGGTTTTGAAATACCGTGTGTTAAAGTTTAACATATCTCAGCTATTTCTGGAAAACAAAATTATATCAAAATTAATTATATCAAATAATACTTATGCTGAGGTCTGAGAGAAAGTTATTCGTTATGAAAGTTTGAACAGTTTTTAACTTTATAGCATCAACCCTAAGACCAGCCCTATCAAGTGGGGAGGTTTTTTCGATAATAATTTGTTTTTTAGCAACCCTTTTTCCCCTCATTTTGGGGTTTTTTGAATAAGTTATTTTTTCGAACTACCCTTGAAAACTAATGTTTGAGAAAAGTAACAAAAAGAATAAAAAAATATCGAAAAAAATATCGTCCATAAGAAATTAGGGAGTGATACCGATCAACAAAATGGTCATAGCCTCACCCTTTTCGTGTTAATGACACCCAAAACCCAAAACTATTTTAATAGTTTACAAATAAAACCTAAAACTGTGCGGCAAAATCAACTTTTCCCAACTAAATAGGGATTTTTAGATATGTTTGACACTAATTTGTGGACGCTGATTTCGAGTATGAAGTCAGTTTTTTTTGCAGCTCCTCGAGTTATAGAAAATTATATCAAAATAATACTTACTTTAAATAATACATGCTGAGCGAATGAGAGAAAGTTATGCGCTATGAAAGGTTGAACATTTTTTAATTTTACACCATCCACCCTACTAGCCCTTTTTCCCATCATTTTGGGGTTTTTAGTTGAACCTTGTTGGAACGATCTTGGAGATGTTTTCCAGATATATTCAACTTTAATACATTTTTTGATAACGCGACTTTTGCCTGTAGAACGATTTCAAAATAGAGATGATTGCCGTGATCATGGGGCCTCAAACCTCACCAATTCACCTTTTACCCTATGGTGGCTTGGAAAATATTATATAAAGCTCTATATCCTACCTACAAAAAAAAAAACCTGTGGGCAAGTAAATTCGCTTATTGTCGTTAAAGGGTTAACTAACGGTGTTTCGGAGATTCGATCACTACAACCCTACAACCGATGATCAATCTTGGCCGCCTCTATAAAGCTTCGCTAGTCGCCTCTGCTATTCCCACGCTGGCACCAGTTAATAAGGCCAAGTGCAGTCAGGTCGCCCTGCACCTGGTCTTACCAACGGAGATTAGGACGTCCTCAACTGTGTGTTCCTTTACCGTGGTTCGAATAAAACACACTTCTAGCCGGAGCGCTTTCTTCGCAGAGGCACCAGTTAATAAGGCCAAGTGCAGTCAGGTCACCCTGTACCTGGTGGCGACCTGAGCCTCCATCGAATGAAAAAACACCATTCTAGCCGGAGCGCTTTCTTCCAGAGACTCGATTTGCTCCGAAGAAAAAAAACTGACTTAATATTCGTCATCCCCCAAGTTAATCTTAAACATTTCACAAACTCCCATCTGAGTGGGGAAAATTTGTTTTTTGTTGCACAGTGTAATAGTAGTAATGACGGGTGTAGATGGATTAGTTAGTAAAATTTCAACATTTGCATTGTTCAAATGTTCATTCTATTTATCTTCATCCATGGGATTTTGGAAAGACTGCCAACCTTTAGATCTTCTCACCAAAAACTCAACACTTTATGATTGTTTCATAAACATAATTTTCTCAAAAATTATTATTAATGCGATATAGCTTCTGCTCGGTATAAAACCACAGCATGACCGCAGCCTAATGTAACAAATATTAATTTATTACTCCCAGAGCGTACCACAAATGAGTTTCCAATATGCCGCTAAGGCAAAGCAGAGGCCGTGCACCCACACACACACTCACACACACATACTCGTACATTTGTTTCCTCTTTCACGTTACTACATATAATGGCCACAATTATGACCCACTGACTTTGTTTCGTGCTTCTCCTGCTTCCAATACATAGAGGTTAATATTTTCTTTTTAAATTCAAAGTTTTTTTTTTTTCTCCCTTAGTTAAACTTACTGGTATCAGCTTTCTTATCTAGCTGCCTGCTTGAATGTCTGTCTGTCTGTCTGTTTGTCTTCGACACGAACGCTGAAAGTTATACGCCTCCAGGGGTAAACACATAAATCACTTGGATGCCGCTGTTATGCGTGTGTGCGTGTGTGTGTGTGTGTGTGCGAATGTGTGTGATGCCCTAATCTATGCTTGCTTTGCCAAGGGAGGATGGGCGCATTAGAATGCATTATATATTTAGCAACAGTTTTATTATTAGGCCAGGCTAACACCAAAATAAGCAGGTGAGTCAGTTACAACTACAGATGCCAGCTCAGCTTAAGTTTATATGTATATACGAGTATGTATGGTATTCACGTAGGTAGCAGAGCTGCCGTCTCTGGAAATTTATGTTTGTCTGACCCATTTTAATTTTCTTGTTGTTTACATTTAATTTGTTGTAAAGCAAGCGGAAATAGCATTCACCGCTGGTTATTTATATGTGCAAGAGCATGAAGGAGCCCACATGACGTAGGTAAGTGAGAGCATACAGTGCAGTTGGCTCATAAAATTCAACAGGTCAGAGTTTATGAAGAAAACTGTAGGCTATGAATGTGGGCAATGGAGAAAACCGATGAAAGCCTCAAAATTTTATATTTAATATTTGGTAGATTTTAAAATACTAATCTGCGCTAAGGTTGTGCCTTTTCTTTTACTTATGTGCTGATTTGCAACAATTGAACATAACTTTTTATTTTTATAGACTTGTAAAAGTTTTATGCTCGCATTTATGGAGATACATTTGGATAGGATATTGGGATATAAAATTTAATATTTCTGTTTTGTAAATGGAAAAACTTTTTAAACATATCTAATGTGATTTTAGAACCGCGAAGAACCGCTGGCGAATATTCGCCGGCAACTTCCACAAAAAAGGCGTTTGCTGGAATGTAGCCTACTTTAAGGCAGTATCGTTAAATATGCAGTCAGCCTCTAAAAAAGCCAGTCAGACAAAAAGAAAATGGCAACATCATTTCAATGCCACACCCACATTTCAACGGCACACGTACACATACACATGCATTTACACTTACCAATACAGTCAAGAGAAAATCGCGTTTACTCACACACATAATCTAGTTTTAGGCGAAGCATAGCAATGGGCTGTCATAAAAATACATCATTGTGAATGATGGTACTACTATGGGAAAACTATGTAAAATACTTCAGTCGATACAGGCAGACTACTTTTGCATTTTTCATACACTGAGGTAGTGAGCAACATAAGCCTACGCCTAAAATCATTGACATGGAACCGTAATAATTTTTGTTTCTACAGCGAAAGACGCAAGTTCAATGATATCGAAATGTTACGGGACATGAACGAAGTCCGAAAATAATGAAAGAATAAGACGTCCGGGGCCTCTTCCTGCAAGGATGATTGTGGTGACATATGTCCATGTGGTGACATAATGAGATTATGGAGGGAGTACTTTTCGCAACTGCTTAATGGCGATGACGTCAATACGTCAATAATCCCGCAGATGGCCTGCCTGCTGAGTTATTTAAGACTGGAGGCGAAGAGCTCACAAAACGCAAGCATGAGCTTCTATACCGAATATGGTCGGATGAAAGCATGCCAAGTGAATGGCACCTCAGCGTATTCTGCCCAATCCATAAGAAAGGTGATTCCACAATCTGCGCCAACTACAGTGGGATAAGCCTTCTTAATAAGTATTGCATATAAGGTTCTATCGAGCGTGCTGTGCAAAAAAACTGAAGCCCATTGTCAACGAACTGATTGGACCTTATCAGTGTGGCTTCAGGACTGGTAAGTCGACACCCACAATCTATTCTATTCGACTCCGTGAGATCTATGGTCCAATATGCGTGGATGATGTGTATCGAATAAAATGGAACGATGAGCTGTATGAGCTGTACGCCGACACTGACTTAGTCAAGCGTATACAAATCCAGCGTCTTCGCTGGCTGGGTCATGTTGAGCGAATGGAAGAAAGCGCTCCGGCTAGAACGGTGTTTTATTTGAGCCACGGTGGAAAAACACGCAGAAGAGGAGGTCCTAATCTCCGTTGGAAAGACCACATGCAGTTCGACCAGACTGGCGAAGCTTTATAGAGAGGCGACGAAGCTTTATGGAGAGGTGACCAAGACCGATCATCGGTTGTAGTGCCACGTAAGTATATCTGCGAAGAGACAAGCATCATTTAGTTACGAGAACATCTCAAATGACATATTTGATTGCCAAAGATTCATAGCTTCTAAGTGCGGGCTGTAGAAACCTATGAAGACATTAAAGTATGTACAAGTACTCGAACGGTTGCTGTTGCATTTATTCTTTCGTTTTTTTTTATTGCAAATGAATGAAACAAACATTTCCTATTGTTTTTTTTTTTTTTGCAATTGTCTTCTTTGTTTCCTCTACTTCGCATCGCAGGAACATGTCGTGACATGACAACATTCGCTCTTCCTTTCTAAGTAAGCAATACATTCACACATACATACATATGTACCTATGTATGTGCATTTGTGTATGTGTATTCCGTGCTAGCTACTATTTACTTAGGCTCAAATATGGCAATGATGGGTAATTTTGTTGTTGTTGTTGTTGTTGTGACACATACGCGCCATTCAACATTCAAGAAGCAGCATCTAATCAGCATTCTGGCAGTAGTAAAACTTTGGTAAAGCGAAGGAATAGAAGACGTAGAAGTAAAAGTAGAAGAAGAAGCAGAGGAACGAGCTTACATTGGTAGGAAAAACTTGAGCTTTGTGTTTCTTTTATTTTTTTTAGCCAAAAAAAAATGCTGATTTCACAATTATTTCTATTGTATTACACAAATGTGTATGTGTGTGTGTGTGTGTGCCCTGGAATATTTATGTGCGAATGTGTATGTGTGGTTATCTGTCAGTCGGTGGTGGCACTGCTGTGCCTGACGTGCAAATATCTTTTGTCGACGCTAAATTGGCACATTTTCACATTTAAGTAGTTGCCTGATTTAATGAATACAACCCGCCCCCTCCCACACTGCCCCCCCCCCTCATTTCACAATGATGATGTTCGTGATGCGCGTGAGTATTTGAAAGAATTTTTTGAAGATGGTGATGTAGGCTTTCAGTGTAGTGGTAGCGAGGTATGTAATTTAAGAGGATCTGCTGAAAAATAAAATGAAAATGCCAAACTAAGATACCTAAGGCCTACTTTTTGTAGGCCAACAACCATGGACTATTCTAAAGGTAGGATTTGAAATTTCGTGTATAAGCTGCCCAATAACTGTGCCACAACCAGCAAGAGAAGTAATTATGAAATATCAACAAGAAGCGTCTACATGTCGCATATTAACTCATTCACCTCCTAGAAGTATGCTATACATACACGTATGCCTACACGCTTACGACGAGTAAGTGCAAAGTAAATCAATTTTCAATATATCTGCGCTAGACTACTGCTGCCTAAAGCTGTCGCGTGCATATGCGAATGGAATATTTTATTTTCACGTTTTCTTTCCCAATTTTTTTATTTTTTTTATTTAGCTGATTTCCTATTTTCAACATAAACATTGCGGGAGAAAGCCTCCGTCTTCTTTGACTACATTTTTCGACATTTCAACGCTTAAGTATCTGTAAATTTGCCATATATAGAAAATGTATTACTGCAGGGGCTTACGAAAGAAAAACATAGCATACATTTAGGAGCATACAAAACTACGCAAAGGAGCAAAAGTGGTATAGTCAATATCCTGGGCATGGCAAGCAAGTAACGGTGTATGCACATAGTTGAAAAAAATAGAATACAATTGTAAACATAAAAAGGATTTCCTGCTGCTGTGGGAAGTGGGGCTCCTAGCACGGACAAAAAGTAAGTATTCTTTTGTCAAGTATAAATGCATATTGATGCGCATTAAGAATGTAATCATATATTTTTGAGAACTCAGTATTTTCTTCTCTCTTTACCTCATTCATATGCATGGAATCTGAGTAGACAATTGTGTTTTTTTCGCCAGTATCCTTTTTGTGTATCATTTTGTTATATGAAAATAATCGTAAATTTTCTGTTATGTTGCATTGCCAAAAACTATTTTCTCTTTATGCTGTCCTTTTTTTATGCCCTTTTATTTTTATATGACATTTACAGACATGTTGGAATTTTTAGCATGTCTGGGTCATGCTGATTAAAACAAAAAGGTTAGGAGTTAGTTTGAGTTATGTGGCGAAAATGAGTCAAGTAGTGGCACGTCAATAGTATGCAAGGGTGAAGAAAATATAAAATTAAAGGTGAGAGAGAAAATTTTTGAATTTCAACATTTTCAGCTCAATTTAACTGAAATATCAACTGAAAAGTCAATAAAACAATTTAAAAAAAAATATATACTTATTTTCATATTATAGCATAACATAAAAGGTAATGAAGTAGAAGAAATAGGATTAGTTTAGGAAAATATTAAATTGATTAAAGGAATGAAGAGTGCATCACACTATGACAGTTGTCGCTGTGACGTAGTAATAGTGCGTTGGACTGTTGCGCAGAGTGTCCGCTGGGGTCCGAATCTCGTCACATGCAAAATCAAAAAGTAGAAAACACTAATTTTCTACACGCCACCACCTTTTGGCAGGCAATGGCAAATCTACAAGAGTGAAACTTGCCTAAGAAAAGCATTTCACTTCGTCGTTCGAATTCGGCATAAAACTGTATGTCCATTCATGTACATGCCTAGGCCCTCCATGGGCTGTTGTGCCATTAAAAGCAAAAAGAAGAAGCAAAGAACCATTTCACAAAGTTCTTAAGGTTATAATTAATGAATGAAGGTCCCAATGAAACAGTTTAAAGATTATGTTAGTAGGATTAAAAGTCAGAGGACTAGAAGTGTCTAGAAGAGATGAGCGCTAGAGATGGGTGAAATTCGACTCACGCTTGCGTACGCTCACGATGCAATTTTTAAGTTTGCGTACGTTCACGAGGAGCCTTTAATCTTCACTCATGCTCACTCACGTGCACGACCTAAAGTTTACGACTCACGAATACTCACAGCAAAAATGATTAATACGGAATTTTGTATATTGTCAAAACATTTGGCAGTTTTTCGATAATTTTGCAATGCTTTCAATGCTTTCTTTTTGCTTTTAATCGCACCACAACCCATGGAAGGCCTGGGCTGAGCTTTTCGCATCCAGTCATGTTATTTTTGTATATGTTATGGATTTTAGAAACAATTAAACTTATCAGGCAAACTTTGAAACAAGTTAGTTTTTCGCTCTATTCGACATCTTTTCACTTCTAAGGTATGACAATTTTTACATTTCATTGTCTCGCACCCTTATTTTATTTGTCGTGGGTCAGGGAGAAATTGAATTCACGTGCGATAAAATCTCACTCACGCACACTTACGACATTTCTTCTGATTCATCCAAAAATCGCTCAAGCCCATGGATTAATTTTCCATGATACAACGTACGAATCACGGCGTAGGTCCATCTCTAGTGCCTAATGCTGATAAATTTTCTTATTGCCATCCAGAGGGGAAGGCTATACGATTTCGTAAATATACTCAGATAAACTTATGCAGCAATGATCGGCAATTTGACTAAGTATGTAAATATTTATGTACTTTCGCTTTAAACAAAATTTGAGAATATTTTCATTACAGCTGCATACTTTAAATTTAAAGACATCATATCTACCGCACTATTGGCATTGAGTGTCTGTCTGTCTGTCTGCCTGGTGGTCAGTGGAAATATTTTTAAGCCAATTTAACACTATTTAGATTTATATTGGCTTAAATAGAAATAATGTTCATGAAACGTGCCACGAATCTCTACATCCATTTCTTCTTTGTAAGCGTCTTCATTTCGCAGCATTTCGAATGAGATTCGATTCAACAACAACAACAACAACAACGAGGGCTCAGCTCATACGAGCCAAGGATGCACGTCTCTCAAGTCTCAAGTTCAATTTTTGTGTACCTCGAGTAAATAATGCATTTCCTACATGGCACATAGCACAACAACAAACTATGGAAAACAATTTAGAGTGCAATTTCTGAAATGGGCTTGTGATTGAAGCAGAAAAATTGCTTTAAGAATTGTGAAATCGAGTTAACACAATAGCGTATATGTGCACTTGTCGCCCGACTGCCCGTCGACCGATTGCATGCTGTCATCGTCTGCCGCTTCTCTATTGTCGTCCCTTATCACTTAAGTACCAATGAGCCAAAATGATTTTTTCTCGAAAACTATTGAATAAAACTGCATAGGAAAAGGAAGCGTTGACTCAGTAAAAGTAATTCATCGTTTTTTGTTTTTTTTTTGTTTACAATTGAATGAAAAAAATTCCGATTTCTATTGTATGTATTTTCTATAATCGAGAAAAATCTCTTCCAGACTAAGTAGAAATAGCTTGAAATACTTGCTTTTGATTCCTTCGTTTCTGTATTCGTTTTTCGCATGTGATTGCTTGATTGCTTTTTGGTACGTGATTCAATTTTGTCGAGCCAAATTGCAGCATTCAAAGTCACATGCCACCAACACACCTTCCTTTGGCGTCACTTAAGCTCGTCTCACCGAAATTGCCTCATTTATTTATTAACCACCTGTAATTACTTTCAATTTCTTTGCTGGGGATACAACTTCTTCGTCAATCTTCTCGTTGGTGATGCTTTTAATTTTTCTTTTATGCTTAGCTGTGTTCAAAAACAAAACACATTCCTCCACATTATCCAAGCAGCCCGTCAACCCCTGATACTTTCATGCGTTTATAGTATGTAATTTGACAGTGTGTCTCGAATAGCTTCGTCCTATCTTCTTCGCTTCCCTTCGCAGCTTCTACACGTTTTTCTAGCCTATTTTGCAGCGTCACTTGAGTTCTACTATTTGCTGACGCTTTAGCAAATACACAAACTGCCGTACCTGCCTGCTTCAGACGCCCTTGCGTATGCTTCAAATATACAAATAAATAAGCAAATAGACACACAATAAAATGATTTTCTATTTCCTACTACTCTATAAATGGCTTTCTGCTTCTACCGCTCCATTTTGCCTTTACTGCGGCCTTATGCTGCTGGGAAAGGGAAGCAAGCCATTTTGCGAGGGTAAGCGCTTAAGCTTAATAACGCTCATAAATTGTGTTTCTTGACTTCTTCATTTGCAGAGGATGCTCTTGCTGGTTGAAGAGTGAGAACGTGAGCTGGCTAAATGGTGACTTCATTCTTTAGCTATTGTTAAGTCTTGTTCTTTTGGTATTTCTTTCTTTCTTTTTTTTGTAGTTTCTCCGTTTCGACGAAGTTACGAAGGGTAACTCTTGCAATGCAAGAAAAGCAAATTCCGTTTTCCCGGTTTTCCTGTTTTTCGTTTATTTGTTTTTGTTGGAATTTATTGTTTACTGGACGAGCATTTAAATTAAATGCTAATCCTAAAAATATGCTTGAGTTAAGTGTTTAATTTTGCTGTGGCTTATTCCAGTCGATTATTTCGCAATTTCGCCATTCGAGGAGTAAACTTTAGCTTTAATATTCTTGATTATGCTTGCATTTAGTTAATTTTCATATAACAACACGTTAAATTTTATTTAATTTCAAAAGCATTTCTAATTGCTTTCGAATTATTTTTATGAAAACTCTTCTGGGTAAATTCTCTGCTCACTTAATCCTTCCAACTTATGTGAAGCTAGTGAGTGACCTTTCACCGGGCCAACCACAGGAACAAATAATTCCCACTTTTAATTTAAGCTTAAGTCTAGACGCAAACCTTATTTAGCATTTCAATTTATTTGCACAATTTCGTCTAACAAACGAACTAACAACAACACCTAAAACTATGCTATACAATATATATCTGAATTTCACAGCATGTAAAGTATGTATGTTAACATGTACTTATGCATATTATATTATTATATTTACAGCCCATGACCTTCTGAGGTTAATGTCGAAACTTTTTGCATACTTACTGGCGCACTTTAAGTGTGTACTGGGAGAATCAAGTCTGTTAATAAGAGTTGCTAACATGCGCATTTGCAAGGCGAAAACTTTTAATTGATATTGCTCCGCCAGCAGCAACATCAACCTCACTAAAATATTATGCAAAAAGTTTTGCGCCACTTCACTACGCTTCAAATTAAAATACAACGCCTAAAGCTATGCACATAATTCATTGCAGTTTTTGTTGTTTTTCTACTGCGCTCATGATGAGTGTAATACAACAAATTATGTGTTTGCTCAATCAAGTGGGCGCTATACTATGTACGCTATGTGTGTTCAAATAGAACAGCTTCGTAGGAAAATGAGATAATGCTGATTTGTGCATCGAATTTTAAGCGGATAATAGCATGAAGCATGAAATGAGATTGTAGTGCAAGTGCAGTATGAAAAAAGCAATAGAAAAATATTTTTTTTCCATGAATTTATGCCTTAAGATGCATTTGCTTAAGCTATCGTCTTTGCTGTCTAGGTTTGAAATGAAAAATTATAAAAATTCAATTTTATTGTCAAAAACTCAAAGTGTAGTAGTACTATATACAATAATAATAATATTTTTAAACTGACGACAGCTGATATTTTGCATTGTCTTCAATATTCTTCAATATTCTCAAAAAGGGATACGAAATCTCTATCTCAATCCATGAGCGATGGTGATGACGTTGATGATGGGTAAAAGCTACTCAAATATGCATGAATGCGCGTTTCTAGACTGATGGCAGACACTACTGTCATCAAACACACACACACACACAAACACACACATACACAAACACACACATACACAAACACACACATACACAAACACACACATACACGAACACACACGTACACGAACACAGCACAAAGTCGGCAAACCAAGTTCGGTTCTTGCCAAGTTTGTGCAGGCATCAGCTGGGAAAAAGGATTTTCACTATTCTAAAGGCAAAACATAACAAAGCAAATTCATAGTAGAATATTTGCAAAAGAATGATAGCACAGCACAGATCATCATCAGCCAACATGACAACATGGCTGTTATTGTTGTTGTTGTTGTTATTGTTGCTTATACTGCTGCTGGTTGGTTTGAATCTAATAGCATAAATAAGAAGTTTCGGGCTAACTGACAGGATATTAAGGATATGCATGCATACAGTAGTGTCTGTGGCTGTTGAGCATCGTGTCAAGTAAAATGGAAAAAGAGAGTGAAAGCGAGGAAAATTCAAATTTGGCGTTAAAGTGCGCAAATTACATGCCGCATCAGTTACGTTAGACGTCAGCTGAAATGTATGCAAAACAAAATATGAAAATAAAAAACTAAACGATATACATACACTTCATCATCATATTTTACAAATGTACATGTACATAGTATATAGTACGTAGTAAAGCTGATGGGAAAAATTTGTTCGCTATTTTGTATGTGCTCCGCGCTGATGTGTTGGCTGCCTCCTGTCAGAAAGGAAACTGTCTGCTGGCCAAGGAAATGAAATTTTGTGCACGGGGGGAAAGAACATTTGATACTCGTCTACTTCCCCCCCCCCCCCCCCCGCCCTCCCCCTTCATTACAGGTTTTCCAAATTTATGGCATAAAAGCAGCAGCTGCTGCTGCTACCGCCGAGCTACAATAGACATCACAATTTCCTGCCTGTGTGCACAAAACAAAAATTGCATTAAGCTACATTATTTCTTTTTTTCACTTTGATAAAACACTTTATTATTGCCTCTTAAGAGTACGCAAGATCTTCAGAGTAGCCAGTATAGTGTACTTTTATCAGTATTGTGAATCAGTGCGCTTAACATGTCCTGTTAATGGGCGCACATTATTGGGCGAGCGCTCAAAAAAAGTCAAAAACCCTTTTACGAAATTATGAGATTGCTTTGAAAAATGAGAAATGTACTTTCACAAGTGGAGGAACTCTTATGCAACGTTTTAGCGTTAAATGAGTTAACATGGAAGTGAAAGAGCCCTGTAGAAAATATTTGCTAAAGTGCGATTTTTTCCGAAGGGCAAGTCAAAAAAACAACTGTTTTTTTCGACACTCCTTGCTTTTTTATGCTAGTGAGTATCGTTTCAAAGTATCTTAGAGTTCGTTTCAAATTCTCACAGATTTTTACCGACCAGCTCTTTCATATTTCCTAAAACACCTAAAAGCATGCAAACTTTTCACATTTCCTACAGTAATCTTTTTTTCGAAGCATACTTACTATATTCATACATCTCCTGCAAATGTGCACCATCGTTCATTTCTACTATACACACGATTTTTATTGCCTCGCTGCAATAAAGTAATAAGAAAATGTGCGTTTTCCGTTTGCCGTTTTCCAAGAATGCTGCAAGTACCGACGATCTTATGTCGGTATGTAACTGCATTATGAAGCATTTGGAGGCAAAAGAAAAACTTTTAAAACTTACGAGTACATTGAAGATGATGAAAACGATGAATGCATTATGGCAATGCATTTCGCTCAACTTTTTTGCCAAAGATCAAAAGTTTTTGTAATATTAAGAAAAGTGGTAGTAGATTGCAATATATGCTGCAGGAAACGGAAATGAAAGCCATTACGGTCTTATGTTCTTTCTTCCTTTCTTTCGAGACGGTGGCGCTAGCTGCTCCATTACGAATGATTGATGGCATTTAAACATTTTAAAGTAGAAATGAAAACTTCTGTGCTAGAAAATTTTAATAAAAATTTTAAAACAAAAATTTCACTAAATAAATTAATTAAAAATTCGTTTGAAACATCACTGCGACACTAAAGCCTCAGAAAATGCTACTTAAAGTCAAGCTAATCTTTTTACGTGCACAAATATCCTTTAGGGATGTCCTCTAGCATATACCCGTACTTGTATACACTGCTGTTGTGTATGTATGTATTCCTTTTAAGCGTGCGAGTTTCTAGCTAAACCACCACCCGTCGCTTTATTCTGCAATCGTTTCATTTTAAGCTATTTTAGAATTCCTCAGCTTTGTTTGGCGCATGTAAATCAGTAATTTACACCTGCTGTGTTTGAGTGCGAGAGTGTGCGTGCGTGCGTGTGTGTGTGTGTGTTCGGAGCTCTACCACTATCACTTCTTTGAAGCATACTTTTCTACACCACTAATACCCATGCACGTTTCAACACAATAAATTTATATTTTGGTTTTCCTTTTGCTTCGATTTTTTCTTTATTATTATAATTTTTTACTTGTTGTTGCAGAAGACAAAATCACTGATTTTACTGCAATTTCCTTGGCACAGCAATAGCAGAAGCAGCGAGCACATCATAAGGCATTTGTTAAATTTTTAAAATTGACACACAAATTTATTGCATACTTTCAGGAGCGCGCATAAGCGTGCTCCCGTTTACTTTAGAGTTTATCATTTATTTATGGCAAATTGCATGATTGTATTGTATTTTTCTTCCTTTCCTATTTTTTCTCCTCAAAATAAATAAGCTAAAACGTATTAGGAGCAAATATGCTAGCCATGGCGCCCCGAAAGATAAAAAATACCAAACGTAGTAGCTTTTTAAGAGGATATATTGTTTGCGTTGGAGTACAAGTAAATCATGCAGGTACTTAGGGGAGCATTAAACAAGACAATGGTCATGCATTTTTAAAATCAAATTTAAGGTAAAAACTATAGTTTTATATACATGAATCGATTTAAGGGGATTGAAAGAAAAAAAAACCTTAAATGGAAAATAAACAATAAATTTTCATATATTGTATGTATAAAGACAATAATTTCTAATCGGAAAAATTTCAAGAAAATTGTGAAAACAATTATACATAAATCTCATTTCCCGTAACCTTAATGTATGCCTGAACCTCAAAGTCCCTGCTCACTCCTTGCTCATCTCCGTCTCAACTCGACACACAGCGTCCTCGTGACGTCGTTTGGATAGTGCAGAGAAGTCTTCAGCTCTCAGTTGGAGCCTTAATACACCGTTCTTCACCGTGAGGTTGACACAACGGTTATGCGATCGGTTTGGAACCGAACAAAGGACAATGATTTACGGTTATGAACCTGGAATATCCGAACCCTCTACAGGGAAGGTACCTCTATCCAGCTGGCAGATAATCTCGGTAAATATCGAGCTTTCTAGAAAATGCGATGGATGGGCAGAATTGCTTCAAAAGAGCATCCTGTGACATCTACTACAGCTCTCATGACCTGATACACGAATTCGGTGTTAGATTTGTGGTTGGGCAGAGAGACTGCGTCATCTTGTCTCGAAATTCACGCCAATGCACGAGCGTTTAGCCATTACGGTAAAATTCTTCAATATCAGTCCACAGATGAGAAGGACGAAGTGACCCAAGATGACTTCTCACAGCTTCTCATCAAAGCCGATGAGCATTTTCCCATGCACGATATTAAAATCTTGTAAGGCGACTTAAATATCAAGGTGGGCAATAAGATTCTCTTTGGTCCGACGGTCTGTGATTTACCGCGTTACGCAAAATGACAGTTCCACCAGATTCCAGCATCACATATATATAAGGCCACTTGGCTGTCCCCTGATCGAAGAACTCGAAATCAAATTGGTCATGCTGTGATCGCCAAAAGGTACCCTTCCAGTCTATCAGATGTACGCACAATAAGTGGAGCGAATGTTGATTCAGATTACTACTTCTTGCAGCCGAAATCCGCACACAAAGTTGGACGTCGGAAAGCTCCAATGGAGAGCTGAAGATTTCGCCAATCGAGTTGACGATATATGTGCGCAAAAGAAACATATTTCCCATTCTAAGCGTAAGGCGGCCGCAGAGGTGCTGGGCTACCACCGTGGCAGGAGAAATCTATGCTACGACCATGAGTGTCACAATGCTACTTAAGCCAAAACGCAGTATACAGAGCCACCTTATAGTCAGTTGGAGCGGCGAGCTGTTAAGGAGCGATATAGAGAGTTGAGGAGGGAGGAGAAATGTCTTTTCAGATCTAGTGGGGAACTAGCACACTACGAAATACCTTGTGTTTGGGATGTGGACAGTTGAGATGTGGCATTCGAGAAGAAGATACTTTATAAGATCTATGGTCCAATTAGCGTGGATGAAACCACGAGCTATGTGAGCTCGACGCTGACTCTGACACAGTCAAGCACATACAAATTCCGGCTCTTTACGGTGCTTAAATGAGTCTATGGTTCAAGTGAAATATACAATCGATTTACTTATATTTTTTCATTTCACATAATCAACTGGAGGTATTTAATAAATGTAGATTACATAACATGGTGCAAATTGTTTTCTAAATGAAATTCTCTGCGTTTACTTGTTCTCCGACGAACAAAAAAATATGAAAAAAAAATGTTAGCAAGCAAATTAAAATCAAATAAAAGTCGGCGATGTGTGTATATAAATGGAATTTTTCTATGTTTACTGTGTTACATGGCATACATGTGAAAATACGCCACACACACACACACAAACACAGTCAGCTACAAATACCAACGAAAACTTCCGCTTCCGCTAACAGTACATATACACAAACTGACACCAAGATTTATGCGGTGACCCAGATACCAAAAACATTTCTTTCAGCGACAGCATCGGCGTACGTGCTGAACTTCTCAAAATGTACCAGAAATATTCTGCTGCATATAAATTTTCAAATGCAGCTTTAGTCACCAAAGAAAAGAAAACAGAAAAATGTTAAAAGCAGCAAATTCTATGTTCAATTCAAGTCTCTTTTTAACAATTTACCCAATTCGGTTACTTTAAAATTTGCGGGCACACAAAATACTCACACACAATTTGCAATAATTCATCTTAAATGAAAATCAATAAACGAAAATATTGCATATTTTAAGGCTAACTTATTAACATAAATTCACGTGGTTGTGTGTTGGTTTGCATTAACACAACTTTGCTTTTAGTAGAAAAGTTCGATTTCGATATTTTCAATTTCATTTTGTAATTTATGTGATTGTTAAGCAATTTCTTATCATACAAAACAACAAGAAGGGAGCAGGAATCCGTATGCCTAAAGGTATGCTGCGAAAAATGTTTGTGCGTTGTCTGCCGGAATATGTTAACAAGCGACAGCGGTGAAAATATGTAAAATATAGGCGAAATTGTTGAATGCAGAGGGGTGCAAAGTTTGAGGGAAGCGAGAAGTTGCAAAATTATGAATTATATTTATATTTTAACAATGTTAATGCTTAAAGTGTGCTGTTAGCTAACTTTTGTAATGCCACAATAGGCGGTTCAGACCTAAGTGCGTCCTCCGGAAAGCCACCGAACCAACCAAACAACAAAAAGTGATAAAATATGTATGTGATATAAATATATTGAAAGCATAAGTATATTGGCATACGTTTCTATAACTAGGAATTAGGAAGTGATCGACATTCCAATTTAACCACTCTATACAGGTAAAAGCTGAAATCTTACTCTACCAGGAGCTGCTATACTTAAACTATCAACTCAATTGCAAATATCACTCATACGCACTGCTGAACTATTGGCTTTGACTTAAAGTTTAACTCAATGCTCAAAATTAAGACAATTAGTGTTGAAAAGAGAACGAAACTCAAGGAGATTGTCCATTCTGTTATTCTTCGTAGCAATACTTAATTAAAACTGCTCTAAATTGCAAGAAATACAATAAAAACTTGAGCAAAGTATGAGAAGCTAAGATAAAGTTTCACTTATAGTAAGTAAACGTAAAAGGTAAAAGAAAAAAAGCCAACTTGATATAATTACAGGAATTCAAAAGAAAAGGATATTGCATTAACTGTTAAAATTGAATTAAAAAAGTTTTCTGTGCTTTAGAAAATGTGCAATTTAAGCAAAAATTTAATTAAGCCAATAAGTTTTTAAATGCACTGAGCATTTTTTCTAAGTATTCTAAGTAAAAAGATTTCCAGGCATTATTTTAGTTGCATTTTTAACTCCCCTCCTTCTCTTAAGAACACTAAACTAAACGGAATATATACTTTGTGTGTGTGCGTTGGTGCAGTAATATAAATGTTCGTAATTAGGTTAGTTTATAAAGATTTATGGTTTTGATTTGGTTTCTTCCTCGCACACATAAATAAACAAAATAAACAAACACACACATGAACGTTAAGTAAATTTCCATATGTCTGCGTATTTCATGCTTCAATTAATATTGAGTTTCTTTCAGTGAAATTATGTACATACTACACATAGTCAAAAACATACAACTTCATCTTAAACGGAAATGAAATTTATTGTTTTATTAGCGTCAGCAAAGAAGACCACAATTTACACACAAATGCGCACAATATCACATATGAATATATGTGTGTTTGTGTCGGTGCGTGTGTGTGTGTGTGTGTGTGTTAATATAAAACTACGAGGGAACTGAGCGCTGCCTTAACTAATCTCACTATCTCTTATTATTTTGGTACAGATTTGCTGCGGTTAAGCATATGTTGTGGTTATACAACCTCTAATCACAATATGTCCTATCATATACAAACACTACGACATGCTTGTTTGTAATTCTTCTAAACCCCACAGGAAAGGTTATCATTTGCTTTCTGAGCAACGAATGTTCCCGAATCTCTGAAAAGTATTGATTGCTCCTATAAGCATGCAGTAAAGCCTAAAGTCAACACTCCCAATTGCTTCTTTCAAAATCGCTCTGAAGAGCTCTCTCAAATTTCCCGTTGGGTACAGCCATATGAATACACAAAGCCATGTTTGTAAGTGTGTGTGTACCCATATGTATACTAATGTATTTATTATACTAATCATGTCGTTTTTTGCTCTTCTTATTAAGTAGAGAAAAGCACTCATTAAAACGTTGAGTGAATTGTTAATCAGTTCAGAAATGAACAGGGACTATAAGCATATAAAATATATTTATTTGAATGTGTCGGTATATGCTTATGTGTTAGGCGAATCACATCAAAATCAAGATAATTGTAGTCTATGAATTTTAACAATTATTCAGAAGAGATGATAAATAAACCGCGCGAAATTCAGTTCCAAGGATTAATCAAATATTTTAGTAGAACCGAAAACCTTCAATACATAGTAAAACTAGACATGAATTCAGAACGGACAGCCATTATTGAGGCCTAGCCGATGTAGAATTATTAATGGATTCTTCTACACTATTAGTATACGTAGTATTCAAAATTATAGAAACAAAATGTAAATAATAACACACTTAGAAAAAAAAGTGAGAGTTTCATAACTCGCTGGTGAAGTATAACCAAATTGTTTCACTTCTAAACATCAAACTGTTTTCTACGTTTTCTATGCTTCCTCTTCCTCACGTCCTCTTATTTTGATATTCTTTCTATTTGACACAATGCTAAGAAAAACTAAAAAAAAGAAACTTGTTTTAAAAATCAATTCAAATGAAAAATAGTAATAATTTCAATGCAGAAGTCTTTTAGTTCATTTTAAATATGAGAGAGAGTATCATAGAGTGCATGAACCAAAAGTGAGAGCCGGTATTGTTATCGGACTTTTTTCATACTAAGTACATATGTACTTATATATGGAAAAAATTGTTGTAAAGGGATTCGGCACATGCAGTACAAGCAGCGACGTCGGCTCTCTCAATGTCATCTCATGTGAACATATACTACACGCGATCAACTGCAAATACTCGAGTAATTTTCATATTAGTAAATGATTGACTTCAGAGTAATTTACTGTTATTGTTAGTCGTGTTGTTTTTACGAGAACTTCCTTTAATGCAAATACATAAATGAGAAATTGAAAGAGAGAGAGAATGCTGTTAGTGTGTTGTTCTTGCTGGAGTGGATTTTGTTTACCCACTCTTTTGTTTGCGCCGTTTCACTGCCCACCACTCTAAGCGTTACAGTGTCATTCGATTTCGATTTTATTCTTCAAAAAAGCGAATGAGAGCAATGAGTTCGGTGCAATCATTTGATGTGTGCATAGAGCATAGCCAAGCAAAATAAAATAATTCGTCATACAAAAGGTTGCCGCCGATGCAGATTTCAGTAGGGTCTCATAAGAAATTTCACTTCACAAAGATTTTTATTGTAACTTAATAAATTATTTTTCGAAGATCTAAAAATATAAGCTTTAAGCCTATAAGAATGCAAGAAAAAAAAAATCAATTTCAACTATAAACACATCTAGCAATTCAAAAAAAATAAGCAAAAAATAAAAGATTTAATAAAATTGTTGACCTTTTCTTGCATCCTTTCGTCTCACACAATCGAAAATGAGGTCAAAATTCGCATCAACTTTTTATATGTTTGTGTGTGTGCGTGCAACATGAATGCTTGTATGAATGCCTGAAGGGCAACATTGCCCGAAGATATGCGACAGCAAATATTTGATGCCCATATTATTTATAAGCGACAATATTAGGCACAACAGAAAAGAAATTGAATGGAAAGAAGAATGGCAGCAAGTATTCGTATCTATGCTATGAAAAGCAACTATTTTTGCTTCATGTGGCAAAAATGTTAAGCATGGCAACACTAACAATGTGCGACTGCTGTTGCTAGTGCCGTTGCTGTTGCTGTTGCCATCATATCAAATTTCAGTAAGCAATAAACACAATAAACACGTCATACGAATACATGCAATATACCCAACTTGAGTTTTTATTTAGAGCTTGACGCTCTAAATAAATACTCGTAACTAAGAAAGCAGAAAGCGACAAAAAAAAACCAATCTAAAAAACTTTCAATAATAAAATTTGAGTTAAGGCGAAAAACTTTTTCGGCAACTGTAAATAAAATATAAATAGACGTTGGCGCTGATTGAACACAGGCACACACACTCACACACACACACACACACACACTCACACACACACACACACACACACACTCACACACATTCATACAAAAATGGTTGAAAAACTTTATGCATTGCTCGTGCATACTTTACAGTGAAGTATGTTAACTGAAGTGAAGGTACTCGTATATTTGTTGGTATATTTGTAGGTACTTGTACGAGTAATTTAATCCTTAAGAAATTGCTATGCAAATTTGCTACTATTTATGTAAGGAGATGAACGAAAGAAAGTCGTTAAAGAAAAGTTGAAAAATAAAGGGATCAAAAAATTTAAATTCCACGCATGAGGTGTGAAAATTCTGATTTGATGTGCTCTGGATGATTTTATGCTCTTGCTTGCTGTTGTTTGCTGAGTGGGTGAGAGAGTGAATGATGTATTTTACTGAAGATGTGTTAGTGTCTTATTTGATGTCACATGTTACAGTATAATGAAATGTGCAAAAACTTTAAAGAATTCCGCTGGGTTAACCTCTGGCCAACTTTTCATGAGTAAAGAAAGATTTTATTGTTTGAGAGAGAGACACAGAGAGAGTGGGAGAGAGCGATGATCCATTATACACCTTCGAGTTGTATTACTTAAGAAGCCTTCAGATATAATCTCAGGCAATAGAATTTCTTCAAACCAGTTGGAGATAATTAAAGACGAGCAGAGTCTGTTGGATGAAGCTTAAAATGTGATATTGAGAAGCAGTCCAATCAGAAGAAAACGCAATTGCAGAGATTCTACGACCACTGGAATTGTTGGGGCGTGCAAATAAAAAAAAGTTAATGCATTTTTTCAGTTTATGGAATCAAATATTCTAACATATTAAAAAAAAATTTAAAAAATTTTGGTAAAAGCAATACTTTTTTTTTGTTTGTATGCATTGTCTGTCTGTTCAGTTGTTTTATTTTATAAGATTTACTTTGCAATTCCTTTGCCCCACTGTATATGCAACATTTAATTTTACTCTTTTTTTAATCTTTAAGCAAAAGTTGTCATTAAAGTTAATAATGATGCAATGTTTTCTTCTTATTTCTTTCTTTCTGACACCATAACTCTAGATTGAAAAAGTTTGTGTTTTGTGTTTTTTCCTGAACAATTCTCTTGGAATGTAAGTCACGTGCCTTCTCCTTTTGAACGAACGCGCGCACCAATGAAAGTGAAGAAAATAGCATTGAATATGTATGAATGTAGTATAAAATTTTTTGTTTAAAATTATTGCCATCAAAATTCCTTGCACTTTCAAAAATTTCAAAATCAAAAAGGAAAAACAATAAAAAAAAAAACTAAAAATGAGTATAGAATGCAAACACAAAACTTTCATTCAAACTTTGCTAATTAGATTTAAACTTGTGTCTTTTGTCATTAATTTACTACTTAGGTACTAAAAGCATTCAAACAAAAACATAAAAAAAACTGCCAAACAAAACCGAACCTATTGCATCTCAAATACTGAAAATTTGTGTGTAAACTTTTCAAACGCTCGCCAGTTTTGCTAGTTCCTCGTACTCTACTAACTACTACTCGTACCTCATACTCTTTAACTAGCATATTTTGACCCTTGGGGCATGTTTTTATTTTCCCGTTTGTTCTATTCACTTTTTTACTAACTCGGAATTGGAACTTTTCACTTTAAGTGTTGATGTAAGCGCAATTTACATTTGGGAATTAGTCAATTTTTCTTCTGCTCCTACGACTTCCAGCCAGTGCTTTCAACTCTCACTACTACATTCTACATACTTTCCCTCTTCTTCGGCTATTGTAATAAACTTTTTCAAATGCAAATGAAATGAAAATTTGTTTCGTTGCTTTTCATTGTTGTCGTTATTGTTGATTGTATGTATTCGATAAGCAGAACTTAGAATAGCACAAAGTGACATGAAGTGTCTCGAAGTGGAAGCATCTTCACTGTTCGTACATCGCATAATAACAAGCAGCAATACTTTAACGTTGTACTTTAATGAAAAGTGTCATAGTGGATGTTTACACTGGGGCAAAAACGGAAAACTCTTCGAATAAAACAGGTAGAAAAATACTGTAGTTAGAAAGAGATAGAAGTTTTACACCTTATTCTTACTACCTTGGATGGATGGATGGATGGATGTGAAGAAGGCCGGCCGAGAACCTGACCTACGAGTGCAGGACAGTTCCTCAAGCACTCAGGCTATGTAGCCCATTGTACTTACGGTCTAGAAAAGATCTTACCACCTTACTTTTCTACCTATTTCTCTCGCACTGTCTATCATGCTTGCGCCAGTGTAAACATCCACTTAGTACGATGATGATGTATTATACGCTGCTTTGATAAATGCAAAGAAGAGGAAAAAGCGATTTGAAAATTGATTTGGAAATAGGAAAGTCTTCTTTCCTCATTCCATCTGCACTTACTTAAATAATACCTTAAAAACTCAGACACAGACTTTTGGAACTGAATATTTTTGTAAATTTTGTGCTATATCTTACTTGATATAACTAGCATAAGATAAATTTGGAATGTTTTACAGGAATGTGTAATACTCGTGAATCCGTACTAATTGAAAATCTTCCCTTTAACTAGCTAAACCTTTTGTCATATATATTGTGCAGCTAAAATTTAATGTTAACGAAGCAAAAGAAGCTCTCGGCGTTGTGGCACCACAACGGAAACTACTTGATCCAACACTAGCAAACGAAAGCCCCAACAAGCAACGAACAAAAGCAATTCATGTTTATCTTACAAATTTTGATAAAATAAACAGCAAATCCTTAAGCAAGTAGCAGAACATACATATATGCACATACATACATAAATGCACATACATACACAGATATATAATAAACATATACACACACGCACAAACACATTCACAATACTAACTACAATTCATATTTTACCCAAAACAACCACACAAAACAAGTAATTTGCAACCGTTGCACATGTCACGTGACACACACAACACAAGTAAAAACAGAAGAAGATGCAGTAGCTACCAAAACTACACACACACAATACAAATATCCACATGCATACTGTAATATGTACATACATACATATGAACGTGCATGTATTTGTGTTTAATACATAAGTGAAAATTGCAAAATTTCAAATAACTTGTCTGCAAAGAGATTTTGATACAAGTTCCATCCATGCAAGAGTGCCAAGGAACAAGTTTACTTACTCGCAAATAGCAGTAAGCAAGCAGTAAGAAAATCCATTTTGCATACTTTCAGGCATGTACGCGCGTGCACGTCAAGAGCGAGAGAGTGGTCGTGAGTGTGTGCATGTATGTGTGTATGTGTGTGTGTGTGAGTAGAATAAAGAGTTAAAGAAATTATAGTTAAAACTGACAACAACGTAAAGTACCATAAGACTCTTGTACCTGGATATGTCATATCTCGCCATAACGAACGATAGCGCCACAAGTTTTAAGCATTAAGCATTGCTACCATCGAAATCCTTCTGAAAAGGAGCACACAAATCAGGAGCGCCGATCGAAAGTGAATTTTGTTATTATTTACGCAAAATTTTCACTCCCTTTGTTGTGCATTAAAACTAGTAATAACGATTTTTAGCCCCCTCAAATCGCCTCCTTTGGCTGCGGTATCTCTGTGTTTGCTCATGTGCAGTGAGTAGAGTGAAAGAATTAAATGCATTTGCAACGTGTAGATATTGTAGTTTCGTTATTTGTTTCTTTTTTTTTGTACGTAGAAAGTTTAGTTAGTTTTTGCATTGAGCGCCTGTGGGTATGCAATGAAAATGGTTGTAAACACATACTGTACTGTAAGTGCAAGTGCAAAACCAAGAAGAACGTTCAATGAATGGTTTGCAGCTATTTTTATTTACACTATGTACATATGGTACTTAATAAACTTAATAAAATCGAAAGTTACATTCTGGAAACAAAACATTATTTTTGGTGGCCCCAACACCACAGTGATGGATAATGGAACTGAAGATACGGAAACTTAAAATAAATAAATGATACTTTCATCTATCAAAGTTTGAGCTTGAACTTACATTTATTGATGAATGTTAAAATTTCTAATCGTTTTCTTGTTCTTTCTATATTAAATATTAAAAACTTGTGCATGAAACTTTCACTATTAACTTAAGCTTTTTAATGTGCATGAAGGGAAGCTTAATTCTTATAATATCACCCCAGCAGAAAACTCAATTAAAACTAAAAATTAATGCAATTAAATTTGGGTCGTTGACAGAAAAGCTGAGCATTATAAAAAAAATGTAAGCAGTTACTGGATTTTCTCTTTGCAAAAGAGTAAAGTCTAAGTTTTAAACATTACAGCGACGACAAGAATAAATTCTTATTTTCTAATTTAAAAATGCAACTTTTTTTCTTTGCAAACTGTAGACACTTTTGCTATAATCTGTCTGTTGTCTGTGTTATATTCTGTTTCCTATAGAGCTAATATCGGTGCATATACGGCGTTTGTTTGAATGTGTTCATGTTGCAGGCACAACGCAGAAGCGGGATGCAACTCGGCATCTAGACGGCAGCCTTCAATTCAATTAATCATAAACAAAATGAAGCTTCGTTAGCTACAGTGTTTTTATGTTTTAGTTAGTAGAAAAGTACGGAAAGTTGTTTTTTTTCCAGTATAAAAAAATATATTGCTACCTTTTGCTTTGCAAATTGAGTTTGCTTGTGAAACATTGTCGTCGACACGTAATTAGCTAATAAAATAAATAGTTGATTACAAATGACAGCAATCAGGTGTTTATCGATGATTGGTGACACATCAGCAGCTCCCACTAATTACTAGGTACTGCAGGTGAGAAATAAGTGTATGAAAGGTCATGGAAACTACTTAATCGAAGAACAACCTCGTTACAAGAGAATTCAATAGAAAACTCAATGCTTCACTTTACAATGAACTTTTTTTTCCTTTTTTTTTTTGCTCCGAGTTTAATATCAACAAAATAATCACATTTTTAATTTGGAAAATGGAATTTATTTATGCAGACCAACCCACATCGAAATGATAAAATTAATGTAGGTGAGTGCGCAGACATTCCAACCACAACCACAAACACACACCAAATCACATGTAAACACACATACACTACAGTGCCTGCAACAATGATAAATGACTTCAATTTCGCCACTACAACTGAGTCAAAACAAAGAAGAAGAACACAAAGAAATTGAAATTTAAATAATAAATAAGGATCAAGTGTTAGAGGTGAAAAGAAAAACAAAATATAAAAATAAAAAAATTACCGCAACCGAAGAAGAAACCGAAAATTACAATGGATAGAAATTGAAATTCCTTAAGCAGAAAATGTCAGTGCTACGAGAGTCTAATGAAAATCATTTATTAATTTAATTGAGAAATTTATAGGATTCTCAAAAATTAAATTTTCAATTTGCAATTTTCTACTCTTCGTCCCGGGTCTGATGTTTGCTTTCTTTATTTTAATTTGGAAATAATTTTCCATTTGCCTGCACACGCAATACAAGGAAACAAAAGCGAAATGATAAATTGCTTACAATTCGCTCAGCTCACTCGCTTCTGGCATAAGAGTAGTCAACAGTTTTGAAATTTAGATATGCCGCCTCACAGTTTGCATGAACGTAGAAAAGAAGTTGCACCATTACAACGATTTCAATTCGGTCCTCAACACACCGCACACTTCACTGCCGCCTCTCCTGCCATTCACTTGTGGCTTTCAATTACAAATCAATGATATAATTTAGCATAAAACGGAAGTCATTTACGCATGATATCCGTTTCCTTTACTTTACTTTACTTCACTTTTTCTTTGCTCTCTATTCTCCCCTGTATTCATTCGGGGTATTTATATTTGTAAGTATTTGATGGAGACAAACATAATTTCTGCGCGTACCTACTTTTTTTTCATTCTTTAACAAAACAACAATTTATGCCTCACTCCTAGTGGCACATAAATTTCGCTGGTATATGTTTTGTTTTGCTTTATTTAGCACACACACACACACACACACACACACACACTCACACACACACACACACACTAACACACACACACACACACTAACACGCACACACACACATTCACTTACAGACACACTCAACTTCAATAACGAAATAAATCTTATAAGCGACTTTTTCATCTGCTTCTCCAGCTGCTACTTCATCTAAATGTTAATAAGTTTATTTTCATTAGCGCCCGACTTAAGCAGAATCTTTTATCATACTATCAGGCATTTGCCGCTTGAGTGTGTGATGTGTTGCGGTGGCTGTGTGTGTGTGTGTGTGTTTTTTTCGGTCTTCTACTCGCTTTCACGAATATGTTGAAGATGAAGTGGAAGCGGCTGTTTGCTGTTTTGCCGCCATTGACGCCATCTTGATTGCCTTTGATTTGCTTCAATTTATATCCGGTTTTGTCGCCTACGATTTAACACCTTATTCAGCTGCGTCTCATGTCTGCCAGGATTTTCCTTAGAAAAACACCGTTCTTATGTTTTGCCATCGCTGAATTAAGGAAATCTATTTCCATATTTATCTACATACTCTTATACTTATTTTTTCCTTTTTTCCTCACTTTCTCTCTTTGTCTTTCTCCTTTCTCTATCCCCGAACAGGGAAAAAGTAAGCATAAATACATAAATATTTACACTTTAATGCTTGTATTTCTCGTTACGACAAAGCGGCGAATAAATTCTTATCGATTGATTGCTTGTCTATGCTAGAAGCCATGGCAAAGGCACAAACATTCTCACACTTACCAAAAAAAAATACATGGGGATGGCTGATCTGAAAAGATTTATGCGAAAAGTTTTCTTTCTATGCGTATTTTATAAGATTTTCCTTTCAGCATGATTTAATGTTGTTGAATTTTTTGTTTATGAAATAACATAAAAAGTTTTGATTGAATCATTGAAGAGTGTTCTGTCAAATTCCCGCTTATTGTGTTTAACTTAAATAGCTAAGTAGCAATGTCTGTAGATCGCTCACTCGCACAGTGTAGCATAAAACACAAGCTAAATGTTTTTATTGCATTCCAAATAACTTTAATAACTGCGTACAATGAGAAACTTTTTCTATTGTCAAAGAAAACGTTTAAAATATTACTCATACGTCGTGTATACCGAAAATTCGAAAACAAAAATAAACAGAAACTTCAACTTAATTTCCTTTTTTTTGCACAATGAAAAGCGTCATTGTGTTGATAAATTGTGTTAACAACTACAATTGCGACTCAATTAAGATTACAATCGCGACAATGGCGGCGGCGACGCAACAACAATAACAATAAAATCAAGTACACTCGTAGTTTAACAAATGCCCCAGAATTTCATGTACTGTGTAGCAAAATGCTTAAATTACAATCAAATTTTGCGAATTCTGAACTGCCCTTTGCGATTATTACCAGACCAGAAAGAAGTCGAAGTGCGAATTGCTGTCACGTGCTCGAGTCATTTCTTCACACTGTGCAGTCGCTTGGCGCAATAAAGGCTACTCAATTAGGCAGCCTCAATTGTACGGGTTGTTTTAGGCAATCGCATGTGAACAAACACAGACGCTAACAACGTCGTGCGTCATTTAAGATTAACAGGCACAAAAGGCCAGCAAACAAGCAAACAAACAAAAAACATAGAATATAGCAATAAATAGCTACAAAAAAAGAAAAAGAAAGCTAAAATGAAAACGAAAAAAGCCCAACGCATAACTGACACTATAAACTAAACTCACGAAAAGGACAAACTTCTAAGGACTAATGTCGAATGCGAGTATATATTTCAATTATTGTACTCGTATGTTGTGTGCGAACAAATTGCAAGCGATTAAGATTTTTATCGTCAGCACAAAAATAAAAATAAAGCCCAAAGAAAATGAACCTTTTTTTTTTTTTTTGACTGTTTGACTGAGCTAACCAGACTACGAAGCTAAATTTGTTGTACTATTTTCTTTTTTTTTTTTGAAATTTCTTTTGCACAAATCAATTCTTTTATGTTTTCCCCATTGAAGATGAAATAAAAAAATCAAATACAATTTTCTATTTTCCATACCACAAGAAAGAAAAATTCGAATGAGTTCTATTATGTTTAGAGATACTTTTGTTTGCCTGTGTGTGTGTGTGTGTATGTGTGTGTGTGTATGTGTGTGTGTGTGTATATTGTTGATTCTTTTTTTGCGGTATTTGCTTTTGATATGAAATGAAAAATGTACAAGAAAACCCTTTTTTATTTCCAAAACTGAGAATATTCACCAAAAAAAAAAAGAAAAACTGGAAGCAGCCAGCAGGTTTCGCTTAACGATTTCCTGCCTGCCACATGCTTCATTGCACATTTCAGTGTACGCGGCTGAAGGAGAAATGCTTCATTGCTTCATGTTGAAGTAGCAGAAATGTATACAAGAAATGCCTTCAACTTGAACTTCTGCTCCTGTTTACCCACGAAGTACAACAACTGCTCGTACATTTCACGTTTTAACGATTGCAATTATTTTTGCTCATTTCAGCAGAAGACGAAATGAAGGAAAAAGAACTGGAGGAACATTATCATGATCATGGCTGATGCCGCCGCAATTCCTTAAAGACTACAAACATACACTCAAATATGCAATAAGTTTGGGGACTGTCAATACACTGGTGTGCATCTATCCTTTTTTCTTTTCTTGTTTTTTTTTTGCCCGTGGTTGGCTGGCAACAGGACGGAAGTACCAGCAACAATAAAGATACTGCTGCTTGTCTTAAGACGTAGAATAAAGAAGAAGTTTTCTTTTTCCTTTCACATTAGTGTTTCGGTGTTGTTGCTGCCGTGTACTTCTGTCGACAGCTCAATCTGTCAGCAGCAATAACGACACAACAATTTACATAACAATTTCGGTTTTAGTTTTATTTTAGTTTTTCGTAAATACTCATACCGAAATGTTGTTGTTGTTGTTCGACGAAAAGGGACATGCAAAAGATTTTAGTCAAAGCTCCCGCAAGACTAGTTTCTCTGTTGTTGCTATCTGCTGTGCATGCTATGTGCCACATCTTACTCGTATCCTATGTACTCCTCTACGAGTATGTAGTATGTATGTAGAAATTTGCAACCACCACCTTTTGTCGGCTCTGCCTGTCTCTCTGTTGCGGTTTCAGCACATAACAAAAAGCACAAAAAAAGAAGACATTAAAATATTTCACTTACATTTTTTGCATTTGAAGACTACAAAATCTCTAGACATTATTTGTGACATCAAACTGTGGAAACAAGTTCATGCCCAGGAAGGCAGTGGTGGGATGAAGTTTTAAGAAAGCAAACCTCAAATCTTCGGCACGATAATAGGGATCTAAAAAAGGATCAAAGGAAACGTTTGTTTCCTTTCCACTATTCTCTCCCCTAATTCCAAAGAGTATTCTTTTTTTAATCAATTACTATTTTCGTGAGTTTAGTTTATAGTGTCAGTTAGAGATCTAAAATGGTTGTTGAATTCCAGGAGGCGAGGTTCCCTCATCATTACTATGCCTGAACGTCATAGGGTCATCCTTAACACTAAGCTCAGTTGAAAAGCCAACATAGAACTTATGGTCATAAAGGCCTGCATAGCCTCTGCATACTTGCAGAAGAATGCTCGGAAAAAAGAAGTGGCACTTTGGTCGAACACAGCCATTATAAGGCCGAAATGCATCGTTACTAAGGTGACATGGAAGGGATACAATCGAAAATGAAACTAGTAAGAGTTCACCGGTATTACAGGAGCTATCCGTTCAAGATCAAAGGAAGCTGTAAACTTTCTAGTTCATTTGCTTCCTAAGGAACTATATATCAAAGCTACCTCACAGTTAGATACAGTTAGAGAAACAGGATACTGGACTGCCGACAATCAAGGACATATTAGCTTTTTTTAACACAGGTACCGAATAAGTAAATGAAACCAATACAATACTGACTGCCTAATACCCAAACTTAACTGCAAGAAGTGCAGTTTGGAGGTGAAACCGTGTAGGAGTTGGCTACGAAATATGACTCTAAACTGGTGGTAGTCTACTCAGAATATCTCAAAATTGCGGAATATCTTAGACTTCCGAGCAAAGCCAGTGGTGTTTTCCAGGCCAAACTTCTGGCGAATAGAAAAGCTTGTTAAGCACCAGCCAAGATTCAAGGGAGGGCTATCTTCACAGACACCCAAGCAAGCTATCAAAACTCAAGGCTTAGACATAGTATCCACAAAGCTATTTAACCCATGTAGGGAAACATGAGTGGATGCGAAAAGCTCGGCCTAGGCCCTCCATGGGCTGTTGTGCCATTAAAAGTAAAGTAAAGTAAAGTAAAGTAAAGTAAAGGGAATTACTGACCACTCTACGTCATAGACTGAATATTGGCCTTATCTGTGCTCTAGGTCGCAGAAACATTGAAAGCAATGGAAGCAATGGTGCAATCAGTGGCATTTCCGCTGAACTAAATTAGGGACACTCTTAAATACATCTTTCAATTCATTACCCCGGCAGATAGAAACTGGAAAAGATTTTCCAAATGCACCGGCACCAAGAAAACATGAGCAAAATTTGAACGCAGTAAAACCACCGATCTGACGTAGTCAGGCTGACTACAGTACTGTCGGGATCCCAGGCAATAGGTGACCATCCGGCCAGACAACACACACACACACTGCAGGAGCTGCAATCACCTCGAAGTAAAAGAGACTTTCTCTCAATTTATCTTTCTCACTGCCCGGCTATTGCCAAAACCAAACTTTTCTTGATAACATAACCGAGATTCGAAATCGGAAAGCTTCTTCAATTTCTCGATCTCATGGATTGACTTTAGATAACAAATAACATATTTCGACACGATGAGGATGTGGTACCAAAACGCCGATGATCAAGTCCTTAAGTTTAAATATTTCTTGACTCTTGTTAATAATCCCTGCCTAGCTTATATGGTAGATATATAATTTCTAAATCAATTCATGTTATATTGATTGCATTCTCATGGTAAATTAAAAAACTTAATTATGAGCATTTGCAGCACCATCGCATTAAATTATGAATATTTTGAGTTATGTGTTTATTTTCTAGTATTAATAATGCACGTTTTGCTCAACTTGACGTATGCCTGACTATAATTGCATTTTACATACATACATACATACAAACATACATACATATATAATATCATATACTCATTCCTAAAACAACAAGGTGTAGGCAAATGTTAAATTAATGAACAATTCACTTTAAATTTATTAAATATGCGGTTTAAAAATCAGTGTGCGTGTGTGTGTGTGCGCGATTGTGTGTGCGTGTGTGTGTGTGTGCGCAACCCAAACAAAACACTCATTCCAATAACTACCATTAGCTGGAAATTTTATTTAGTAAGTTACAAGGTGGGGCAAAAGTAAATGTCATAATGTGAATTGGCTGCCATTTTGTTAGAAATTTAAAAATTATCGCTCTGCTTTCACGGAAAGTTTATTTGATGGAGAAAAATTTATGACATTAGGTAAAAAAAATGATGTGGGTATAATTCGTTCCACTGCTCCTGAGTTGATGCTCATTTGTGCTCGTTTTACAGCATTTTCAATTGTTGCTCGCAAAACATCTGATATCTTCTTAAAAGTTGGCTTTCAAGACTTGCAAGGTTTATAGTTTTTATGGTAAACGAGAGATGTCAAAGAGCCCTACATGAAGAAGTCATACGTCGTCAGATCTGGTGATCTAGCCGGCCAGTTCAAATCGCCCGAAAATTCTTGTTTCAAAATCTCCATAGTTGTCCAAGCTGTGCATCGCTCCATTGGCTGTTGTCAGCTAATTCTCTATAATGGCATATTGACATAATGACATTACTTTTACACCACCTTGTTTATAGTAATTAAAAAAAAATTAAAAACAATTTTTAATTGGTTTTAAATAAATTACAAAATATAATTTATTAAAATATCATGAAACCGCATTTAATTGCACTACGGCATATTAAGTATAATGTAGTGCAAATTATTAATATAAACCGCCATAAATAGCAGATTTAATTAGCGACTTTGTCGCATTCAATTTCGAAAGGTAAAATAAACTAAATTCGATCATGAAGCAGTCAGTGAAGTGTACATATTTCAGGTATCAAGAGCCTGGATCAACAGCGACAGGCTCAGCAGCAAATTTCGGTTCAACACCTGGTGAGGTTTTTCACCTGGTGAGGTTTTTTTTTTTTTGGTGAGGTAACACTTAGCCTTAACACTTTTTTGTTACTAGGAATAATTTTTAGCACATTTAACTGCTTTGAAGATTGTCTTTTCGAACAGATTAGAATAGAATATGATTTCAGTTTGAATGTAGCGTAGAAATTATGTCTACCATGCCTGTGATGAAGTGGACTCTTTGTAGTTGTGAGCATAATATTTTCATAAATTTCTCGGTTTGCATGATGCATACCATATAATTAGTATTTACATAAATATATTGTAATTGCTTATTTTATGCAAAATGCCAATGTTTCTATACGCTGGACGATCACAGTTGCAGTGAATATAACAATTTTGCCTAAAAGTATGCATCAACTTTTTATCAAATACATATTATATGTGCACACAATTACAAGCATTACTGGTTTTTCTCTCGTTTCTTTAGAGTTTTCCATTATTGTAATCTGTATTAACAGCAATAGCACAACAAAAGTATATATACAAATAACAACTACAATGACAACATCAACAACATTTTCGGTACTGCCTTAAGCGTAATTTTTGGCGAAAATTTACGATGCTCGTCGTAATGAGGCGCGCGACGACGCGAGAGCGGCGCCAATTTTCAAATGTTTATGACTGTTTCATTATGCTTTTGTAGTTATTGTTGTTGTTGTTGTTGCTAATTTTCTGGTAACTTTTGTTTTACAACTGACGCAACGTCTGTGTGTGTGTGTTAGTGTTGCTCGAGAGTAGCAGTAGGACGAAGTTAAAGTGATGGGGCGGCGCATGAAAATTTTCTATAAATGTTGCCAAATTGTAAAAGTTTCTTCTTCTGTTGGCAGCACACAATTTGGCAAATGGTAAATGCATTCATTGCGACATTAAGTGGAAGAGCCAGCGAGTGTGGGTTGAAGCAGAAGTTCTCGCAGCGACGAATGACAACTTTGCAAATAAATAAAAAAGCAAAATTATTATGTTGAGTATTTCATAGAGTTGTACTTTCATATACATACATACAAAACACACATACACATACATACATACAATTATATATATGTACATTCATTCATATTGAATATAATGGCAAAATGTTGCCTTATGTACTTACTTCCCTATTCCCTATTTCTCTGTTGCTGCTTGTAAATGGGAAAACAAAGCAATAAAAAGTATTTTTTAATATTGTCTTCAATGTTTTATTTTATGATTTGTTATCGAGTGCCTTATGTGCGCCCTCGAGGCACTGCGAACGAAGGGTACGAGAAAGTAGAGAAGCATATGCAGGCGCAGGCTTAGTTCAAATACCCATTAATTGCGCTTTTAATTAAAGCCTAGTTAATGAAAGTGATGCTGTTTTTGATCAGAATAAAGTTTCTATTCTAATTTGCTATAGTAAGCCATAGAATTATGGATTTTAGAACTTAAGGAATAATAACGTACATATGAAAAAGGGGAGCTTATTTGCTAGGAATGTTTTCAGATTTTAGAAGTAATAAATACGAAAATGTAATAAATTTTGCACAAGCAATAAAAATATAGACACATCTGTTTTCCTAAGTACCTACACTCGTATATTATTGGCTTAGAAATATAATTTATACACATACCTACATGTTTTTACACTTTCTTCATATTTACAAAAATATTCATGTACATATCTGCGATAAGATTGATTGATTTAAGAGGGGATTTGTACTGCGTCCTTAAAGATCTATTGTACGCCCTATAGAATCTTGGTTACAAGCTATCAGACAAGCCAATCTTGCTGAGGAATCTTAGTAATAGATGTACCTTCAAGGCCATGATGTCTTTACTTTCTAGTTTATAGTGTTCCAGGTATCTTTTTCTCTTGCGAGTGAGTGCCTCACAGTGTATTAGGATGTGTTCTGGTGTTTCGCCATTACTTTCGCAAAACCTACAGGGGTTGTCCTGATTAATGCCTAAGCTCTGCATGGAAACCCATGACTATACTGAATTGGTTTTTGTTAAGCTTAAGAGTTGAAAGTGTTGAAATTCACAATTTTCCCAATTAACAGCTATGATTGTCTAATTGCCTTTGGAAGGTGTGTCCAGTAAGGTGACCTAATGTCAACCCTTGCTCTTTCTAACCATGATGGGTTCTGGGCCAATATAACTCTTGGTCGCTGCGTTCATTGCTAGATGGTCGGCAATCTGGTTTCCATAGATGTCTGTGTGCCCAGGCAGGTATCCCAAATAAGGTTAACTTATTTGTCGAACCGAATGCATTCGGGAGCACTATGCATTCCGATATGAATTTTAAGGATATCTCAACAGAATTAAGTGCTTTGATAGCAGCTTGCAGGCTGTACTGTACTAAGAGCTGTACTGCAAGAAACTCCTCTTGGTAAAACCTTGGAGTTCCTACAAGTATGCATTACTTTTAATTAAGTTATACTTTCAGCATCATATAGTTAGCGAGTCTATTTTTTATTTGCCTAAATTTTTAACTGGAAAATACATTTAATTTAGAAGCTTTGCCGTAATAAACACAAATAAGTTTCCAAAGTTATTACTTAGTTAATTTTAGTTTTTTCTTTAGTGTTTGGAAATTTTAGTTTGCGTTTTGCGTATGATTGACGTTAATGCAGCTTTCATGTAATTTCTTTTACTCACTTTCAGGCACACACACACACACAGTGCATACATTCAAAAATTTAAGATATATTGAAAAAAGAAGCATAAATATATTCAGCATACCACGTGTTCCGGCGAGGAAGAAAAAAACCGTTCAAGTGGCTAAACGTGACAGGAATATCTTCACTCTTGCTGAACTGCATACATCAGCGCGCGGTATCCATGAGTGTGTGTATGTGTGTGTGTGTGTGAGTGTGTGTCAATTGTAGGAATATGCTAAATTTTTTCACCTTTTTTTTTTTTTTAAACAAAAAATTCAATCATTTTGTACGTGCAGCATGCGCAGGCATGAAGCATGAATATCTCTTTCTTTTCATTTTATTTTTTGTATAAAATACTTATAAGGGAAGACGAACGGGAGCGCAAGTAGCAGCACAAATTTCACACATCATCAACGCTGACATGCAATGGATTCCACACACACATATATGCACATGCATTCATGCACATCTAGCGGTGTTATTCGTGCAAGTATGCAGTTGCAAATCCACGGGAGGATGTTTTGGAACAATGCTACTCTATATGCTTATACCCCTTCTACGTTCAAGTTATATCTATTCTCTTTTCCACGATGACAAACAAGATTGAACGAATTGTAAAGCTAACGATAATACCTCGAATTCAATATTGCTTGCAGACACTGAGTAACCAGGCAAAGTAAGTGAGATTTCATTTTTCGGGCTTATTTATATTGATTTGATTATGATGTGGCTAAAATATTGTCATGCCAAGGCTTTTGCTATTAATGACAAGCATCTTTTGAATACAAAATCAAAAAAATATATATCATTCTTATGCGGAATTGTGCATGGTGTCAGTTAGATTATTTATTGCAGTTTCGGAGGAAAACCAATTAGATATGTTTCAATTGTTTATAATTGAAGATTAAAGAATCGGAAATAGTTTGTTGTGTTATATCGCTTCTGGAATTACTATGTTCTGTTTTCAAACTGAGATTACCTCACACTTAATGCATTTCATTCATTGCAGCACTCATGAAATTCACTGATCACATGCGTTTGCACTTCCGCTGAGAGTCAATTCAATTTCGCTTCCACTCACTCTTCCGCTTTCCCCTCTTATGTTACAACCTCAACTTTGTGGCTTCAACGGCACAATATGGTAGCCTCAGTTGTGTATAGTAAATAGCATTTGGGCACATGGAAAAGCGCGAGTTTTTGACCACTTCCGCTTGCAATACTCACACACACACACACACACACACATTTACACTGTATCTACACATTTACACTGTATCTATAGTGGTTGTATTTAAGCCGATGTGGCAACAGTGATTAAAGGTTGGAAGCAAAATGTTACCGCAATGTTTCAACTCATCTAAAATTTAAATTTTTCCATGTACCATACTTATTTTGTAGCAATTCGAAACGCACAACTGGCGGCAGCAAATCTAGAGAAATACTGACAACATAATTGTTGAAATTAGTTAAAGTTGCTGCTTTGTTGTATATTTGCAGTTAGTTTGTGGCATGAGGTTTTTAATTAAAAGGCATTCTGAATTGGATCAACTTGCAGTTGTTAAAAGTTTAACTTGCAACATTTTTTTTCGAATTTCAAATAACAAAATAAAATATTTATCCCTTCCCTCATCAAATAACTTCTTTGCTTCTCAACATCAAAAGCATTTTGTACTTCCGATTCATCTGCAAATTGATACACAATTTTTCTCGCATGCGATTTTGCGATGTACACGTACTTCAAGGAAGAAGTAAGAATTCATAATCCTTCTTTTTATACTTGCTTATTCACCGAAATTTCTTCGACAACTTTTTTAAGGTAATTCAATTTATATTTTTCATTTATTTTCTTTATCATCAATATTTTTCGATTTTCTTTCTTAATTTCATAATCTCTTAGCTATCTTCTCAACAACAACTGCTGCTGCTGCTTTTTGTTTTGTTGTTTTTATCGGAGCAAAGCATAAACAGATTTCGGAGTTCAATTGAAATTGTGCTGTCATGCGTTAAAATTGCAATTTCACTTTAAATAGAAACGAATTGAATTGAATTTATTATTGCATTGCATCATTAATCTTCCGAGTTTCATATTTTGATAACGACGAGTATCTAATTTATGGTAATATACTAAAGAGAAAAGTTCAATGCAGCAAATATCGAATGTAAAATTTTACAGAAAGAAAAACCGACTTCTAGATAAAAGTACATTCTAAAGATATCGTTTGTCTTACTTGAGAACCGAAACCGTGCAGACTAGACGACTAGAGACAACTGTAGTTATCAACCACTTTAAGCATCAAGCCACCAGTTCTTTAAGAACGGATTACTCATGTTTATCAACTTTGACACAATTTTCACAGTGTGGTAATCGATCCTGAGGCTACTGGAACTACAGTCTAGCACTCTTTTGCTAGACCACCGAAGTGGCATGTGGAATTGCCATAAATAACGAAAGGAATGAAAAATCTCCAAATTGACAAAGATATACTGACAAAAGAGTAGTTGTAGGTAGCATGAGGGTAGGTGAGTAGTAGGTAGCATGAGGGTAGGTGAGTAGTAGGTAGCATGAGGGTAGGTGAGTTTTAAGTAGCATGAGGGCCTGACCACAGATGAAATTAGAACTATAGAAAAGAAATTTCCCTTCGATCCAAAAATGGCGATTGTAGGGTCTCATTTCCACCCCTTTGAACGTTTATCCCCACTTAACCTAACCAACGGTTGGTTGGCTTATGCCCAAAGACAGACACTGTCCACTTTCTATAAAATGCTTTTTCTATAAAAACTTACATAAAAATTTACAAAATAATTAGGTATATTAAGCCGAAAATACTGTAGCCGTATCCTCGGGTGAGAAAACTCATTCACGTTAATGCGAATGAAAGCACAAGAAAAAGAAAAACCTCGCTTTCATAAAAAAATCACAGAGCACACAAACTTTCAAGCTGACCTCAAACTCAATGCGAAACAATTTAATTTAATTTGATGTGAAGCAATAAAATTCACCAGCAAAGAAAGGGCGAAAAAACGAGAATGCCACCCAACAAATAACTTTGGCCTAAAAATCGTTACTGCGGTCAAATACCTCAAAATACAAATGCAGAAAGAAGAGTGAAATGAAAATATTTCCACAGCATATTAGGCTCACTCAAAGGGCAATGCCTTTTCCCCCCTAACACACACACACAAAACATACTCCAAAAAACATTCTCTAAAAAGCAAAAACAATAACAGCAGAGTTAAATATTCATGACCATTTGAAAAACGCATTTTCGCACAAAAAACATACAGACACACACATAAAAAACATTTCGCATTGCCAACACGTTCATGCGTCGACGTCATCGTCGTCGTCGTTGTCGTTCCGTTTGCCCCTCACACACATTCAATATTCATAGCTCTCTAGGCACATGCCCATTGAAACAGAGTTTATTGGAAAAACGTTTGAAGGCTTTGACGTTAACAATTCTGGATTTGCTTGCCTGCCGGCAGCGGTTCCTTCCGCCTGTTTTCCTCGCACATGGTTTTTCTAACGATTTTTATTGCAAATGAATCGAAAACGTTTTATTTTGATTTTGTCATTTGTTTTAACGTTTGCTGTGTGTATGCATCTATTTGTTTTTGTAGCTTTTGTGGAGGCATACACTTCATGCATTGGCATGTGTTTTTGGCAGCGGGCACAATTTAATGCAAGTAGCTTTACAAAATCATGGGAATTCAATTTTCAATATTTGCTCCAACATTTTCAGAAGCATTCCCACAAAGGCAACTGTTTAAACTACATTAGTATGACACAGTATTGCTAGAGAGATCATGTTGGAGTTCTTGGTCACACCTAAGTTCAATGTTCTGATTGCTCAATCAATATTTGTTTCGAAAGCAATTTGTTTAACTCACCCAATTTAACCCATCTTCTTAAATCTTCTTAAATGGCACACAACAGCCGATGAACAGCGGAGGCCGAGTTTTTCGCATCCATTCTTGTTGTGTGTGTGTGTTATATTTGTATATGATTGGAAGAGACCTACAGGTTTATGACGAATCCGAACAGCGAAGTGGAAAGTTAGGATTACTTGAATATTCAATTTAATTTGATTGTACAGATTTAATAAGTCAATGATATGGAAAATCCTCTTTGAAAAATCTTGAAAATTGATAGTTTTTGTTAGACTTTTATGAGAAAAGCTGCAAAACACAAAAACACAAAATAAAAATGTAGATCAATAAACCGATGAAGAATATTGTACATATTAAAATGGTAGAGAAAGGCAATGTGTATATATAAAAATAAAGTATTATAAAAAACATAAATAATAAGCTTAAATTAAACGATAGTTAACAAATAAAACTGAGTTGTGACATTCACTTTTTTGTATTTGTGTTTATGCTATAAGAGTTGATCAAAGTTGTGTGAAATAGTTGTCTTTTGATTGCATTCCCTCTCTCATTCTTCCTCCTTCTTCCTCCCACCTATCACTCTTCCTTCTAATCAACACAATGCTCAGCATTCATAGGCACTCAGCACTCTATGTGTTGAAAAGAAAAATTCTAAGAACACAGTGGTAATCTGCACACAGTCAGTGCCCCTGTAGGAATATTTGTATTTATAATTATATTTACATAAACTTTTTAAAAAATAATAAATAAATACAGTGATAATTGTACATTTGTTTGTTCTTTATCTACTTCGCTTTTATTATTTAAGGCCAAATATTTAAATTTACACAAATCAATATAATTAGTCATAGGTTTACATATTTGACAGAAATGAATTGTTTATTTTTTATAGGTGAATAATAATAAAATACAAGTAAAACTAATTAATTTAGTTGGACAAAAAAAAAATTTTACAATGAAGAAGAAAACAATACTATTTACGCTGTGCTATTTTCTTGTTTACTGAATGTGAATAAAGTAGATTTATAAGATAAAAACAAAAATGGAAGAATTATTAGAGAAATTAAAGTAGAAATGAAAAGAAAAAGTTTTACAGACAGAATCTAAATTTTCGATATTGGGTTTCTTTTAATTATAGATTGTATGATGTTAAAGACACAAATAATTACGCCCCTTGCCCCTTCTTTGCATACAGAATAAAACTTAATTGATTGATACAGAACACTTCAGGCTACTCGTTTCCATTTCCATCTTCACCTCCTCTCACCATCGGCCATTTAGTCTTCTACGGATTTAAAAATGTATTTTTTGTTTTTTGACATTGGTTTTTAATTTTAAAATTTCCAAATATTCGCCTTCTCAATCTATTATTTCTCTCAATAAAAAAAAAAAATTAAAACAAAAAATAATTTGTTTGTACCACTTCAGTACCCATCATTATCCGTCCTCCTGCTACCCGTCTACTTCTTTATCGCCTCAGCAGCATCCACTTCGCATCTCTCTAGAAGCTCATGTATCCACGCGAGGTTGAACGACGGCGCGCACACAAATACGAGATCAATACAATTGAAATTAATGCAGCCAGTGCAATTCCAACTGCGATGGGCACAATATCTGGTGTCTCGGAGCTATCGCAATCGCGAGCGGTCGAGAACTCAGTAGCATTACCGGTGAGGAAGGCTTGAATGTGCACATCATGCACAGTAACGGTGCCGTTGACGGTTTCATCTTGTACGGTTTCGGTGAGATTGAATTTCTGAGCACGTGTGCAATGGTAAGACATTTTTGCGGGAGCATCAAATTCGCCACCACGATGAATCAGTTGAATATTTTGATTTTCTATGCGAGAGAAAATATACATACATATTAAAATTAAAGCCTACTGACTGAGACCGTCAGATAATTGTTTCCTAATCAATAATCAATCCATTCTATTTCTGCTTACCCTTGGCATCGGGGAAATCTTCAGCGGTGAGGACCAAAGTGAAATGCAGTTGAGACATTTTCACATTTTTATCATTCAGCTCAAATAATAAATTCATTGAATGCACAGCAGTGGTTGGACCCCAATTGACCTGGAGAGTTTGTGTCGTATTCGAGTCGCAAGTATAATCGCCAACGGTTGCTGTTGGGGGAATATTGTACAGACCATAAGCGCTCTTATTATCTGGGGGGAAAAGACGAAAGAAGAAAGAAAACGAAAGTGTTTATTGAAAGGCGCACTTCTACTCAAAATAGCTCTATCAGCGCCGATCTAGAAATATTGTACCTTTAGTTTCATAAGTAAAATTCAACTGGACCGCCATGTGCACCATAACGCAGCTGGTATTCCATTTGCCAATTTGTGGTTGCGGGAATGGAGCTGGTGCGGGTGTTGTAGTAGGTGCTAGAGTAGTTGTTGTCGTGGTGGTGGTGGAGGTGGTGCTAGGAGTGATGGGCTCCGGTGCCCGAGTTGTTGTAGTCGTACTAGTAGTTGTTGTAGTGGTGGTCGTCGTTGATTCAGTAGTTTTTGGTTTAGTTGCTTCGGTTGTCATGGTGTCATCGACTTCGGGAACGACAACAGCGGGTACATTTACACCATCAGCTGCAGAGGCTGGCGATTGAGCTTGGACAGCGGCTGTAAATAAAATCAAATCAATCATGAACACAATTAATAATAATTACTCTGCTTTATATGTGTGCACAGGCATCATTAGCAGCACTATGTAGTTTAATCTGCTGTGCTGCTAGTTGCATCTTATCTATGCTTCTTTGTTCCAAAGTTATAATGATTATGTTCATGCATATGCACATTTATTTAATACGAAGAAACCTCATCACAATACATTGACTTTAACTTTTGTTTTTGCGTTTTCTTTTTTACAAATGTACGCATTCATTCACTATCATATTTTGCAAACTATAGAGCAGTAGCGCTGTTGCTACTTGAGTACGACACAAAACGATACTAGGCAAGACACATACACAGACTTGAAATACTATGCTATATACAATTTCACAAAAAATGAGTCATGCAAGAAAAAATGATAAAAAGATTGAATAAATAAACAAAAGAATATGGCATACAAAGAAAACGCTAAGCTAAAACATTGTTAACTCAATATATAGACAGTCTCAACACAAAAAAAAAAAAAAATCATTAACCCAGGTAAACAACAGGAAAACAACAAAATATATACATATTTTAGAAAACCCAGAAATTACTACAAAAAATCAAGCATTCGCAACCTGTGCTATTAGGTTTTAAACTGCCCTGCTCTATTCAGTCCATAATGTCCACAAAGTAGTACTGGGTTGCTTAATTATACAGAACAACAAAAATATTGACCTCAAGAAAAGGCGCAAGCGTTTTGAAAGTTGATCTTATTGTATATAAGTAATTAAGGTACGCCGCTTAACACGATGGCATCTCATCAGTTGTTCTCCAAGCACCAAGGCGTCACCATTTTTATAGCGATTTTTCCCCATATAATTTTGTATAATAAAACTATTTCTTTTTAGAATATCAAAAGGTTTTATAGATTGTTTTATTTATATTGTTTTGCGTTACAATCTGTCATGTGCTTGATGTTTAGTGCCTCCGCTATCTCCTCACAGCTAGCTTGCGTCCGATCTTGATCTACCACTTGCAAAATTTTAACGGCTTTTTCAGTGACTGACCGACCAGAGCGAGGTGCAGCATTTTTTGACAACGAAATTTCCGATACGAAATGATTTTTGTTCAAATACATAAACATACCTCCATACACATACACACAAAAATATTTACACAAGTTCATATAAAGGGTGTTTTTTTTTAGATGTGTGGTTTTCAATCTGGCAATACTTTTTTCGGAGTTGGTCTTTTTGACAGCTGTCACTTGATTTATGCTCAGTTTGGTTTGCCATTTCATAATGAATAGACTTACTCCTGCTCACTTTTGATTGAATGGGTACGTTAATAAGCAAAATTGTCGGATTTGGAGTGATCATAAACCACAAGCCATTGTTGAGACGCTGTTTGGTGTGCTCTATGGGCAGATTGAATCTTCAAAGATGAAGCCGGTCATAATGTTACAGTTAATGGGGAACGCCATGATTAATGACTTTTTCGTGCCCGAATTGGAGGATGTTGATGTGGACAACCTTTGGTTCCAACAAGACGGCGCTACATGCCATACAGCCAACGAAACAAACACAATGAATTTATTGAAAGAAACTTTTGGTGAGCGCATTATCTCGCGTCGTGGGCCTCCAAGATCGTGCGATTTAACACCGCTGGACTTTGTTTTGTGGGGTTATGTGAAGTCGCTTGTCTACGCAGCCCGAGACGATTGACGCCTTGGAAGAGTATATTCGGCGCGTTATTACTGACATTATTACCACTGCAAAAAGTGGTCGAAAATTGGGCTTCCCGGCTGGAATTTATTCGATCCAGCCGCGGCGGCCACTTGCTTAAAATCGTTTTTAAACTATAATGGAAAGTCCTTATCTTCATAATAAAGCTAAATTCTTGCCCATAACATTAAACTATATGCGTTTTATTTCTTCTTAAAAACCACACACCACAAACCACACAAACACCCTGTACATATAGTAGGTAATGTATGTATAATTTAATGGTTTTGCCATTGCCTACTGAGATTGTACTTGTACACTTTCTTATATGTTGCACACATTCTAATTCACTTCATATCGTTATGATGAATGAGAATTAATCAAGACAGAGACAGAGTCTATCGATGGCAGCATCGAATGTTACTTTAGCACAAAATGGAATTTAAATAATAAATGAGACGAAATAAATGAGTAGCCTAATTATCACGCATTTGTACTGCTGAAGATTTGATTATGAATCATAAATTTATATTTACATTAGATGTAATAATGAAAAAGCAACATAGGGAAAGTACCCAAAAACGAATTAATATTAATTTTTGTTTTTATATTTCGAAGCTAGCACATCAGCACAATTCCCCGAATTCAACTATAATTATTCAATACTAAAAGTTTTCAAAGAAATTCACATTGACCATTTTTTCATAATTACATAATTTCAAAATTTCATAAACATTTCAATAATTCAACCACGACCGCGCATTGCAAGAAGAAGTGGGCGTAAAACAAAAAAAAAACAATTGATGGAAAACAAGCAAATTGCGCTTATCAGCAAAATATGAATTTCAAGCTTACTTAATTGAAAATGTTTATTTATTCTATTTTGTTGTGATGGTGAAAATTTTTCTGTCTATCAGAAAAATCAGACGATACGAAAAAACAACGAAATCTCCATTTAAAAAACATACTCAAAACATCGCTTATTTATGGGCTTAGTAAACGTGACAAAATAAACAAGGGAAATCTCGATTATCATGAGAATTTTGTATTTAAATTAAACACTTTTATGTACCCAAAATGAGATCGCCTTAATCTAATCTTATCATATTTGAATAAAAGAAAGAGAAAAACAAATTCGTTTAAATAAACATGTGGGCAGCAGATATGTACACAACAAGCTGAGGGTGTGTGATGAGAAGAGAAATAACGACTTAACTCGAGTTAATTCTGAATAATTCTTAAGAAGACACAAGACATTTTTCCCCAAATAGTTTGTGTTGCCTCATATCACGATTTAAAGTTTCAGAAAACACACTTACGCTATTATTTCTTTTCACCGAAAAATAGTTGTCACTAGCGTTTTTCATAAAAGATAAGAAGTTTTTAGGGATATAAACAATATAATCTGTGAGATTTACATATGGTACAATGTTCTTTGGATGCAATATGATTCTTTTTCTAAATATGACAAATAATTTTACTGTTCACTTGTAGTATTTATTATATATGTATGTGCCATATGTATGCAGTATTTATATCAAGTAGGTAAGTAAATAAATCTCAAATGCAGTGTTCTTTGAACAAAAAATATATTAAATAAAAATTGTCTTATCAACACAAAGCTGCAACTACTTTTATGGCTACTTTAGTGTAGTTGTAGCTTGCTGCTCCAGCGTAGCTTGCTTCATCATGTACATAATCTTATTTAATAATATCATTGTTGAAATAAAACTTTCCACTAAATAAACACAAACACATAAGTAATTCTCACTGCATAGTAATTTTCAGCGCTCATCAGACATAAGCTGCAAATTAAAAGTTTCAGAGACGATAAGCGAAATATTATTTACTCATTGTAATTGATTTTAAAATCAAAGGAGGTACACAAAATTTGTGTATTCAATTGCAGACCTAGAACGTTAGTATTAGTAATATACCTAGAGTGGGGACATTTGCACACCAGTAATGACATTACGAGTTGGTCGCTGTGGCATAGTTGGTAGTGGGTAGGCTTGCTACGCAGAGTGTCCGGGGTTCCTCAACACTAACGAAATGAGTGGCTGCGAAATGCTTGGCCTAGACTCTCCATGGGCTGTTGTGCCATTAAAAGAAAAGGAGGAACTGCATTACGAGAAATATATTTGCAATTGTGAAATTATTCCAACTCAAATCTATTGACCATGATCACTTTAGCCTCAGTGAGACGACCCATTTTGGCGTCTACCGACAAAGGGGGAAAGAAGTCGAGAGAGGAAAAGTTAAGAGGCTGGATTTTTTATTTTGTTTCAAATCTCTCGACTCATTTTGGCATTTCAATCAGCTGCGAAAAAATAATTTAACTGTACAAAATTTTATTTAGAATGATAAATAAAATATAAAAAAAATAAACGAAACTTGTAAAAATGAGTAATTGGAACTTCTTCACTATCACTCATTGCTTAATTTTCTCCTGCTGCTCCGGAAAAAAGCTGGTAAGCATCAAAGTCAAAAAACGAGGCGACGGTGTTCAGATCACATTTTTGTACGAACATGAGAGAGTGGACTCTGGTCAAAATGAGACGGCGCTCTGAGGCTAACGTGAACATGGTCATTGATAAAAAGCAGTAGTTATTAAATGAAATGCTTTATTTGTTGTATAAAACTAAATTGGAAACTACTGCAACGTAATGTAATGTAATTGTATTTAAAAAAAAATAAAAATAAAAACGATAAAAAATGTAAGGACAATTTTCTATGTTGTTGTTTGTGCTTTTATTTTGAGGTACAAATGTACGCCAATTTGCAATTTGCAATTTGAGACTTAAAAAATATTTAAACAAAATAACAGAAGCGTTTGCAATAAATGCGCCTTATCAGTGGAGAAGGCATAACATTATTTTACAACAATTATTTTTGTATTGGATATTAACATCACAATTAAATTTATCACAATTTAAATTTCAGTCCGATGCATGTGTGTAAAATCACAAATGCAACTTAAAGCTTACAAAACGAATGCTTCTTACTTTACTTACTTACTTTTAATGGCACAACAGCCCATGGAGGGACTAGGTCGAGCTTTTCGCATCCGTTCATGTTGTGCGTGTTATATGAATGAAAGGGGACCTACAGTTTAGTGCCGAATCCGAACGGCGAAGTGAAAAGCTTTTCATAGGCAATTTTTACTCTTGTACTCTTGCCGTGTAGAAAAATTATTTTTTTCTACTTTTTTGATTTTGCCTGTGCCCAGATTTGTACCCCGGACACTCTGCGTAGCAGTCCAAAGCACTACCACTACGCCACAGCGACCAACAAACGAATGCTTCTAGATTTACATAAATCTAAGAAACATAACGAAATCCTTCTCTAACTCTAGCATATGCCATTGGAACGGTGCAAGATTAGCAGAATTGCTTAACTTTGATATCCCTGCAACGAAGAAAGAAATAACAACCACATTTGATATTCTTGCACCGTGCTAGGGCATATGCCAGACTTAGAGAATCATCTTTTATAATGCTTATCAAATTCCTATTTATTAATCTTGTTTAATCTTGGAGTGTCAGCACAGCCTTCTATACAAAAGTACACTTAAGAACAATTGTGATCTTGCTTAGTATTGGAGATATTGCATTTATTGGGTGTTAATCTTAAATTTTGATTTTTAGATTAAATGTAGATTGGACTATGGGCATTTGGGCCTTAGATCTCAGTACGATGGGCCATTGTACTTTGCCCAGATAGCGATAGAAGAAGGTATAATTGTATAGCGTAGGGCAACGAGGTCACATAGTACATATGTAGGTACCCTAGTCGGACCAACAGTTTAACGCTGGTTCCGACTAGTTGGGGTTAAAGAAGGCAATGTTTTCCTAAATTTTGCATCAGCGTTGACTTTATCTTCAAAATTCATTACAATAGATACGAGGAAAACAATTTAAAACCATAAGCTGTTCGATCGATATGTAACATGAGCTGCTCTTGTTGGGAGGAATGTATTGACATTTTCTATTTTACCATATTATGTTTGCTTGTATTATTTTTTACAATTTATAATCCCCTTTTTTTACACATTGCTTTAGCTTCTTTTTTTGTTCGCATGTTAACCACAAGACGACGATATTGTCAAGAGTCAAGATGCCGATGCCGGCGTTCGTTGATTCTTTCAATTGTGGTTGCGCGCCTACGTTTTAGGTTCTAGTTCAATGCCATTTTGCATACATTCTTCTCTAGTTATAGTTTTAGCTCTAGCAATTCCACAAAGATGACCTTTAAATGCAAAAGTATATGCTATATGATGATAATTACATGCACTCAACTACAACTGCTCCACTTTTTAACAATGAGTCGTCTACAACAACGAAGCATGAAAATGAAACTCGTAGAAGAAATGGAAGGTATGCAATTTCGTTTTACTTCAAATGAAAAAAAAAATTAAACAAATAAAGTTTTAAAATTCTGGATAACTAATAAGTATTATAGATATATTTTGTAAATCACAGCGTTCGTGATTCACGGCATTGCTTGTATTTTATTTTTCTACACAGCAATAAAATGCAAGCAACGCCGAGAATAACCGCGCGTTGCGTTTAACAAAATGCAGCTGTGTTTCATGAGTGTTTAGGGGAAATTATGCAAAGAAAATGCCTTAAAAAAAAACGTACATCTGACTTTATGGGAAATATTTTTATAGAATTGCAGTTATAGCAATAGCGATAAAGCTTACTTCATATGAAAATATTAATACCAAATTTAGTTAAATTGATTAATTAGAAAACAGCAACTAAAAAAAAAAGATTAAACTCACTAATTTTGATGTCGTTTAAAAAGAAGCAAGGGGGTAGGTAGTAGTGGTGCCAGTGAGTAAATGGTTAAAGTGTAGGTAAGTACGGAAAGCAGCGTCACTGTGAGAATTGAATGCATAGAGGCAACAGTGAAAATACCTAATATTCTTGACAGTAGTAAGTTGAAAAGATGCCATATTGATGAAAATCGTAATTTATTTGAAAATTATGAAATTATTCTTTATTTTGGATGACGAGCATATTTATTAACTTACTATGCTTTGAATTCAATTCAAATGGTTTAATTTAATCTTCGCATCTACTCTTTAAAAGTAATTTTCAAAATTATAAGTAGGTATGTATTAATCGAAATCAGTAACATTTTTCAACACAATCGGGCATTAGTACTTTCAAAAAATCTAGAGTAAAAGTGCAACTTTAGAATTTAATGTGTTGTTGCATTGCGATTATAAGCAAATAAATAAAAATAAAAGGAAAAAGAAAAGAAAGGAAATATTATGCTTACTGTAGTAATATTTCCAAAGGCTATATATTCTTGAAAATATACCAGAATAAATGACAACATAGTCAAAAATATATACTCATATGTATGTATGTATGTGTATAACATATTTTCAGTCTTTAGTCGGATTTGACAGTTTTTCCTCTTTAACGCAGAAATAATGATAATACATATATGTATATGACTGGAAGCCTCATACCAAGTTCTTTGTTTGCATCTTTTTTAGTGAACGAAAATCTAGCTATATGTGTTCTCAGTTGCAAATGATTTGCAAGCATCTGATAAGTAGTTTATGTTAGAAGTACGGCAGTACATATTATCTAACTAAAGCAACATTGTCGCTGGCAATCTCTCGAAGATCTACGTAACTTCTCCTTTAAAGTTTCTTGTACCTTGTTTATACTATCGTTTAAGAAACTACACAAGTCACTGACACATTTATCATGTTGCAATCTCCAGTAGCCATAAATTTAGTTATGCTAAATGACAATGAAGCAGTTCAGCCTAAGCTAATTTTCTCTAGTTCGGCTCAGCTGACAAGGGAAACTATAATGTATCATTTGTACGAAACACCACACTATAGTCAGCAAACCTTGCATTGGAATCAACATAAATTGAAATAATAATTCATACTTGGTGCAATAAAATAGTAACAATAACTGCATTTACATCACTTATAAATAGAACTATCGAGATCTGGCAGCACTAACTTGTTGTTGTAATGTGAACTTCAGCTGCAACTACGATACACATTTGTGATATCATTTCTTATCCTACATACACATAGCAAATATAATATATGTATATAATACAATGTTGTAAAAAGTTTACTCTAATTGCTTTTTGCTACTCAAAAATTAATCAAAAAAAATTTAAAAAAATATTGAAATTAAACTAGAAATTTCAACACTTTTTGTATTTTTTATATTCTATTTGCTTTTACTTCAGCTGCGCTACTGCGTTCTTTGTTTTTCAGCATGAAGCAAAGCAATGCCATCACTTGGGACCGACGACGTTCGTTGACGTCGACGCAAACAGCGACAGCACAGTACTCTCTATGTTAAACCCTTTCGCGTATCAATGACAAATGAAAAATAATACGTATAACGCAAAAAAAAAAAAAACAGAAGTACGAAGAGCGAATATCGGTAAAAAAAAAAAAAATATGAAAAACAAAGCGTCAATTATATTTTAAATGGGGAAATATTACTCACCATTTGCCATTAAAACGCTGCAACTAGCAGTTAGCAACAACACAAATGTTGTAATATGTTGAAAATGCATTTCGAGTAGTTTTCTCCTTTTCCAAATGAAATTAGTTGTGTAAATTTGCTCCTTCTTCTCGCGCAGCAGCAGCAATATCCCTTCCCTTTTTATTCGTTCTTTTACTCCGCTTTGTGCACAAATTTCTTTGAACCGCCTCGTTCTTGCCTTTTGCTTTTTCCTATAAAATATTGCTAATTTATTTCTTTAAATAACAAATTACGTTTTTATTTTTGGTCTACTTTTTGTAGCAATTATTTCTTTGCGTTTTCTTTTCTTGCTTTTGTCTATCTAAACCTTCCGTCCAAGTCGAATGCAAAATAATAAATAAATTTCCGTAATAAAGTGTAGTGTTGCCAACTGCGTGTGGTGAACATGCAATTAAGGTCGATGGAACACAGAGTTGTATATATTTGTCTGTCTTGCTAAAAAAAACATTTGTCATAAGAAAAATTATTTACTTTACAATAGCGTCGGACGACGAGAAACTACTACTACTACTAAAATTAATTCTTAACAAACAGAAACTACTAAGTGCAACCCTGCGCCCTAGTCACCCAGCGATGAAAATGGAAGTTAATCTATTTGGGTGGGAAATCCGGGAACACCATCGGGAATCTCGTCCCACCCAACTCTGCACATTTCACAAATAAGATCAGGTATGTTTAAATTTTGATAGCGGGTACCCGACGTTTAAATTCCCGTCGCCCGAAGTAAATATGAGTAAGTACCATATTTATTTGAAATTCAGCACTCGCTGAATCTTCACAACATGTACTAACTTGCTTCCATCATGCAACCCTGTTAGTAGAATTATATTATTTCTGTCGAATGAACAAGTTGAATTTAACACAGCTGTTCGTAAATTGTGGCGGCAGTTTTGTTTAAAATCATAGATGAAAAAAATATTTAAGGCGATCTTTCATTGGAAAAATAGTTGCAAATATTTCTTAGCACAACCTATTACCAATAAAAGTAACATTTCAGAGAAATTACGTATTCCATTTAACACTCAATGCAGTTGTGGAAATAGAGAAAGAAACACGTCTTTGGAGGATACCAAGCCTTGGCAAAGACAATAATTCGGTTCTTGGGAAGGCGTTTCTTCGCTAACTTGTCCGATTGGGAAACTAGCCGATGGTGAGTAAGCAGCTGGAGGAGAATCAGTTTGAATAAACACAGCTGCGTCGGACGGTAATTGATTGTCATTTTTGATTTAGAAGAGAATTACTTTGCTCATATATTATTATTAAAAATAATTCTATAATTTGTAGATTTATGCGAATATATAATTATGAACAATTAATGCTCATGAAAATTCAATTTTATGTAAACAATATTAAATGTAACCCTGCATCCTTGCCACCCGACGCGCAGAGTGGCATTTGGCTGATTCCTAAAGATGAGGTTTGAAGTGAATCAAATATAGTATGTGGATTATTGAAACACAAAGAATTATCACTAAACTGAACTTGCTACATTCGGGAAAAATTTTCCAAATTAATAACATATAACAAAGGAATAAAGTATTGTTTCACAATACTAATTCCCTTCACAATACTTAATTAGCGCCAATTTTTTCTAACTCTCGGAAGGTTTTGTTATATAAGACTGTCCGATACCGCGAACATTTATTGGTCCACCTTCCTGGGTTGGATCCCTAAAGGTGCTTGTCCGCCACGTTCCGAAACAGAGCCGTTTCGTCCAATTTTTTTAAGATTAAGAACTGTTTTTACGTGAGATTTGAAATCAGTAGGCCAGGAAAATGGCCAATAAATGAGTCAAATAATATTCTGTGGTATGTACATACATTAGTCATTGGAACGACTCGTGTCAGTCATGCCAAACTGGTAAACCGTAGAAATTTTCCTTTTCATGTAATTTTCAAGGTTTACTTTACACCATGGAGTTGTAAAATTTATCAGTTAGTTTTTTCGTGAAAGAATATTAGCCAAGAAATCCTAATTTGCAGTACAATTCACGACATTTCACTGTAAAGGAGTACAATGAAGTACGGTATTTGCTCAATATGTTTGAACTTACTTACTTAGCTGGCACTACAACCGATGATCGGTCTTGGCCGCCTCCACAAAGCTTCGCCAGTCACTTCTGCTATGCGCGCGCTGGCGCCAGTTAATAAGGCCAAGTGCAGTCAGGTTGCCCTGCTTGAACTCCCACTGTAATATTTAATAGCCTTTAATACACCATTTTTAGGTGCGCTAGTGTTAGATCCATTCATGTACAAATATAACACGCACAACATGAGTGGATGCGAAAAGCTCGGCATAGGCCCTCCATGGGCTGTTGTGCCATTAAAAGTAAAGTAAAGTTGTCAGATTGGGGGGAAAGTTTGCCAATTATCAGTTAGTTAGAATTAACTTTATATTAAGAGTATTTTTTCTCTTGTGTTTCCTGGTCTAGATAAGTTCTCTTATCCGCACCACCCTAGTACCTAAAAGCAAGCAATGACGAAATAAGCAAAATATGAAGGTGTGGTTTGACACATAAAAGGTAATTTTGAAACTATATTTTAAAGTTACCGGGAAAATGTCGCTTTTGCGAACAGTTACTAACCTAAGCTTTGCAAAATCCACGACATACTCGTAAAGTCAAGTAAAATTTTCGCGAATGGACTTAGGCGGTTTTCATATGTACCATATTTACTATTCATACCATATTTATATGGGAAATAATAACCATGAATCATTTTGTTTGTTTATCTGGAATTACTTAATTCCATATCAACATTATACTTTATTGAATTCAGTAAAATTTTCAAACGTTTTCTCATGTTTTTGTTTTTTATAATTATTATTATTTCACTTTCACATTTTAAATTTACTCATTTTGTTGTTGTTCTTCATTTTATATGTTTTTGTTTACGTTAAATTTAAACTTAAATAATACAAAAGCAGTGTTTGTTCTTGTTTTTATTTTATTTTTCTTATACTTTCTTCTTATTTGGTTTTACTTCATTTTCAGTTTCACTATGATTTTTTAGTAGTTTATTTTTTGTTATTTATTAATCTGTTTTTCTTTAATTTATTTAAATCTAAATTAAAGCAATATCATTTAGTTAATTTTTATTCTTTATTTTTTTTTGTTGTTTTTACTTTTACTTAAATGTCGAAAAGAAAGAAACAAATGTAAATTTGTGAAATTGTGTAATGTTTTTTTTTTTGCCTTTTTTTTTTGTTTTTGGTTTTACGCTTGAGAATTTTTTAAAAATTAAAATACATTTTCTTTACTACTATTACAATTAAATATGTTTTCCTTTTGCTAATAATTAAGTTAAATTTAATTTAGTTTATTAAATTTATGTTTTTATTTTCATTTATGTACTGCGTGTGACAAATCCACCGTCGTTATACCCTGCAACATACATGGTTGGGATATAATTTTATGATTTAAACTAATAGCGCGAAATTAACGGTTTCAATGACGGTTTTGAGTTGAAGCTTGTAGCGAGACAGTGTGCTGCTATTTTCCTTTGTTTGGTTGTATTTGCTGCTTAGGTTTTCTTTCTCGGCTGAAAAAAACATGGAATTTTTGGTTGCAGTTTACTTTACACATTTGACAATTACTGTGGGACTGTGAATGTGTGTGTGTGTGTGTGGTATAGACACAAACACATACAAATTTCTTTATTGATTGATTTGTGAAGATTTGGGAATTTTACATTCAAACGTTTTCGGTAGTTATTTATCTGTTGCTCTGGGAGATTTTAGCTGAATTTATTATGCGCCTTTGTTATGTACTTGCACTTGGCATGCTCACAATAGAAATTATCATCTCATTATCAATATTCTATTATATTTTTTGCAATTTCAAAGTTTCGAAATTTTGCTGACAACAATAAGATTTTTTTTTATAATAAGAATTCATTCATTTTCCTTGTTTTGATCTTTTTTCATTCATCATATACTCTTTGTCATTTATACATATAGTATATATGTATATGTACATATATATTTATATATATATATATATACATACATATATATTTATATATATATATATATACATACATATATATTTATATATATATATATATATATATATATATATATACTAATCTTAAAAACTAACTGCTTAAATTAATTTAGTAAATTTTTTTGCATTATTTTCGTAGCACTGCTTTGTGTTTATATTTTTTCTTCCATAATAAAATTTCTAAAAAGTAAGATCGAACAAAATTTTTCAAAAATGTTTAATAATTTTCATTGGATACTTTTTTTTTAATACATACGAGTATATTCTAAAAATTTAGATTTGCTACAACTTCGCTTTATTTGTTGTTGGGGGGAGCTGCATCTACATCCTTGGTGACGGCAAATTTACGCGCACGCTGTGTTGCCATAGTGAAAAAATCTTGTAAGTATTAGTTTGGTTTTTTCTTCAGAGAGGCGTTTTTATTATTGTTGCTTGTATTCGTATTCGTATTTTACACATTGTGACGATAAACTGACCGTTATTACGGTTGAAAGTCTCTTGAAATAGTTATCAAGTTTTAAAGAAATATTTTAAATATTTAATTTAAACATCTAAAAAAAAAAACAAGTTTTTATGTACGAGTATATGCTAATGTGAGTTTTGTGTGTGTGTTTGTGTATGTGTGTGTGCGTGTGAATGTGTGTGTGACGGTGCGTGTGAATGTGTATTTGTTTAACATTTTGTTTTACGCATATATTCAAATAATTTTTACATACATTGTGTGTAAAAAATGGCAGTTTATTTATTTTTCTTAACGTTTTTTTTTCTTCTTTTTTTCTTGTTTTATTCCTTTTGTCTTCAGCAACGCAACGTGCAACGAAATTGAGTTTCGAGTTTCTCTCTTATTACATTTTTTGCTTTTTATTGCTCATGCAAAGAAATATGTACTGTGAAAAGGTAGTAAAATTTTCAATAACGGCCTACGTTATAATTTCTAAAAATCGAGCAATTCGTGTTGAGAATTTTCAGGCACACTTTTCTATTTAGAGAATAGCAATTAATTATTAAATATTTTTAAAATTCTCAGCTCATTTAATGTGAACTTTACATATTGGGAACTTTTTGTTTATGCCGAGGAGTAAGTGATTTCTTAAAAGACTGTTCAAGACTGTTGGTTTCACATGCCAATGGATAAATTTTTTCTAATGTCCGCTTTCACTATATTATCCAAGGTTTATTCAAAGAATTGTTTTAATGAATTTCTCTGCACAAACTTTAGCAGTAGCCTCCACAACAACTATTTTAAAGAAAACAAAAAAAATAAATTTCTACATTCTTAATTAATTTTTTTCTTGTTTTTTTTTCTTAGACATACCAAAAACATTCACTAGCAAAATTTATAATATAGCATTATATACTTTTTAACAAATTTATTTTCACTTAAACAAACAAGGACAAATTACTTTCACGCTGTAAGTTTTTTTTTATTTAATTTTAATTTATTTTTTCAGAAATACATATTTGGAAAAATGAAAACACCCAAAACAAAATGAGGAGAACAGAACTTTTTAATTGCTAAATAATATTCTTGAATTAGCATGTTAAAAATTTCAGTTTATCGTCACAAATATACGAAAGAGAAAGTGGAAAGAAAGGGAAAACCCAAAATAACGTTACGTTATATGCGCAAAAGCGTAAAAACTTAGAGCGTGAAAGTGCAGCGTACATTTACTTTTATTATGTATGTATGTATAATCATTTATTGTTTTTTATTTAATTTGTTCTTTTTTTTTTATTATTTTTATTACAATTTCTAGCATTTCACTGGAAAATCAAATTTATTTATTATACTTGTTTTGTTTTATTACAATTATTAAAGATTTATTTTATTTAATTTGGTTTTTCGGTTGGTTTTTAACACTATTAACACTACAAGAGAGTGGTTGGAAAAGAGAGGGGAAGGGGGAAGGTGGGAAGCAGGGAGAAGGGGTGAGGGATTTGTTTATTGTTGGAAACATAAAAGTTTAGATTTTGGTTTTGCTCTTTAACACTAATGCAGGGGGGTGTTCACACTGTTTTGTTGTTGTTTTGTTTATACTTTTTTTTTGTTTGTTTGTTTGTTTTGTTTTCATACATATTTAATTTTGCAGTGCAATTTGTTAAAACAAATTTATCGTCGGCTTTTTATCGGTTGTCTGTGTTTGTTCTCAATAAATTTTTATTTAGGGTGGTTTACATCTTGTTTGTTGTTGTTGCTGTTGTTGTTGGTGTAAAATTCAAAAAATTGTTACATTTTCTTCTAATTCGTAATATAAGTAGAATGTATGTATGTATGTATGTATGTATGTATAGATCCATGTTTCTTTTTGGTGATGGTGGGTGTATATTTTCTTCTCAATTATTTCGTATTGTTTGTCTTCGATTTCTTTGCAAAAATTTACATCTTTATGAGAGGCTTAAACTTGAGCTGGACGAGCAGGGAAGCATACGTGAATGCTTGTGCTCGTCGCGTGCTTTTCACAAGGTGTAACAAATACTAGCAAAAATAAAATGTATATAGACGCTGTGTGAGGGGCGGGACAGGCAGCAGGCATATAAATGAATTTGTTGTCTATTGCGGTGGCCGGTGGCTACACTAAAAATCAATGTTTATTGTTATTGTTAGTGTATTCTGATGTATATAGAACACTCATGTTTCTCTGTATGTGTTTGCATGTGCTTCTATTTGTGTGTATGTGTGTGAGTGTGGTTTTGTATATGTATGTATAAATAAGTATGTCTCTCTATATACTTTAATTATTTTATTTTAAATTGATTTTACTTATGAACTTTCTTTTGTTTTATTCTATGTATTTTAAATCTTTTCTGTTTTCTTTTAGTAATTAGTGAAGAGGATTAATTTTTGTTTTGTTTTGCTTTGTTTTGTTTTATTTTTATTTAATTTTTCATGCATTATTTATTTACTATTTTTCTCGTTTGTTGCTGTTTGCTTCTTGCTTTTTCTCTTTTCTTTTATTTTATTTTATTTTATTTTGTTTTATTTTATTAATTTATTTATTTTATAAAATAATGCGTTTAATATTTAAAAATCTACAATTTTTTTAATATTATTTTCTTTAAATACTTGTATTTGTTGTTATTTTTTGTTTCTTCTTCTTCTTCGTCTGCTTAGATTTATTAACAAATTCAAACAAATATTTTCTTTTTAAATAAATCTTTTACTAAACAGCGTTTGTCAAGTGTGTTCTTGGGTGTGTTTTTTTTCGCACTTTCTTTTCGGAAGTAAAGGTAGGGAAATGGGTTATTTTTTTTTTTTTTTTTTTTTGTAGATAGTTGTTTGGATATTTTTTCTGCGTGAGTGTGTGTGTATTTACCAAATTTTACAATTATTCATTATATCATTATCATTTACTTATTCTTGTTATGCCATAAGTATAATTGTTTAAATATTTTTAAGTACACAGTTTAATATTTTAGTGTTTTGTGTTTTTGTTTTTCGCTGCGCTGATTTTCGATACATCTTTTCAGTTTTATTTCAAAATCAACAATTTTACTTTCATAATTTAATTTTTAATAATTTTGCTAATTTTTTAAATATTTGATGAAATGAAAAGTAATCGTTTTGTAAGCCAATGTCTTTAAAAGTAAGAAATAATGATCTGAAAAATATATATGGTTTTTGTTTTGCTATTACTTTTCTTTTATTTTATTTTATTTTATTTTTTGGTTTGCTTTTTTTCATAACTATTTATTTATTTATTTAATTATTTATCATGCTCTATACTGCTGTTTTGTATTTATTATTTTATTTTGTTTCTTTTTCGCAAAATAAATTTAGCTCTTGTTTGGTATTATTTTTGCTATTGTTTCTTTTTTGCATTTTTCTTCTTAAGTTTTGTTTTTTTTTTTTTTTGCATTTTGTCGCTAGTTCATTTTTACTGTATTTTTATTATTTTGCTTCTTTGGTTGTTGCTGTAATATTTCATGCATATATTTTTTTTAATTTTATTTTCGCTTCAGCATTTTGCTTGCCATGCATTTCCTATTCACTTTCCATCGATCTTATATAGTTAATTTTTATTTTGCTGTTTACGATGCTGCTGTCAATTCTTAATCAACCATCATTTCGAAATGGACGGATCCTTTCCTTTCGGCGCGATCATGATGAATGTTTCGTGCCCAAGCTTTGCATTCAATATTGATTAAAACTCCAGCTGGAAAAAACAAGAAAGGAATGTATTCAGGAAAAGGTTAGTAAAGCGCTTTAATTGAATTTTCAAAATTTCTATGAAAACTCGAAATTCATTCGAGTTTCAATTTCAGTACCTACGTTTCAGGACAATAAGATTGCGATTGGTGAAAGTTAGACACTATCAAATGTTGGTATCTTTGGCTAGAATACATTGAATTATATTGAAATCTATGCAGAATTTTGAAACTAGAACAAGAACATAAAGGACCTGTTTCGAAATCACTTAAAGCTGGTAAGTAGCAAAATAAACTAGCAACTAATTAGAGAATAAGCTAAAAATTTGATGTAGGAGCCACGATAGCCAAACCTACGCTAGGTAAAGTTTAGCAGCAGTAAAAAATAGTCAGAGTGTTTCTTGGCATTTGAAAAAAATTCGACTGGAATATTTATATTTGTATAATATATATAAAAAAACAACGCATGCAATATTGCGTATTCTACATGTCGGGGTGCCCCAAAAGTTAACGGCATCCTTTGGATGGCTGATAGGCCAGCTCATAGCTAACCAGAATATCACAATAGAGCCTAAGTAAAAAAAATTTTAGTTTTTGAGATATTGCCACTTTTATGAATTTCGGGAATAACGACACCAAAAAATCGATCTGTGTTTCGTTTTTCGCAGCGACAAAATTCCCTATTTTGTAATTCTAATTTTTTTTACCAAAAGCTGAATAGTCCTGCTCTAATCAAAAATATTACTTTGAAAAAAATAAAACAATTTTGCCCGATTCATTTTTTTCACGAAATTCACGAAAAAGTTGTAATATCTCAAAAACCTAAAAACTGTTTACTTTACTTTACGTACTTTTAATGGCACAACAGCCTATGTAGGGCCTAGGCCCTCTGGTTAGTTATAAGCTATCAAACCTTCAAAGGATGACTTTTGGGACTCCCTTTATGTAATTAGCTTCTTCATTGGAGATAGAGAAAATACCAAGAGCATTACTTTTACAACTTCAATCCAAAAAAAAAAAAAATACAAATCAAAAATACCTCTTAACCATTACCATTAAAATTAACCAGAATTTATTGTGATTGCCAATAACTAAACTCATTTTGGCTACCAATAACCATTAAAATTAACCGGAACTCATTACCAAACTAAAATGAGTTCTGGTTAATTTTGATGGGTTATTTTGGTTACCATTAACCATTAAAATTAACCAAAACTCATTTTAGTTTGGTAATGAGTTCTGGATAATTTTAATGGTTAATGGTTAATGGTAACCAAAATAAGTTTCTATTAATCTTAATGGTTATTGGGAAGCAAAATCGAATTGTGGTTGGTCATAAGCGTTATTTTTAACCAAGACATGTAATGGTTAAAACCGATTTTTAGACGTTACTGTTAAATTTCGAACGAGTTTTTCCAAAAAATAATGGTTACTTGATGGTTTCCGGGAAAATACTCGAAGTATGCATTAACATCCACACGCACTGACAAGCACACGCCTCCTTACATTAAAAGTATTTCCATGTGTGTGTGTGTGGGTGTGTGTGTGTGTGTTTTTGTATATGTATGCCCAAATAAAATCAATATTTTATGCAATTATGTGCCGTGTGCATGTGCCACTCCCACCAACACACACACTCACACACACATGCACCCCGAGCACATACATTTCTCACATACTCGCATTACTGACATAACATATGGTCTGTATGTAGTACTTGCAATGAGCATTTTATAAAATTCTCGCAAACATACAAGAAAAACAATGCTGCAATTTTAACAATTTTAGCGTCAGTTTAATTTTCAATTGTTTACTTACACAACAGACCAAAAATATAATAAAAGAATAACTTTAAGAGAAAACAGAGGAGAAACAGAGAGACAGACTTAAAACAAAGTAGAAAGAAAGACAGAGAATGCTCGAGTATGAGAAAGAGAATGTAGAAAAAGTATGGTGGAAAAATTAAATTCCAATGCAAAAGAGGAAAATGCTCCTAACTTTTGTGTAATTCTGCACTTTAAGCAATGGAATTGAATTCTACAACAGCAGCAACAGCAACAAAAACAAAACAAAAGGAAAATATTCTACGATTACGTACGAGTATGTATGTACAGTGTCGGACAATCAAATAAGAACAACTTGCACTATAAAACTTCCATTGATTTTTTTTTTGTTATCGGACTGCTTATGGCAAATCATTTTTATAGAGAAGAAAATGTACTTTATAAATTTCTAGGTGGCAACACTACATTTAAATATTTTTTGGGGATTCCCAAACAAAAAAGTTGAAGCGAAGCATTCGAAGGCGGACAATTGAATAAGAACAGCACACCTCAATCCTTGCGCGAGATCGGTTCATTCACTGAACAATTTGAGTCAATATTTTATAATTTTTGTTTCTAATTGAAGTGTTCAAATTGCTTTGTCATTTTGAAATGTGATTTTATTTATAACTTTTAAATTTCTTTTTTTACACTGAATTGATTTTGTTTTTGATTTAAGAAAAAATTAAACTTATGGAATAAATGAATAAAAGTAAATACCTTTTAAGCTTATCATAGCCTAGAGAAATATTTCTTTAAGGTTTATGGTTTCAGAACAAGGTGTTCTTATTTGATTGTCCGACACTGTACAAGTACATGCATATCTACTGTATATACTGTATATATTTACTAGGCATGTTCCGGATGTAATTCATGCGAATGAGGGTGCGCGTCTGTACCGAACATCTAATAAAAATGCGGAATATAAAAATAAATGAGGATGCAGAATCTAGTTTTTCTATTCGTTATACGAGTATGTGGTATGTATAAAAATAAAAGTACATATAACTGATGAAGTTCCTGATGCGTATGCGGATGTTGGCATCCTGTTCAACCCTAGTATATACATATGTACCATATGTACTAGATACATATGTATCTACTCGTATATGTATGTTTGTGTACTTGCATAATGTACTACTTAGTATGTACGTATGTATATGGCACGAGTACATATTAAATTACATAAATACAAATATTTTCTTACATCCATTTTCATTCTTTTAATATTTTCTCTGGCTTGTGTAATAATTTTTGTGCACTCAACGCACAGCACGCAACAGTAATAGCAATAGCCTTGAAGCGTTCAATCGTGGCAGTATGAGAATAATGTGGTTAGAGAGTGTCGGCAACAGCGGCCGCAACGGTAACGGCAACAATGATTCTGGGTGTGTGTGTGTATGAATCATTTGTCAGTGTATGCGTGTGCCACTGTGTAATTTGAAAATCCTTAACAATTTTGTTGTTTTTTCCCCCCATTTGTTTTCTCTTATTATCCTGGTATTTTCGTGTTGGTTTTGCTTTTGTATTATTATGTGAATGGCAGCCCATAATTACATTTGATTGCAATTTATTCTATTTTTTGTTGTCAGCTCTCTTTACTCTTTACTCTGCACTCCATTCAGACATTCCAGAGATTGTCTCTTGTACCGCTACCATTTACTAGTAAACGGAAGCTTATAATGCTGCAATGCATACATGCAAACAAACCAAATCAAACTAATACTCGTTTATAAAAGAAACGTTGCGTACGTTTTTTTCGTCTTCTTTCTTTCAATTTTTGCTCTCAAGTTGATGAATTTTTTAAAGATTACCTCTCTCTCTGCTTTGGGGATGCAGGGCTTAGTGATAAAACAACACGACGAATAGGAGCAAATTGAAAAAAAAAAAATTGAGTAAATAATTTTACCCTGGAAAAAAACAAGAAAAATTCATACTTGCATTGAAAATGACTTATGACACTTATTAGATTTAACACGTGCATATAGTAAAGGGTGTTTTTTAGGAGTGTGGTTTTCAATCTGGCAATACTTTTTTCGGAGTTGGTCTTTTTGACAGCTGCCACTTGATTTATGCTCAGTTTGGTTTGCCATTTCAAAAATTGAAGCCGAAAAAAAGTCAATGTTTGGTGTGCTCTATGGGCAGAGGGATTCATTGGTCCATATTTCTTCAAAGATGAAGCCGGTCATAATGTTACAGTCAATGACTTTTTCGTGCCTGAATTGGAGGACGACCTTCGGTTACAACAAGACGGCGCTACATGTCATTCAGCCAAGGAAACAATCAATTTATTGAAGGAAACTTTTGGTGAGCGCATTATCTCGTGTCGTAGGCCTGTGGCGTGGCGTCCAGCAACGTGCGATTTAACACCGCTGGACTATGTTCTGTGGGGTTATGTGAAGTCGCTTGTCTACGCAGATAAGCCCGAGACGATTGACGCCTTGGAAGAGAATATTCGGCGCGTTATTACTGACATACGGCCCTGCCCCAATTGCTGCAAAAAGTGGTCGAAAATTGGGCCTTTCGGCTGGAATTTAATCGACCCAGCCGCGGCGCCCAATTGCCCGAAATCGTTATTAAAACATAATGGCAAATCCTTATCTTTATAATAAAGCCATAACATGAAATAATATGCGTTTTATTTCTTCTTGAAAACCACACTTCTAAAAAAACACCCTGTACATAAATAAGTAAGTAAGAGAGAGTGGGGAGTTTTGCAAGATAGAATAGGGTGAGTTGTGAAACACGCCAATATCTCTCATATAGCAACGACAATACTTCTTAGGTGCTGGTTATACTGGTGTTCGCTGTTCGACGAACACATCAAATTTTACTCTCGCACTGGGTGTAGTGGTTACATTGGTGTTCGTTATAGAGTTGTTTTTTGTCGAAATTCAGTTTTTTTTATACTACTATATATTGGTTGCAACGGCAACACTAAATGGTATGCCAAACAACATTAAACGATTTTATTAATAAGGAGGGAGCCTGAAATTAATAATATAATTGAAAAATTATGAAAATAATATGATATTTTTTCAATAGTTTTATGAATAATATATATCACTTTTAAAAACTAAATACATTCGCAACTTCGCTTTTCTATAATAATTATGAAAATAATGATGTACAGCTTGCTTTGCATGTTTCCCTTCAATTTTACATAAATTTTTGTTCCTTTTTTGTAGAATAACTCATTGCTAACCCTGAATACTCGGCGTGCTCGGTGTACATTTCACCCAGCATATCGTGTTCGGTGTGAGAGTGAGTAAAAGCTCTTTTTTTCGTCTTCGGGCAACAATAATTGCATGGTGTTCGCCGAGTAAACTTTGAATATAACCACAGCCTTACAGTTCCAACTACTGTAATACTGTTTTAGCGCTAAAATCTTTCTTTTTACTCAGTTTCTTATTGCAACAACACTCATTCTTAGTGTCTCTCCCGATTGTGAGAGTATTTTTTTACGATGTTTTTTTTTGTTGTTGTTGCTATTTGTATCTGTAACTTTTCCACTTATTTCTTGAAGTTAATCACCTTACAAAGGTGATTGCATAAAAATATTTAGCAGTGAATATTCTTTCGGAAGATAAAAGTAATTTTGCATAAATATTTGATGTGTCGATAACGTGGTGGTATTTTGGAGAATGTAAAGAGTGGAGAGTTATGCTACAACTTTTGTAGGGCCAAATAAATAGTTTTTTTGGATAATTTTTTCGTCACATTTAGAAGGTTAACACATAAGTATATGAACGAGTATAGTGTTGGTTTCTTCTATATCTTTCGGTATCCGAAAACAGGATTTCCTGAATTCCTTTCATAGCGTTTGTTTGACGTCAGTCGGCATTAAGTAGGAGAAGTGGGGTAATGTGTTACACTCAACTTACGCTATTTCGTAGTAGTAGTGCATTGCGGTCTCTGTGCGTATAAAGTGTTCTAATTAATTGTATTAATTGTATTAGCTAACGTGCCATGAAAATATGCAAAATCCGGCGCATTTACCCGAGTCATTTGTGAGGCAATGCTCGCCGTAATTAAATTTAACAAAATTTACAATCAATCGATTCATTCTGCTGCTACCAGCTGCAAGTTCATCCCTATGACTTTATCGTGGTACATTCGCAAAGTCAATGAACAATTTCCACCATCAGAGAGATATTTTGCCGATGTCATTCATATCGAACTGTTGGGTTTTTTTAAATCGAATTGTGAGTGTGACGCCGATGTCAGCGATGAACCATGAAGAATTTTACATATAAAATTACAATTGAAACGGTTATTTTTTTTGGTTGGAAATTGAATGATTTGCCGGTCCTTTTTATGACAACGATAGTGATTTTATTACTTAGTTTAGATTTATTTCCCATTTTTGGTAGAAGACTTCATTGACCATAAAAGTCAGCTTATAGTGTTATGTTTATGATTTTTAGAGGTGTAAAAACATTAGCACACCATTTGGAAAAAGGCCCAAAAACCATCACGCTGGAGAATGTTAAACTTTTTATTGAGAAGATTGAAATATTAAAAATCCGCGATTATAAGAATTTAGTATTTTGAGTTTTCAACAGAATACAGCCATCAGTTGGTCAATTCTATTTATTGACACTCATGAGGCCAAATCGAAACGTGTAAGACATTAACCCACCTCGATGTATGTACCACCACATTTTGTGTTAAGTTAATAGTATGTATGTACCAAGTTTCATAACTATTGCTGTCGAACTAAAAATGAGTTGAATGGGAATTTATTTTCAAATATACATACTTGGTTTAATCAACTGAAATGGTGTGCATTCTTGATATTACAAGACAATATTGTTTTTGAAGTTGTCCACATTCTTCGGTGTTAGAGTAGTCACTTTAAAATCGGGATTGAAACCGTTACAGGTTCATTACCGCTACGGAAACGTTGTTACTGGTAACAAAATTTTGTCACTACTCAACATAAAATCTCTGATAATAATCTTTCTTTTTCTTTTAATAGCACAAACAGCCCATGGAGGGCTTCGGTCGAGCTTTTCGCATCCACTCATGTTGTATGTGTTATATTTGTACATGAATGATAATCAACCGATGTATGCACATAAAAATACATTATTGGTGTAGGGCCAAATTCAAGATGAGTAGTTCGGTAATAAAGGTACAATATTTTTCAATATGTTATCCGCTATCAATACCATATTCAATTACCGATATTCATTTCGCTAAAACTGCATTTAAGATTTACCTCAACTTGTGTAAAGTCGACATAAATAGCAAAGTTATTTATATTTATTTCCTAACTACAAAATGCATTAAGCCGCACATTGCCACATTCACACATGCTCTCTCACAAATACGCATCTGCCGGCAGAAAAGCCAGTAAATGGTTATGCTGGCTGCACAGTATGCCGTATCCGTATCCACTGCAAGATGCCAACAACGACGCCATTGTAGTGCGGAAATTACCATCCTTAAAAGAGAAAACGTAAAAAACAACCAGTCGTTTACGCTTCTTTGCTTGCTTATCATGCCATTTAAGAAATGAATGCATTCGTGTGAATGTGTAGATTTATCTGTGTGCAAGTTTGAAAATGTAAAGTTTAAAAAAAAAAAGAAGAAATATTTAAACTGTGAGGTCGTTAAGTGACAGCGGAGTAGTTTATGGGGTAAATTATCGAACAAGAGAAGCACAGTCTATGTGGGACTGGAGCACTTACATTAAATACCATTAAACCAATGACCATAAACAAGGGCGGCAATAAAAAGTGTTGCTTTCGCTGCACTCAATAGTTGGGGGCAATTGTATTTTTGTTATTCCAAACAACTCGTACTCGCACTCATAAGTATCAATGTTGCAATTTCATGGGCGAAAAAGGATATTAACTGGCTTCTCTTTAGGTTTATTTCACGTTTATATTACTCATGCATTCTATTATGGTATTTTTAACGATATCTGAGGCAAAAATATAATATTATTTAATATCTACTACATGGAAATCAAGTGATGACGACAACAAGTGTTGTTATTAAGTATAAATAATATTGATCGCTATGCAAGGCACCAATACCATTAAATAATCTTTAGTGGACTGATTTTTCTAGAAAATTCCATTCAAAAGTGACAAAGCAACAACATTTTTGCTGTCATTGTAGTGAAGCGAAGGAGTAACAGTAACTCTTTGGCACACACTGCGTGCCATACTTGTTTAAGCAATAAATTTCTATATTCTACAATTGTTCGTGAATAAGTACGTGATTTTTTTGAAATTTGCGCACTTTTTCCTTCATTTTTATCTTTAGTGAATGCTGAAACTGCAATGCAGTACAATGATTGCACTCAACTTGATTTCGGAGAGTGCTTTAAACATTTGTACTTACTATATTTAGTGTTTTAGTGTTCGTTAGTAGCAATTAAGCATCGAGTCACGTTTTCTTCATTTTCCAATAGCTTTTAAACGTTAGAAGATAGATGTAGCCCATAAAACTTCATGTCTGGAGCAAATTAACTGAAACTTCTAATATGTCGCTCTTGGTAGTGCGTTGGACTGCTACGTAGAGTGTCCGGGGTTCGAATATCGGCACAGGCAAGATCAAAAAGTAGAAAAAATAATATTTCTACACGGCACCACCTCTTGGCGGGCAATGGCAAACCTACAAGAGTAAAAAATTGCCTATGAAAAGCTTTTCACTTCGCCGTTCAGATTCGGCATTAAACTGTAGGTCCCGGTCCCTTCCATTCATGTACAAATATAACACGCACAACATGATTGGATGCGAAAATCGAAAAGCTCGGCCTAGGCCCTCCATGGGCTGTTGTGGCACTAAAAGTAAAGTAAGTCTAATACTCGGACTAATACAATAGATACGAAATGTTCATATTAAATATAGATCAGCCTATGTAAAACTGAAATGAAGCTTGAAACAGCTAAATAGCTTAGCTTTGAAATGCAGCTACCTGTTTCGGTGTCTAAGTGTTTTCATCTGAGAGCTCCACGTATCGCTTCTGTTTTGATAATAGATTTCAAGCAACTTACTTAAACAACTTACTTAAAAACTACATTTTTTCATTGTGCACATTTATAGTACCAGCAATCCTAACAACAGCAACAACAACAACAACAACAATGACAACAGAAACTGCAATAAATTCATTGTGTAATCATTGTGTAATGAATGCAATGACATAACACGATGACATAGTGCCCTTATTTTTTGTTTTGAATAACAACTTTTTTCCTCTTCAGTTAAGCCCTTTTCTCTGCTTTCCCCATTTTACTACCCACTATTTTATGCATACAACGTTCAAGCAACCCCATTTCCCCGCCCCTACTAAATAATCAAGTATCTCTATTTCAGAGTTTCAATAATTCAACAGAGAAAACCTGCGTTTGAAAAAACAATTTTGACAGAATATATTATATTTATTTATATTTTCCTGTTACTAGTATTTAAGTGGAGTGCATATCCGGGGAAAGGCATGAGCAGGGGAGGAGGTGGAGTGGAAGGGGTGGTGGTGGTAGTGGTGGTGGTAGTGGTGGTGGTAGTGGTGGTGGTGGTGGTTTTGGTGGTGGAAATTAACATAAAGCCGCTTAATGGTTTAGAACGGTTGATCCACTTTTGCTCTAACTATTAGTATGAATACGCAAGAGCAAGAAAGCAACTAGCAATTGCTGTTTCGCAAAATTGTTATTGTGATGAATTGTACTGGAAAACTGGGTTTAATTCTATTCATTGTGTTTCTGTTTTCAGAATTGCATAATTGCTGTAATTAAGTATGTGCTGCGGCAAATATGCGGCAGGCGGAACTGCTTCTGCGGCTGAAATAAAATATTGTGATAAAGCTTTACGCTCAGATCTGCGCTCGCTATCTTCCTTTTCCTCTTACTCGGCCATTATACATAAATTTGAATAACTTTGTCTTAGCGAAAGAAAAGAAATGTTTGCGCATAAATTTTCAATCAAGCATAACCGAACAAACGCGAAAATGATTGCCAATTACAAGTGTCATTAATAAACAGAAGAATGCAACAATCATGACAAGCACACGGGATAATAGAATATTTGAAAAGGGGGCGCTGCGAAACATATTAAAATAAAAACGATGGCAACACTGAACACTGAACACAGCTGCACCGAACAGACAATGAACATGAAACCAAGTGAATGGGAAATGAAATAAAATAAATGAAATGGGGTAATGACATGGGGCAACTGGAGGGGCGACAAGGAAGGGGAAACACTCAAACACACCCTGTACCATTAAGAAGTGGTAAGCAATACAGGAAACTATAGGAAAATATAAATGTGTAAAATATGCGGCAACTCAGTTTGCAAGAGAGCAATAACATTTTCTTCGACTGTATTTCGTTTGTTTGACGTTTTATGCTTATCATTTTATCTTTATATACCACATTATAAAATCTTTGGGGCGTTTGTTTGTAATGAATAATCTCCGAAACTATGAGAGCTATCGAGCTTAGACTACACAATAGGTTCGGTTCTAGCTTTTTTTCTTAATGTTCTTAATGCTTTTTAGCGCATATCTCCGGCATTACTTAGAAGACATAAATGAGATTTACAACAAGGACAAGGCCATTGACAGGTGCCAACTGTTGAAGATGTGATAAAAGTATAGAAACAATATTGGTGGGATTGAAAAAGAAGGTGTGGCACATCATGGGATCAACTGATTTTCCATTGTAAGATATCTCAGGAGCTATTTGTGATGTGATACTAAGATTTGGTATGAAGTTACTATTTGTCAAAAGATTTTTACTGGGAAAATGTTAGTGGGTTTAAAAAGGGGGTGTGGCAACTGTCATATATTCTGAAATTCCTTTAAGGAATGGTTGATTTTGATATAATTTTCGTGCAGCAAGAGGCAAATTTACTATATTACTATTACTATTTTGTGCTACTTTTCTACTACGATTTTCTGCTACTTTTCTACTACGTTTTACTTAGTATTTTGTAATGCTTTTGTACTACTTTTTTCCTATTACTTTGCACTACTTTGTACTACCTTTTCTACTATTTTCCTACTACTTTTTCTACAATGTTTTCCTGCTACTATTCTCTATTGCTCAATACAATTTTAAAATTTTCTACTAATTTCTACTGCTATTGTATATTTTCTTACATTTCTACATCTATTTTCCACCAATTTTCTACTTCTTTTCACTAGTGAAACTTCCTTAGCGTGATTGTGAATTAAAGTTATTGAAATTAAACTGTTGTGTCTAGCAGCTTGCAATCTGGGAAATCAAGAATATATATATATATGTATATATATAGTGCCTACACATGGTAAAATATGAAATTAATTGGAAAAGTTGAAAAGCTACAGAGTTGGGTGAAGGCCAGTTAGTATTTTATAAAAAGAAGGGTTATTTTTTTTTAGCAAACTCTTTGAAATTAAGAATAAGTTTGCGTAAAGCCCATTCCTAAATCAGAGCTTCCAATCAATTCATTCAATTTACTAGCAACGATTTTGACAGCGATTCAAGATAATTATGCTAATGCAGAAAACTCAGTTGTATATTTAAACCTTCAAGTAAAGCCTGCAGGGACTGAAAGCGAAGCGATGGCATCTACTTCAGTTCCACTTCAAATAAATATAACATATTCTAGTAGGAATATTTTTTTCAGTTGCTAATTTCTCATTTTAATGACATGCTACCTCGAACTCAAATTACTGTCTCATCCATCAGAAAGCATCAGTGCTTCAAGTTCCAAAAATAACCAGCTGTTTGTCAGCAGGATTCAGCATTATCAAACTAAATATAACCATTTACTGCTTAGCGCTTTTAACCGCTAACTAATTATCCTTCAAATTATGTTTGGCACTTTTTGGTAGCTTTCAATTAAAGTTAAAGGCCTTCAAAGTTTTAGCCTTTCTCGATATCTTCCTCTTTCGCTCCTTCAATCGCATACACATTTCCATTCCCATCTAACTACACCCAATTCAATATTATTTTGCTACATTCTCAATACCTTTTTGTTTTTTCGTTTGGTTGTTTGCTTCTAAAAATAATGTTCTAAATGCACTCTTCTACTCTTCAATGATCGGCAAAGGTTAAAGTTCACACGTTTTGCAATTTATTTAAAACTTATTCATTTCTGTGGCTACTGCTGCTGCTGCTAGTGCGGGTAACATATTGGAGGCAATTATATTTGATTTGACCTTCAACTTTGATTTACGTAAGATAAAAAGTGATTTTGCGCAATTTTCGACCTTTATGAAGTTTGTGATTGCGATTGTATTTCAGCGATGTATGTATGTGTGTGTTTTACTTACTTTCAACGGTGAATTGTACAGCAACAATTGGTGGAACATAACCCTCAATATTTTTAAATGGGAAATAATAATGTGGGAATCCCATGCGCGGATAGTAATCGCGTGCCTTAATATTTTCCACATCAGCGGGGTTTTCTCCTTCGCAGGAAATCCAAACGACGTTAGTCTAGCATAATTAATAAATATTAAAGTTAAGCACATTTACTACTGGGTGTAGACGTGGGCGTGGCAACTCACCTCATTTGGTCGCAAGCTTTGCTTTTCTTTAATATGCTGTTTGAGCTCAATTGGCATATTTTCGGGTAAAGATTTTGAATCGTTGTAGATTTCGGGCATCCAGTTGTAAATCTAGAAAATAATGATCATGGGTCTGATGTGCTACTAGGACCATCTTTCAATTACCTTATTCAATTTTAAGAACACGCATGGTCGAGCTTGATGATAGCCGAATTTGTTCTCATGAGTGCATGGCGCAAATGACTTTGTCTCAATGCCGCATACTTTACCCTCTGGTGGCAAATTCTCGAACGAGCAATTCACGTGATTCTTCTTGGGTAGATCATCGTAGGCTGTTCCGTGCATTCATTTATTGTATAGAAGATTTTAGGTAAATAGAAAACAATTCAGTAAGTATGGTAATCTCCACAAGTAAGCATTCATATGTAATACCAAAGAACCCAGTGGTAATGCATTACTTAGCCTAAAATAGCAATTTCTTACATATTGTATAGCTCACATACTGATTAGCATACTGTTTTTTTTGTTTGTTTTAAATCAAATGAAGCTACGTTGTTAAATAAAGACATTTTCAACTTACAAGACACCGCTTGTGAGTGTGTGTATGAGCAAAAAAATAAAATAAAAATTTAAATATTTATAATTTATTGTTTTGACAATTGTGATAAGAAGAAAAATAGTCACACCCTGTATATATTTGTTTTAACGATTTAAATAACCTACTATACGAAACCTGATTTCATGAGTCTAAGATTGTGCAAAGGCTCAATTTTTTAACGTCAAATGAATTGCGTTGTTCTGGTGCCAATAGTGAAAAAAATAATTGACGAAATCAGGTATTTCTTTAAAACGTATTTACATTCTTAGCAACTTCAATTCACATGCCGCACCTCGCTCCCCGAATACCCTGGCCCTCGTTGTTGTATACTTACATTTCAGAAATCGGGCAGTTTCTTCAACCCAGTAATCGTAATTGTCGGGTCTCGATTTTTCATACCACACCAAGGTGCTCTCGACATTTATCTCTGGGGGCATTGGTCGAAATCCAAGTCCTGTTTACGGAAAACGTACAAATAAGAAGAAGAATGGAGAATGGAAATATAAACAAACAAAAATTCAATTTAAATTAATTAAAATACAATTCCAACATTCGTAGTTCGTTCAAATTGGAGTGAAATTTTCAATTAGACCGCAATTAAGTTTCTAGTCAAGCAGCAGTGATGTACACTTCGACGTTTTATCGTTAAATTAGGGCGTGTACCGTGCGATACAGTGGTGTGAGGCGCCATTATGCCCATGTAGCGTACAACGTAAAAAACTGCAAATTACAATCACGTCAAGAAGAAAAACAGAAGGAACATAAAAACGAGGAAGAGGCGGCGAACAACGAACACGAATGAAGTGGACGCTTAACGTGCGAATCCAATTAGTTAATTAAATGCCATTCTCTTATTATTAATGATGATAAACGACAAATTGTATGGTCAACTGGGGAGACAGCGACGACGAAAGGCATTAGCGGCGCTGGGCTGCCGCCGGTGGCGTTGGCTCTAACAATCAAGGGAATGGGCAGTGACATTTGAGAGTAGTGCCTGTTGTCTTCTCGCTCGGACCATTAGAAGATTGTTTACTTTTACGATTAGTATGACAGACACATGTGAATGTGTGCGTCTATCAATACTTTGGCATACATATAGAAATCGCTATTGCAAAGAGCAAAGGAATCCTTTATGAAGGCGTACAACACAATTTGTGTATGCTTCTCACATGTGTGGAATGTTGTGGAAATCATTTTCAGTTTTATGGTATAAAATCACATGGCTTAATGGAAATTGATTTAATTTTCATGTTGGGAATACTGCGGGACAACATGACGTATGCGTAACTTTTATATGGAAAATACATATACATACATATAGAAGTAGAAACTTACATATGTAGGTATGTACATAGTATGTTTCTATGACTTAAGGTCGTCCGTTTTTTACGTGTAATCATTTTTTTATCACTTTTATTTGGCTGTGGAGGAAAATCAAGAAGAGCATGATAAGCCAAATATAAGAGTTCAGGATCTTATTGCAAATTTCACTTCAGTGCCTGTGCTTATATATGATGTGTTGTCTGATATTGCTAACTCACCAGGATTTGCACCAATTAAGCCATTTTCAAGCGTCCACTTAGGCTTATCAACTTCTAACGTTTGATAAAATACAGCTAACAGGGCAGCAAAGAATCCAGTTAACACCGCATAAAATATTATATAGAAAAATAGAATTTTTGCTATAGAGAAAAAGAGAAAAATTATAAATAGAAGTTATTATTATGAGGTACATACATAGTTTCATAGAAGTATGCTTAAACATTATTTTATTTAAATCTAAATCTCGTATACAAATCAATCGGAGACCTGTTCACTTTAGTTGCAATAACACAATTGCTTACACTTGAATAGAAATAATTGAATCATTTATTGCATTTATTGAATATAATGAAATCGACATGAGAAATATTTAAGGCGCCCCATTATGTGTGTGCATTTATATTTCATTTGTAGTAGGACCATTATATTTAACCCGAATGGCATTTATTTTACTGTACTTACTTATTCCATAAAAATCAAATCAAATAAAGCACTGGGCAGAGCATTAAAAAGTTAATGCTTTCGCAAAAACTTTATTCAGCAAAAAAATAAAAGGTACGAAGCTGCGCGTTGCATTACGAATAACGGAAGCACTATCAAGAAAAAACTTTACAGATTTGAGACAAAACTTTCTGAAGTCGTCGGTGCTGCTACAAATTTGTAACAGCGACGATAACTTTTTTTTTTATTTTTTTATTGATTCATTCAACACACAGGGTGTACCCCGTCGAATGCAGAGCATTGTGTTGAATGGAAGGAAGATTGACATTAACATTCCTTCTTTTTGCACTGACACACGCCACAAGCTGGGAGCAGTCACAATGCTTTTCTGTACTGTTACTTAGTTAATATTGGTTTTAATATTTTCTTTACTATTTCCTTTTAACTACTATAAAATACGCACCGAGTGACAAGAAATTTAAGTTTAAAAATCACTTTGTACTTCAAGGACTTCAAGGCGTATGAGCGCCATTTAATTAGCAAAATATTATAATTTTAAAGCAAATCATTAATTAACACCTAATATTAAATTACAGAGCAACTTTTAGTAGTTTTCGTTATAATTTAATATGTACCATACATAGAAAATCGATATGCTCATTAGTGAGGGCATACCTAGTTGTGCGAATATGAATACAGAAATTGTTAATGCTGTTAAAATGTTCAGACAGACGTTTCCTTTAATTAGGCTAAGTTGTACATCGGACACCAATGTGTAGAACATCTTGGTCTTTTTATTGACAAATTAATTTTTAATTATGTGCATGGGACAAAGTTTGTACTACTAAACGTATGAGTAACTTTTAATTAAAAGGTATTGCATTTGAAATATGAGGATAAACTTTAAATGTAAATTAAAACTACAACTACTCGTAGATGTAAGCACAAAATGTTGGAGAGAATAAAAGTTAGAGCAAATAATGAGAAAACTTAGAAACTGTCATTATATTTCAACATCAACAACGACCTAAGGCAGAAGAAATAAATACAAGTATGCAGTTTCATATAAAATATGAAATACCTACTACTTTCTTCACGTTTTTCTAGACAATTTTATCGATTTTGAACCGTAATTTCTTACACCGCAGCTAGCAACGAAATTGTTCTATAGTGCACACAGAGGTTTAACTTTTTCAAAAATGCCATTTTTCATATTGACTTTTCAAAAATACATACAAAATACGATGCAATTTGGTAGCTAAATAGTGAAGTATAAATTATCCAACATATTTTTTTTTATATAAATAAGTTTGTGTTTTAACAATAATCAGTAACATGAATGGTTTGATGATGTTAAAGTTGACTTAAAATATTTTCATACCTTGATACCTTTTTTTTTTACGAAAAACGCTTCGTTTATTGAGACTAATAATTAATTCTAATTCTAAGCCGCTATCGAAAGTGGTGCTTCTTAATTAATTAATAAGGTTAATACTTTTTAGTAGTACTAGTAATTAGTTATACATAAAAGTAATAAAAAAGTTATCTTTATTAAAACTTTAAAGGAGTAAAACTTTCGCCCACCTTAATGCACTGTCTTCTAACTAATGTATATTGAAAGGTCATACATCGTTTATACTTTTCATTCTTACAAAACTTAAACTGCCCAAACTTTTCATTAGCAATCACTTTTGTTTCAGTTTCCTTGCAAAAATCACGCAAAAAGCTACTAATTATTTAGAGAAAGTTTTGTGGCATACTTTTAGGAGCAATTTATGAACCGTTGCAAATAATAAATTTGAATAAAAAAAATTAAATAAAACACCACCACTACTACTACTGCTGCTGCTGCGATCATAAGCTAGTTCCAACGCAAACTGTAGTAAAATTACGTAGATTTTCAAAATGCTTGGGAAAATCAGGTAGGGGAAAGGAAGCGACTAACCATGCCCATTTTCGTTTCATTAGCTTGTTATATTACTAAGAGTTTATGGGAAAATTTTCACAATTATATAAGTAAGTGTACGGATTTTATGGCGTTTTGTTTATTTGGCTTGTATGAGATGATGTTAGACGTTACAATACCAATGACCGACCACGCCTATTTTTCAGTTTTTTCTTGATTTATACCCAAAAAGTCTATTAACTAAAATTTTAAGCAGTTGCCAACTGTTTGCTAAAAAAAAAATGCATGAAGTTATGAAATTTTGACTTGACAATGCAAAAAGGATAATTTGCATTTAATACATCGTGCACTAATGTACAAGCAACAAATTTGAATCAACAAATAAGGGGTTTTTGTTTTTTGGGAGGAAGTCGAAAATTAATGGTGACCATTAGAGGGCATATTTGAATTTGTTACACTCCTAGTTGACTTTAAATGGCATGCGGTCGCTATAGGCAGCCAATAAGACAGACAGACAGGCATTCATTGAATATTGCACACACGCTCAGTATTTTGTACCGCTACTATACCACACGCTCACTCACTCGCTTACTCGACCGCGCAAACAATTTCCGTCTAACTATATTCTGTGAAATGTATAATTTTATTTTACACACACACACACACACACATACACACATATACACATACATTTCATTATTTGGCTACCAGTCTATGTGTATCTACTTGTACGAGTATATGTATGGATTTACATTTGTGTCTGTATAAGTATGTAGGCGGTTTGAAGACTTTTGGTCCATGTTTCTGGTATTTTACAATACTTAATTAGGTGTGATTGATGTGTACAGGAAATTATACGTATTTGCATTTACATTGTACGTAGAACATGTATGAAAAGCGAGGAAAGGTGAGAGGAATGTATTGCAGAGTTAATGCTAGACTGTTCAACGAACTTTCAAAAATACTCGTACATTTTTAGAATAGGAAAAAGACAGACATAAAGGCAAGCAGAACAAAGAGTAGCAATTACAAATGTTGGAACATTTTCAAATCTCGCTCTTCATTACGGAAATTAATTAAATATACAATAATTCACTAAGTAACTTTTCTAAAGTTTTAGAATAGTGCAGCAGAAAAATGAATTTTCTAAATGAATTTTTAATTAAAACTTTTTTTTTTTTTTGCAATTTATATAATTTTTCAGCTTAACGAAGAGTCGATAACAATTCACAACAATTAATTTTGCCAATTGAATTGAGTGCATTTGATTTAATATTGTTATTATAACTTTACTTTATGGCCTCATAAAAATCGTTTTATTAAAAATATTCAGTCAAGTGGTAGCCACCAACAGGGCTGTTGGCTGTTGGCTGTTGGCTCATTATTATCATTATCAACATCAATATTGTTGCTTTTATGTAATTCACTAATAACTTCTTTTTTTTTTTTTAAATGTGTATTTTTTTTAATTAACACAAACCATAAAGCGTTGTTATTTTTTAATTATGGTCTCATGCTCGCTCACTTCTTCCCTTGCTCAGCACGCTTGAGTATAATGCTTTTAAATTAAAACTTTACAGTTTTAAAAGTGCTTCACAGTGATTTATGATGTGACGCTGTGCTGCGCTTCGCTGCGTTGCTCTGCCATGTGGGCACCCACCCCACTTGCCACTTTTTCTGCTGCACTATTCTTATTTCATTTTTAGTGTAATGCCCCGCATTATTAATTTGTCATCTTGATAGTGGTTTTAAGAGTTTTATCAGCTTCTGCTGTTGCCTTTCCATTTTTTACTGAATACTGGCATTTTTTCGCTTTCTCTCTCCCCAATTTGTTCTTCTTTGTTTTGTGTGCTTTGTTGTATTTCGACGATGAAAATCTTTTTTTATTGCCATTTTTATATGACTATAATAATCATTTTTTATCGCATGCAATAAATCGCAAATTCAATAGAAGTTTGAAATTTATGCGCTAAAATTTATGGTGAAAAAAATTAAAAACACAAATTTACACAAAATAAACTTTTTACTATTGCTAAAATTCGAATCGGCATAAAGTGAATAAAAAATTTTAAGGGAATTGTGCATGTGCTTTTCATAATATTAAAAATATTGCAATACAAAATTTACTTATTAAGTAAGTTTTTGTTGTGCAAAAACTTTTCACTGAAACTCTTCTTGTTGGATATAAAAGCAACTGCTACTTGTACTAACGACAATAACAACAATATAGCCTGAAAGTTCTATGCCCGTTTTGGCAGCAAAGATGCAGATACTCGGACATGGGCACGATAAACCTGAAAAGCGGTTTACTTCGAACGACTGACGCTTTTAGTGTTTCCCACCGAAAAGAATTTGCAATGCAATGCGCTTTGTAAACGTAATAAGTAGTTTTTTTTCTTTGAAATAAACTAAAGCAATCCAGAAAGAAGTAAATACCCTCTATTTTCATATACTTCCAGGTCACACTTTCTATTTAGTTTATTTGTGGCTGTTTTTTGAAATAAAAATTATATTTCTTTAGCAAGGTTGTGAATGGAAAATTGTTTACAACGCAAGAGGATTGATTTCGTACCGCAGGGCCGCAGGGCGCTTACATTACTATTTCTACTACTATTTTCTATTTCTTTTCAAACTGCTTTTATAATACTATTTCTGTCTCCACTCTAGAACTCCAAGAGTTAGCAATAGCTGCATTAATATTTTCACAGCAATAGCAATTGTGTTTTTTACACTAGGCGATATAAAATTTGTGTTATAGTTTCCAATTAAGTTTAATCTAATTCAGAATTAATTAATATTTAATAGGATAGAAATAAAAGAAAAATTAGAGAAGAGTAAGTGAGGGAAATCAGTTAATAATACTTAGAAAGAGAAAAAGCAAAAACCGTGTATTTCACGTGTATGAATTGGTACGAGTATACTCGCATATATGTATACCAACTATAGAAACTTTTGGGCACTTCCAAGCATGTCTTGCTCTACTTCCGCTCTCTACTTCGAGTTTGTGTGTGTCAGACAGCGGTGAAATTGTGTACTATTCAAAGAAATATGTAATTTTGAGTTTCCACATTTCTCTCTCTCTCTCTCTACTCCTGGTGCATGATTAGAATTTATGATTTTTTTGTTTTAAATTAATTAAAAATACTAATTTTTTATTTTTTTTCACTTTTCTCTTAAGAGCAAGAAAAGCCTTAACAACACACACATTAACCAACACGAGTACATCCACATACAAACGGAGACTTGACAGCGAAAGAAGTAGATCCTTTTAAGTTTAGTGTTGTAAAATTCTTCGCCATAAATAAAAACTAAAACTAATGTGCCCGTACTTTTTTCTCCACCAGCCACAACAGCAATAGTGGCGGCAGATAAAAGTATAAATGACTTGGAGCGTTGCTTCTTTTGAAAACCCGCGAGATTGATAAATTACATAGATGCTGTTGTTGTTATTCTGGCGTGGCTTTTAATTATCATGAATTTGTATGCATGAAGTTGGAAAATAGAAAAGAAACGAGGGAAATTGTTATGTTACCAAAAACTTCTAATTTACATGTTCTAAATGGAAATGAGAAACTTCTGGCATTTTTGAACTTCACAACACTCTTGAATACACTTAGTGAGCATAATGCAAATGGTAAAAAGTTTTTGCATCCTGAAAATCTCAACTAAGGAAACTTTTTAGAGAAAATGCTATGTCTCTATGTTTAAAAACCCTCCCCACTACACTTAGCATATTCATCTATACGTACCATAGTTAAGTTTCTTTATCTTTGTTAAGTTTATTCACTTAAACTCATCCTTATTTCTCATTATTTTTCCACTTTAACCTCAATGCATAATTTCGCGTAAAGAAACTAGAAATGCAACGCTGTTGCCAACTAATTTTCAGTGGAAGTCCACCTATTTTGTAATAAACTCAGTGAAAACGAATCAACAAATTAAAATGAGCATACAATTAAAATGTTAGGCTAAAAATATAACTTAAACATGGCAAGGAAAAAGTTAATTCAAGTAAAAGAAATGAGACATTTTGTTTGCGCATGAGAAAAAGGGGGCGTTATTTCATATTTTCCTGTTTTGCTGTGGTTGGGGTGGGGTTAGTCACAAAGGATGAGAGTATAATAAAGTGACGTAATATAAGAGAGGGGAAGTTTTTGCATCAACATAAAATTAGGAGAGAATAAAATCATAAGAGCTTTGCCTGAAAGAGAAGACGCAAATGCGAAGTGCCATCAAGGAGCACACAACACAATGAGAGAGCAGGAACGGAAATGGTATGAGCGAGTATGAAAATATTACTCAAGAAAGTGCAGTGCGCAGCTGCAAGAAAATTGAAAACGACAAGAAACAGAAACAATTAAAAAATCAATTTAAATTATTTCTTATAACATTTCTTAAAAAAAAAAAAAAAAAAAAAAATTTATCGTAATGCGTTCTCTCCGCTTGCTGAAATTCTCTCTTTTTGTGCACTCAGCTGAAATTGCATTTTATTTTTGCATAGTTTCCATTTAATTATGCTATATGTATATTTGAAACGTTTTTCCAGAAGTCATTTCGTCGGTGACAGTTGTTGTATTTATTTTATATTATTAATTTTTTTAACTGTCAGACTACTTGTACATACTCTTATGTATACATACATACTCGTACATTTTGTATGTATGTACATTTATGGCAATGAGAAAAAATATCAAATTTTTCATATATTGCTTTCCTATCAGTTGCATACAAATGAGAGATATGAGAGTGTGTGTATGTGTAGGTGTGTTTGTGCTTATGTGTGAGTACAAAGAAGGATCTGTTATTGTTGCTATTGCCATTGTTGTTGTATTTGTAATATTTTTACTAAAATGTCAAAGTTCATAGCTGTAAATATATATTATGCTACGTTATAAGACCACACTAGTGAAGCTCTTACACATACATACATATGTAAGTATGTGTGTGCAAGTGAATTCCGCGCTGTATTTTGTTGCAAATTTCAGTTCGTTTTTCCTCTAGGGACTTTTGTTGTTCGGTTTGCATTCTTTTTTCTAGTCGCAAATTTCATTTCTTTTTTCCTCTAGGTACTTCTGTTTAGTTTGCATTCTTCTTTCTCGTCATCTCTTTCTAGTTTTTCCTTTCGTTTATTATTTCAGCACAGGTGAAATATTATGTCGTAACCGTAAGCGAAAACTTTCACCGTATCCCGTGTAGAATGCACAATGCTTCCGCCATGTGACAGTTAATCCCTCAACGTAAATCAAATGGATTTTGTATATGTATGTGTGTGTGTTTATATGCAGTGGCTACAGCAAGGACTTGTGTAAATTATAAGGTTGGTTTAAATCCTCGATAAAGTAGAAAAAATGCAAAATTTAATGAAAATTGTGAAAATTATTTTTAATGAGGTAATTAATTTCACAATGTTTTACATAAAATAGAATAAAAACAAAAAACATAACTGAAGTGTTGTAAGCAAGAACACTCTTAATATTGTTATTATTTTTCTTAAAAATAATTCTTCAAAATTCAACTCTGCCAAGCAGAGTGATGAGCAATTTGACACACATCAAGCAACAAAGCATCACTTTCGGCAATATGAGCTCCTTCACACACATACTCGTTACTCGTTCTCTTCTCACGGGCCTTGTCGTTCATTTGCCCGCTCGTTCCCTCTCCACAATGTTTTTCGTGTCAATTAAGTATGGAGTGCAAAATGTAAATATACACACGCTTGCAGATATGTACGTACGTGTGTGTAGGTATGCATGAATGTAAGCAAGTGTATGCTCGTGTGCTGATGAATAAATTTGTTCGAGCAGGATATTTCGAACTGTAATTGTTTTTTTTTTTGTTTTTTTCTTTTAATGTGAACATGATAAGGGAAAAACCATAAATTTCATTAGAAAATTCCGTTTTCTTTTCACATTTGTGCTAATTGGATTTGTGTATTCGTATTTGCCTTTGGGAATGATAATTAATTATATGAATTAATGTTCTTCATGTAAAAATTGTATGAATTTTTCATAGAAAATGGAGAAGTTTTGAAGGAGAATTTCGAATTAAAAGCAAACACCAAGTATTATCCATGTTATTAATGTCACTTTTTATAGTGAACTCTTTACTCGTTGCAGTATTGCATACTAAAAAATATTATTATCTTTTTTCTGTGGGAAAGACCTCCCTTCTCAGATGACTTCTCCTCTTCATTCCTGGGAATACTGCAGAAGCGAGAGTAAATAGAGCAATCAATTTGTGTTTGTTTATACGATTTACATATGTAACAATTTATACCTATGTATGTAAGTATGGTATGTAACTATTTGCCAGAGCACTATGTGCCTCGATCACATTTGTTTCAGATATTCTCACAGCAACAACAGAAATCCATAACCTTGTTATAATATTCATTTATTAAACCTATACACAAATTTTATGATGCCAACGATAATTACACTGTTGGGAAAACTCCTCGTTTATTATCACACTATGAAAATAACGAGTAACGAAAAATTTTACCAGACACGTAGCAGCTCCCGGTGCCAACATGTCCAACATGTAATAAATATGTATTGTATGTACAATATTGTAATTTATGAGTACATATTGTGAATTTTCCGCCGTTTTTTTATTATTAATTTTGTTATCAGCGCCGCACAACTCAACCAGCGAACGAAGTTGTCAAATTTATCGCCTTTTTTGCTGTTCTCAAATTGCCTTAACCCGCGAGCGCAATATGCAAAGTTCGCCCTCTCACCTTCCACTCTACGTATGTATGAATGTATGTATGTATGTATATCATTAGCGATGTGGAACACACATATGTATGTTTTTATACATACACATACGCAGTTACACTCACAAGAACGCATAGAGATTCACAAATATCCGTACACTCTCATTGAAGGCTAAAATTATAAGTATTCAATGACGCCATATTGGTGGAGGCAACCATCAGTTCGCTCATGTCAGATTTGGTTTGTGTAAATTGATTTGTTATGGTTGTTTTTTTCTGTTGAGTCCGCCACAACTACTATTGCTATTGTTTTAGCGTTACATAAATGCTTATACATATGTATGTATGTATGTATGTATGTTGTGGCCACTAGCAATTTGCTCGTTATTGTGTGGCAATTTAACACAAGCTGCAATTAGTTTAATTTATGGCAAAATGTGATTTGAGTTGAATTGACAAACTGACATTGAGTTGTAAGATTTAAGTGCAATTGTACTGATACACACATACTTACATACATAAGTATATGTAGTATGTATGTATGTTTGTATGATGATGCAAGTACCCAACGAGCCAACGGGTAGATAGGCTGTGTTTCGGAGTGTTGAGATGTCAGCTGTAGGCGCTCACTCCCCTTATGTCACACCATTACTTTTTAAGCATTACATGTCACTGGAAAAAAAAAAACAATCCTTTTATGCTCCTTTTGGAGGGTTTCGCACGAAATTTTTCTGGCAGCAGTTTTTTTTTCCTTTTTACTTTACTTTGCTTTGGAAAATACAATGATGATCTTGCCTATGTTATCTATGCCAACGATTGATTTTCAGTAAGGAGGCTTGTTATTAGTGCAAATTTTATCCAAATTTAGTATTTAGTATCAAATGAAATTTGGGATTTCAGATAAATTTCAGCGAAATGTTATAAAGAATAAATACTAAAAACTTTTTGTATCATAAATGCAATATAAATTCTTGCAATATGATACAAATCCAATTGATGTTTTTTGTTAACGAAATTCTATTTTTGACGAAATTTCAATTTTCCAATTTCGATTTTCGTCGAAATTTGCTCTCGTGTGTCCGCACAAAAACCAAAAAAAGTGCTGACCTTTTGTTCCTTAGGCCGATTTTACACTCTCAACAGTTGTCAAATGTGTTCTGCTCTCTTAAGCGTGTTCAAATCTGTTGCCAGATTTAAGAGTAAAATTACTCTCTCTCTCTCTTCCTATTTCGTTTTTGTCATTTTACATGGGGAAATAACAACAATTTTATGTTCGGCCTCAGACTTGCTGCTGACAATCGGTCCCGCTATATGAGGCTAAAGGCTCAATTATAGAAACTTAACGTAACTTAGAGACGAATAGAGAACTGTCACATAGAATTGTCTGTCACACATTTTTTATATTTCTGATTATAGAAACTTAACAAAAATTAACGTAACATAGAAGTCTATTGAATTTTGATTTCGATGCTTAAGTTTTGTTGCGTTAACTTACGTTAAGTTTCTATAATAAGACCTTAAGCCTCTGAACAATAATGCCTACTTTGAAGGTAACTAAATAGTAGCGAGAAACTAAAATAATAAATAATCATCAGTAGTTTTCCTATATTTCAATGTCAACTTTAAAAGCTAGCTACTTTTAGAGCTTTCAATTATTTTTCTCAAAAATTAAAATAGTTAGAAATAGTGGAAAAAATAGATTAAGTTTTTGGATGCAGCAGGTGCTAGCAATTTTATTGTTGAATTATGCATTGTGAAAGTTCTTACTTACTTACTTAACTGGCACTACAACCGATAATCGGTCTTGGCCGCCTCTACAAAGCTTCGCTAGTCTCCTCTGCTATGCGCGCGCTGGCGCCAGTTGGTAAGGCCAAGAGCAGTCAGGTTTCCCTGCACCTGGTCTTTCAAACGGAGATTAGGACGTCCCCTTCGTGTGTTCCTCCACCGTGGTTCGCATAAAACACCCTTCTAGCTGGAGCGCTTTCTTCCATTCGCTCAACATGACCCAGCCAGCGAAGCCGCTGGAGTTTTATACGCTTGATAAAGCGTACAGCTCATCGTTCCATCTTATTCGATACACGTCGTCCACGCATACTGGACCGTAGATTTTACGGAGTATCTTCCTCTCGAACGCTCCTAACAGCCTCTCATCATTGATGGTCAATGTCCACGTCTCTGCGCCATACATTAGGACGGGAAGGATGAGGGACTTATAGAGCGTTATTTTCGTCGGTCGAGAGAGGGCTTTACTTCTCAATTGCCTACTGAGCCCGTAGTAACACCTGTTGGCAAGAGTTAGTCTCCGCTTGATCTCAAGGCTGACATTATTGTTGGTGTTTATGCTGGATCCTAGATATACGAAATCCTTGACGACTTCAAAAGTATAATTGTCAACAGTGACATTTTGTCCAAGACAGAAGGTATTTCGTTTTGTCCTCGTTCACCACTAGACCCTCCCTCGACGAGACTTCCTTTCCAGGTTGGAGAATGCTGCACTGACTGCTCGAGCATTTTTGTGAAAGTTCACGTACATTTAAAACAAGCAAGAAAATAAATTATAATTCTTAAAATCTTGTAAAATGTCACATCCAATATTGTCCTTTTATTATAATAGTATTTTTTATTTTGTGAAAATTGAAATGCTGCATGTCAATCGAATTTGCAGTCATAGCCTGCTAGCCTCATTGTGTTTGTATACAATGACAAATGAAAATGCATTCAATAAAATGACAGCGTAAATGTCAAATATGTAAATAGCGTAGAAGCAACAACTGAATCCATCTCAATTCAATTGCAGTACCTACTCGAATTGATGACGATAACATCAATTGACACACGAAGCTACTGCATATAGATGCTTTTCAAATTGTGACTGTGTACGCGGGAAGCCTGGCATTCTAATTATATTCGTTTTGGAAAGTAGTATGCTGAAATGCAATAACGTGATTGATTTTCAGTATAAATTGCTAGTATTCAAAGCATATGTCACTTTGTATTTAGCTGACAATGTTTTTTTATTTACTTTTTAGTTTGAAGAACATATCGTGACGTTCACATACGGCAAGTTCTGCTTTGAAGATTCGTTTTCAAAACAATCGTTTAACTCATCACTCATCCACTCATTCCGCAGTCTTTGTAGTAATGCAGAAGACCAACAAATGAAAACGCGATATTTTATTTGTATTTCTGCTTATTGAGTTGCAGACGCATTTTAATTGCTTCAGCAATTAAGAACGCAATGTTTGTGTTCAATTTAAATACGAGGGCATTTGTAGAACCGCGTATTGGTTCCTGCATTGTCGTTTACACTATAGAAACTCTAAGCGAATGCAACAAATCATCACTCAATTCAAATTCCTGCTGGCTGGCTCTAGAAAGGGTTCGTTATTTGAATCAAATCGATTGTATTGCTACATGGTCTGACATTCAGAATTGATGACAATTTATTTAATTCATAATTGTTGTTGCTGCTCAAATATGGTTTTGCTTTTGTTTTGAATCATTTACATACATACATGATATTCAAAAAGAGAATACAGACTTGATCATAACCAATGTTATGGCTCTGTTTTATTACGGGATATGATTTTCGAGTAAAACAACTTTGCGGCGCCTGAACATCATCGTTTACCGAGAACACGCAACGCAAATACCAACGAGAGTGCACGAAGTGCAACGAGCACCAGCGCGAACAAACGGAAAACATCGAACATCCGCGTGATTACACGAAGTGCAGCGAACATTAACGATGAATAATGACGATTGTAAAAAGATAAGTTGCATAATAAATAGACATTGAACAGTAAACCCAGGCTAAGTACCTCAGCTGTAGATGCCATGATTTTGAGGCACTTAAACGGGGAAATTTTTGTGGATATTTGCTGAAAATAGTTGCAAATTACAAGCACTTAAGCGAGAATGGCACTTTTAACCTACGTTAAAATCAAGTATCGTGAATCTTTTTTTTTTGCGCACTTAGCATACCTCACCTAAGAAAAACAACTCTATGCCAAATGTACTTAATAAAAGCGAAATTGGAAAGTGAAAAAAAGACTGGAAACTTTTTAACTTTTTCAAGAGATTTTCAATAAAAATTAATTACTGACAACAAGTTTTGTAGTTATAAAATGAAATGAAACGACCTGACAAAAGAGAAAACACACACACATAATAAAACGTTGCATTTCTTCCATTGGCGCCATTGATTTCTCTTCTTTGACTATTCTGTTAAAAAGGCAATTTCTTTTTATACTTTTTCCGCTACGACTATTGAGTGCAGCAGCAATAAAGAAGAAGAAGAAAGAAGCTTTGCTTTTCTTGCAGACACATAAAAGCAGTAAAATGTTAATACTTAGAAGAATAAGAATTTTAGTAATAATGCCTCATATTTAAAATGAAAATGCAAAAGGATAAGAGCAAGGACTACAGATACTTAAAGCTGAAGCGGCAGATACTAAAGAAGACCTAATAAAAATGCAGCTACAAATTTGAAAAAGCAAATAATATAATACAATTAAAAATATATGAAGCAAATAGAGAAATGTAAAATGAAAAACAACAATAACAACAAAACCCTGAACTCAGCATTCATTTTAATAACTACTGTAAAGAATTTTTCTATTCGATGTCGAAAGTAGTAAACAAATTAGTGAGCGTCAAGAAAAAAGTAGGGCTACATATAAATATTAAAAAATAAAAAAGAAAAAAAAAAACTAGTTAGTGTGGGTACGTTATTAACGATACACAGGAGAGAAAACGGAAAACGGAAGTGCATGCTGCGGTATGGGTAAGAGCGTGCTTCCGTTCTGTCGTTTTCAAAAACTCTTTTGAAGGTTTTTCGCTTCTCATTTTATTTTGCCCTTCTTTTTTCGTGCGTTTTCTCATTTTTTCACCCGCTATGGTTTTATTTCATTGATTTTTATGTGTTTTCTTTTCACTTCTTTCTTGCTTGTTACAAAAGTCGGCACTACTAATGTGTCTTACCATAAATCGTTGCGGTATTGCATAATCGTTTGAAATGTTTTATTTGCTTTATCTGACAGAGTTCGTGGTGGCAGCATTCTTTTGCTAGTTTCAGCTTATCAGTAGAATACATAATTCAATATGTACATAAATAAAGTCATTATTCTTGTATCGAATATGTGTGTATGATACCCGAAAACGGGTGACATTACCACTGCTAATTACTCACTGTCAAGCCCTCACAATAACTTTGTAGTTAAAATGCAGCAGAGCAGAACATTTCAAGCACCTCGTACTCGTATGAAGTGCATTTGCCCACAAGTACATACCCCATGTATATTATTATTTCTATACTCATATACCAAGGGTATTTTCAATGTACATATGTATGTATGTACTCGTATAATCTAAATTATAAATTTCCCAATGTGCATAATCTATGCGATAGAACTGTTGATTCCTTTTTTAACGTTCCAGTTAACGCTTAAATGTATACAAGAAGGAGATGAGAGAAAGCTATAAAATGATGGCGCATTTTTATGCAAATAACTTGCCCAAATGTACATAATTAAAACTTATCTCTGCTCGTTAACTAGTTCAACAAAAATACACACAGGTACTCGAAATTTATAATTAATTTATGTAGTTGAAGTAAGTTTTTGCTTTTGCATTATAGAAAAGCAATGCAAACGCTTCTGAGTGGGTTTTTACATAATTTCCATGTAAATACTTGTAACTACCTCCTTTTTGTTGTTTTTTCCGATCTCATCATACATGCAAGCCGAAGAGACAAAATTGTTGTTGTTTCCCAAGTAAAATGTAAAAATCAAAGAGGGTGATGTAGAATAATTTCCGTCACTGGATACAGATTTGCACACGTTCAAGAGAGCAGAACAAATTTGCGCCCACGACAACCGTATTTTCCATTACTACTGCAACATTTTAGTTTTCGTTGCTCATTTGAATGAATGTAGAAGGTGGGGCAAAAGTAATATTACCATATAATGTGAATGTGCCAAAATTTTTGCAGATGACGTCAAATATCATTGTGATTTGACATTTATGTTATAGGCAGATAGAGAAATAATAATAGACAACAAGCAATGGAGCGATGCAGAACCCGGACAACGATGGAGATTTTGAAACATCGGCATATCTGACGGGGCCAGACTTCTTCCTTTGGGGCTTTTTGAAATCTCACGTTCACCACAACAAACCACAAACCTTGCAAGTCTTGAAAGCCAACATTGAAGAAGAAATCATATATTTTGCGAGCAACGGCAATTCTAAATGCCGTACGAACACAAAACACAAATGAGCATCAACACAGGAGGTGGTCATTTGACCAATATTATTTTTTCAATTTAAATTTAAACCTTCAAAAGAGTTTCCGTAAAAACACGACATAATTTTGTTAGGTTCTAATAGTTTCAGGCAATTTACACTATGAGATTACTTTTGCTCCACCTTCTATAATCGATAGATTACCGTATGACTAGGGATACCAACTTGAGGGAAATTATCTGCTCGATTGTAACTCTTCCTTTTATTTTATTTGTACTAAAGCTTTTGTTGTCAAATACTGTAACGAGCGAACATCTAATGCCATGGTTTGTTGGTTGTTATTTGTTGTCATATTTGTCATTTTCATCTCTAGTACTGATACTGGGTATGCACCCTTTCTATTGCACATAAAAAATTCCATACCCGGTGTTTACTCGAATGTGTTTAAGTATTTTTAAACATTGAACAAGAATGATTTTTTTCAAACATAGCAGCAAGTTTATTAATTACCATATGTGGAATAAGAGGGTAATAATTTGTTGGCAGGGAATTCGAAGAGAATTCGGGAAATTTTTTGTTCAAGTAAAAAATTTAATAATTTGGGTTGGCATCCCTGATATGTACACTTGCTCAATATGTGTAATCTGTCTTTGTGGAATTTCTTCTATATCTCTGCCTCTCTCGCTCTTTAATACTTTCTAATGACATATGAAATTCGAATTTTATTGTTGTTAATACAAGTATGCATGAATTCTCTTCAGTATTTGATAAATTTTCTGATTTTTGGTTGACGTAATTCACGGAGAGAGAATATTAATGGTATTAAATTTTAATCAAAAATATTAGCAAATATGATTGACCTCGCTTTTTTTAGGTTTTGTTATTGTTGTTTTTTTTTTGCGTTTTGCTAGAATTTTAAATGGTGTTACATATATTTAAATTGCTATTAATTAAAAACTTATACTGAAAATATTTAAATGCTTGAAATTTTTTTGGTCATGTTTGAAAATTTAAGTACCTTAACTATCTGAAATCATCAGTTCTCTCTTAGAGTTTTATCTGCAATATCAACGAGACATTACTGAACGGTTTCTAGACAAAGAATGGCTGTCTCACGAAACATTCAAGTAAATTCATATGACCCAAGGGCCACTTGAAAACATTAAGTAATCTTGAACACCAGGTCGTAGATAGTCAGAAAAGATATGGAAACACAAATAAAAATAGTTTTTCTACTTTTTCACAGTTTTGCCAGATTATTCTCCGATTGAAATCGGTGTATTTAACACCGGGTAGAAATCGGAGTATATAAAACCGGACCTTGGAATATGTTACGCAGTCCTCATTATGAGATTGTTGAAACACAACATATCGAAATCCACAAAAAACGATAAGAGTCGAACATCCGCCCTGCATGCATACGGAGAAGGCAAGTTTACGTTGAAGCTGTAATTTCTACAAAACATTTTTGCAAATTGAAATTGAAATTGCAAATCAACTATGTATTTGGTTGTGTGCACGACAGTCAAAGAAAAAGTTATGTCAACTCTCGTTTCCAATAGCTCCCAACTGCAATTAAAGCAAATGTTGTCGAGTGGCAGTGAGTAACACCAAAAAACGATGTATAAAATTGCTACAAATTGATTGAAAAATAAGTGAATTATTATTTAGCACGTTGATCACCGGAATGAATCAACATTGTTCAACAATTTTTCTCTTTTTTTATTGCAAAATTTTATAGCGATTCTCCTTGTTCTGTTTTTTATACAATATGTTAGATTCAAGTTTTTTGATCAACACAGTAAAAATCGAATTTCCGGCAGTTTCTGTTAGCAAGTGCATCAGTACGAATATAAGAACTGGAATTGAAAGTGTGTTTCGGTTTATGTAAATTAATTGGATGCAAGCAAATATTGAGATTTTTGCATTTAATTCTCAAAATCAATATTTCTTACATAATAAATAAATAACCGAATTTGGTTTACTTAGCTTCTCCATTTAATTAAACTTTAAATTTCCTAATACACACATCCATACTCGCTGATATACCCTTCCACATGCACCTGAAAGTATGCAAAACTTTTGTAATTACATCTTTATGGTACAGCTGTACAAAGTGTACGAAATTCTGTACTTGTTGAACTATAAATTAACTCAAATGTATTTTTTGTTTATTATGCCCTCGAAAAAAAGAAAAATACGGTCATGACTGCTGGTATTAAGTACAGAAATCAGCAGCGAAAAAAGTTTAGTAATTACAAATTTTAAAGTTGTTTATGCAAACATCAGCAGCAGGCAGCAATGCCTTCAATGGCTACCTAAAAATATCGGAATATTGTTTACCAACAAGAGGTCACTGTGGCGTAGTGATAGTGCGTTGGACTGTTATGCAGAGGGGTTCCGGGGTTCGAATCTCGGCACAGGCAAAATCAAAATGTAGAAAAAATAATTTCTCTACACGGCACCACCTCTTGGCAGGCAATGGCAAACCTACAAGAGTAAAAATTGCTATGAAAAGCTTTTCATTTCGCCGTTCGGATTCGGCATTAAATTGTAGGTCCCTTCCATTCATGTACAAATATAACACGCACAACATGAGTGGATGCAAAAATCGAAAAGCTCGGCCTAGGCTGTTGAGCCATTAAAAGTAAATAAGTAACAAGACGAGCCACAGTGTTTACCGCTAACGTATACAAAAAAAAAGTTTAATAAAACACAATTCAATTTACAATAATTCAACAGAAAGTTATTTTTAAAATAGAAAATAAAATTTTAATTTATTAATGCATGCGAGTGGGTTGAATCCCAGCAAACAATTATTGAACTGAGAGATCAGTAGAGAAGTCGTCCTTGCAGGAAAGCGCAATTCATCTGTAGATCTCCCTTTTCTTTCTCTGTTAATTTTTTCACTATTTTCTTGTTGCAACTCAAAACACACAACGTGAGAGAACCAGTGTTGCGAAAAGTCACGCTGAACAGAAATTTTCGTTAAATCCTACTAAAATTTGTGTATTTTCTAACCACAAGTGTTACCACAAGAAAAACGAGCAATTTCTGAATATTGAAATTTGAAAATAAATGCTCAATTTCGGCAGCTATCCAATAATTTGTTTATCTACGATTTATTTCAGTGAAATATTAATCGTAGCGATCATCACTCATGGTGCTATTCAAAATGTTTGCAGGGATACTCGATATGCATGTGTATATGTGTGTGTGTGTGTGATCCATCCATCCAGTGCTGTCATAGGCAACAGGAAGCAAAGAAGTAAATATTGTTTATTTTAACGTGCAACGCTGTACACGTACAACAATTTTTAATGGAAGACGGTAGTGACACACAAATTACCCTACCCTACCCTACTCTACCCACACACACACAAACACAAACACAGTACCATGTCGCACACATCGCAACATGCTCGTATGGGATGGCAGCTGATACAGGAAAAAGCGAAACACTATGTTAGCAAGTTCGAAAATCAGTTTTAGTCATGTTGGTGGTGTAGAGTACCCCAAATATTGTCTGCTTTAGATGTAATGGTTTAGGAAGTATGGTATTGTACATACGAGTACAAAGTTATTATCGCTTCGAAAATGAGGTTAGAATTGATTTTCCAGTTTTGTGTGCATGTGTTTGTGTGAATGTGATGGAGTGGTTGTTTTTGTGTAGGAATAATAAAGTAGGTTGTGCCTTTAAATGAGAGAGAATATTAGCGGAGTTCACGCTTGGTTGTAAATATGGTAAATGAAGACACTCATTGTAAATGTAAAATATTTCTGTGACCACAACAACAAATACTTATATGTAATATGCATTATACCATATTAAGTATAACAAAAAAGTGAACTGCTCTATTGTTTTCTTGTTTCCCCGCACAACTAAACCTGACCTCACGGAGGTTAAGTTAGAGAGAAGTAAGTGCTCAGGTCCTCCAGTTCTACCATCAGGTCTGTCTCCTAAAAAACGAATCAGAAGATTAGCGTATTCATTCTTCATTTTCGCAGCTTCAACAGTACATAGTTAGGTGCTGCGGCTCTAATCCTCAAGGCCATTGTGCTAATGGTGCAAAAGCCTGTGAGCACTCCCGTTAGAATTCGAGTTTGTTTTCACTCCAGACACGGGGGATCCCCCCCAAAGGATTGGAGATAAGGGTAAATACAATCAAGGAAAATGTTGAAAGAAGGAAATTATTGGGGGTCGGTCTTTTATTTTACCCCTCTAAGATCACCCTGGGAGCGGACGGGGTTCATTTTATGAAAAAGATACTTTTGTATGGGAGCCCTCGTCAGTGTTGAAGATTAGGGGTGCGTCTGATGTTGAAGAGTGCAAAATAATTGAGGCCGGTCTTACATTGTAACCCTCTGGCAGCAACTCGGGTAACTGGTAGATTTTCATAAAAATTTCATCTTTGTATGGGTTGGCAATAGAGGGTAAGAATGTATATAGACAAATGTTGTAGAGTGAAAATGAATGGTGTTCGGTCCCATGTTTCGGCCCCTTTAAGATCACTCTGGAAACAATGGGAGCCTACTTCATACAAAATTAAATTTGGTAAGGGTTGGAGATGGCGGGTATTTATTTGGGAAAAATGTTTCCCATTGAGAATTAAAGGGGGTCGCTCTTATATTTTGATCCTCTATGATCGCCCTATAAGCCTATTTAAAAACAAAGGAAATTTTGAATGGGGCCTCTCTTAAGGATTAGAGATGGTGGGTAAGTATGTTGAATAAAAAATACTGGCAATTGAAAATTAATGGAGCTTGGTCTTACATTTTAACTTTCTAGCAGCGACTCCTGATCAGATGTGGGGTAATTTTTCGATTTTCCTTGCATTTTTTTAATTTAACTTTGACCTCGATGCGATGCCACTATCTCTCAGCCCACCTTATAAAATTAAGGGCTGGAACGTATTCAAATCGAAAAATTGTGCACTATTCCATAGCTAATGCACTTGCAAAGGTAACATAATAAATACATATATATGTAAGTATGTATGTATGGTATGTGTGTACTACTTAAATATACTATACGTATTGACTCGTATGTATGTATGTATGTATGTATGTATGTATGTATGTAAAACATTTATTACTATTACGTAAACAATAAAATCGAATACGATTATAATTAAGTATAATATTTTCATATATTTACTTATATTGTCGCACACGAAACACAAAACGCTTAGTCATCAGAGAAACATGCTTTTATGTACTCGTACATAAAAAATCGAATGCGAAAGTTGAACTCTTAACAACACAACGCCACGCTACGTCATTCCCCTTTTCTCGTCCCGTTCAGAGCCGCCAAATCGATTTATATTTGAAGTTCTTTTCAAGTATGTGGAATGATTTTTGCCGCCAGTGTAAAATAATATACATAATTATGAATGGAACGAGAGGGGGGAGGTCACAGCGAATGGAAGAACAACAAAATTTTTCGCAATGTGACACTATTATGCAATAGAAAAATTATCGAGCACGATTTTTAGTATTTTCAAAGCCATTTCAAATATTCTATAAGTAAGTAAATACGTACGTGACATTGCACATTAATTGTTTTATTAAACACTTTTTCATTAATTAATAAATTAATAATTCTCTTTTAATGCTTGCGATTTTACTAAAATTCTTCTTAAACTTCTTTGAACTCGAATAGCAGAATCCTTTGTGAGTATTGCTGCTGGTTGAATTCCAATTATTGGAAATAACTAGGTAATTAAAAGGGCATCTCACTTTTGACCAACAGCAATATCCCAAACATATGATTGCATCCCACCATAATTAAAAAATAATTTTATTAATAATTATGTCAACTATGCACATACGGTATAATGCTTTAACGATGCGAACGGTTTCGCATTTGAGCAAAAATTTCCCGAGCACATTATATTCCTTTATATCAGAAGTACTTCGGCGTTGTTATTGATGACATTTTTCCTCTCATTTTTGCCTGTAAATGTGTCAAATGCTTACATAAAAAATGGCAGCTGTCATTTTGAATACACCCGCATTCAGTTGGATTGATTTGATTGATCACACACCAAACACATGCTCACGATGCTTGGCTGTGTACGAGTATTAGATAATAGAGATGGGGGCGTGAGCATTTTGTGACACACGTCACGCACGTTAATATTTTTAAAGAAAGAAAAAGAAGAAAATACTAAATTAAAGCACTGAAAACATATGCTACACAGAGATGCCAGATTTCTGATTGGCAAGTTTCATACTCGAAGACAAAAGCAGATATCATTTTTAAACTTCCAAAATTAACTTAAAATTTGAAGTTATACTCACGGATAATGACGTGAAAGTTATATCATGCTCGCGCATGTTCACGTGGCAATTATGGAAACTAGATTACACTCATGCGTGTTCACGAGTGTCACGTAAAGTTGACATTTTTTACGCGTTTCACGTAACATTCACGTAACATTCACGTCACGTGCCCATCTCTATTAGACAATTAAGTATAGGTACATAAGTAAATGTAAATGTGTATTAAAGATACTCACCCCAACTGGATCCTGTTCGTCCCAGGCATTGGCTAGTTTCACTGTTCCATAGGAATGTTTTGAAACCCTCCCATTTGCCCATCTTTACCGGTGGCGTGTAGTATTGTTCAGCAATTTTTTTATCAGCCATTTCTGTTGTTTTTTTAATTCGTTTTCTTTAAATTTTTATATATTGTTTATAAATATGTAAGTTTCTAAATAAGCGGGGGGTCTTTCCTTTGTTTTAATTAAACTATAATTTAAGCTTATTTAATGTTTAACTTTTATATGTTAATGTTTTTTTCGTATAACAACAATTAATTACTTTTTATAATTTATTTAAAAATGTTTTCTTTTATTTTTTTAATTTTTTAATTTATTTATTTCTTAATCAACTGCATTGAAACATTTTTATTGATTTTTAATTTGCTGCTTTTCCTTTTTGGAATGTTCGGATGTAAGTTTATATCTATAATATTTGTATTTACTATGTATATTTATTCGTTTATTTGAAAATTGAAAATGTTGTCACCTGTTTAGGAGGAATTTGGAAAAAAACGGGTTAATATTGGTTAGTAATGGTAACTTGCGATTTCTTTTGGTTTTGCAGGACGTTGAATCTGAGGTTGTCCCGCTTTTCACCGGAGAGAAAATGTACTTTTCATGATGAAGGTAGAGTAGATGTGGTCAATTTTGATCTTTCTAGAGTTAAAACTATGGACAAATTTGTATGATAGACGAATGCCCATTTTTCACAAGGAGCTCTTGAGTCTATATGGTCTAACTTAATCAGTAAATCGTGTCTACTTTTAAGGAATTTCATTCTTCGGGCACCTGAGTTTAGTATGGAGAACTTTTTCTTTAATTCCCAACCCAAGCAACCTGGTATGCCCAGACTTACAACTTATTGAACAGATCTGCCCTTCTAACAAATTCCAATGTTAATTTTAGTATTAATCTTAGGACGTGAAATAGTTTTAAATACGAGTACATACTTTATTGTATTTAAAATGTTATAGCTTCAAAAATATCGCTAAGTCTTATGTAAATTAAGTTTATATACTACAGATGTGACTATTCCACGAAAAATAATCTCCAAATGCCATATATCCAACCATCTCTTTCCCTCATTCATATACATATTGCAGACACCACAAGGACATTTATATAAACTAAGTGGACAGAATCAAACTGTCGCCAGAAATGTTTCACCAGTGCAAATGTTATACATTTTCCGACAAGTTTATCAGAAACAAGATTTTTAAAAATTTTATAACTAAAACAGTATTTTAATCTACTTTATTTCACACACGCACACACACAAAATAGTGAAAGAAGACAAGTCTTTTTTTTTTTTGTCTGATCCACCACAAAAAATGTATACGGCTACAAATTTTTAGTTCTCGCGTTTTTCTTCTGCCACACACAACAGTTATGTAACCGTGCACAAATCGAAAAGAAAAGGAAAATTTTCCATTTGGCATGGACGCATGAAAACTGTACTAAATACGAATAAATTGACGAATCCGAAGAGGAAATAGAATGAGAGAAAAACGAGTGTTCTAAAAATGAATGTGGACGTGAGTGACGGCATGGAAAGTGCATAAAAGTAACGTTAAAATGAAAGGCGAGAGAGCAGCAGAAAACTGGAAATGTTGGAAAGGAAAATGGAGAATCATATTTAACAGAATTTGATAATGGCGAAGAAATTGATTAAATAAGCGAAGAATATTTTAAGATAGAACAGCGAAAATGTTCAAGTAGTTATATATTGGAAAGGAATGAAAAAAGGAAGAAAAGATACTATAGAAAAATAATGGAACACAAGCAAGTTTCAAAAGACTGGAACTTTTTCATCGGATATTGAAAGAATGAATAGAATTAAAAGAAAATAAAGGATTTAAATTGGAAGTGCATAAGACCAAGACTAAACTTTAGTTATTAAAAAATTATTAGGTATACGAAGTTGAGGTTATTGAGTCGATTCGCCTAAGTCCATTAGCGAAAATTTTCCCTACTTTTGATGGAATACACATTGGCGACAAAAAGAAAGAAAAGCAAGAACCTAAGTTCGGTAGACTTACTCGAGTTTGATATATATCGACTCAAATGATGTTAGAACTTCAAATTTTTTGTGTAATAAAATAAATACATATTGCTATATATAATTTAGAGGCAAGGTCGCCAATCCTGTTGTTAGTTCGGAAGTTTTTTAATGCACTCCAGCCGCTACTAGCTGGCTTTCGAGAGTGACAAAGAATATGTTTTGAAAATGTTTTTCATACCAGAGTATAACTCGTACAGATCCAATGTCCAGCGACCACGCCAATCGCAAATTGTGTTCTTTACACGATAGTGAAATTAGAAATCCAACCTTAAAGCGAAAATATTTGTGCCAGAAACGTTTGATGTACGTAATGAATTTTATTACGACATCTGCTACTTAAATATTTAAGGTTTTACAAAATCGTATATTGGAAACTGTTTAATGCAAACTTAGCGACGATGAGATGTTAAATAAAACCGCATTGCCAGCAATCGTCCGACAGCTCATTGCCCGTTATGCCAGAATGTCCTGGACGCGAGTTAGTCGGAGCTTACTGTTTTCATTAAGGGTGTGGAAGCAGTTTAACATTTGAATACCGATTTAGAGTTGATAGTTTTACTTACAGGGCAGTTTGACTGCCTGAAGATTCCTGTTGCCTTCCAGAGCCTTGTTCTTTATTTTAACTTGAAAACACAACTATCGAGAAGTTTAAAATTGATATTAGATACGTTGCACCTAAGCTTCTTTTATTATGTTTTTTAACTTTTTGCTTTAAGACATCAGCTTAAGGTCAATAAATATGCGGTTTTTCCCGTGAGCTTAAGCTACTGTGGCATAGAAATGAAAAGAGAAAAAAAAAAACATTCTGAAGACAAGCCATGCCTCATATGAAAATCCTACTCTCTTCTAATTTTATTTCTTGACGCAATTTGATTGCGCAAGATCTGAGCAAAGAGAAACTGAACAAGAATATGAAGAACAAGAAGAAGAAGAATGGAAGAGATTATGCAGGCGAGCAAGATTTAGCGTAGCACTTGCGAAAAAGGAGAAACACACATACTTATGCATAGAAACGCATTTAGAAAACAAGTAGAGCCACCCGTACTCATTCACTCTCACACACACATACATACACTTGTGCAGAGAAATACTAATACCAGCACATTTTCAACTATCTTAGAAACTATTACAAAATCATGCCAGGAATTTATTTTTCATTTGATTGCTCGAAAACTATTTAATACTTTGTTAAATATTTTTAAAGATTTTGTTTCGTGGAACACAAACACTGGTTTTCTTAGAGTTTTATTTAGAGTTTTTTAATTTTTTTTTTTCAAATTGTTAAGTTTTAATATTTTTGGTTTAATAATGTCATACTTGGAGATATCGAGTTGAAATATGTTTTTCGGTTTTTGGTGAACTTTCTATTTTGAACACAAATTTCACTCACATAAAACTGCTGAAAAATCGAATTTCAGTATGTATATAAGTGTTGCAAGGATATTCTTGTATCTTTTCACTACACCACATGCAGATGAAAAATCTTCCGTTTTTTTCACTTTTTCTTTTTCTAAAGTTTTCACAGATTTATTTCTTTCCAAAATTTTATATGTGTTTCTTCAATTTTTAATTCACCTTTATAGGTTTAAATTTAAGTATTTGTGAGCTGCACCACTTTATTGCAAGCGGAAAAAATTCATAAAATTGTATTGAATTTTTTCTACTTCGCTCTGCTTGCTCGGCTGCCTTTTTAGAGAACACCACACACAAGATACTTTTCTGAAAGGTTTATTAATCCGTATTCGAGGAACTACCGTCCGCAGTTGAAACGCCAATGATATTATCTTTGCTGCAACTGAAAGAGAAGATATTTGGTGTGTTTCAGCAGCTCGTACTATTGCGATGGTGTTGGTGTACTGCTTTTCAAAATCAGAGAAGTTCTAAAACGGTAAAAAGCTGCAAACAAATGGAAAGCTTGCATTCGAGTGAGCTTTCAATTACAGCCTGGGGTCGGAATAGAGCATAGTGGTTTAGCGTTTATTGATGAGCTTTTTTACTTTGGATAAATGTGAATGGGCATAAACATAGTACGTAGATCAAAGTATTGTATTTTGCATATCTTTTGCATTCTTAAGTATTATTGCATTTGTTAATGCGAAAGTTTTAAGGCAGTGTTTTTCAAACTTTAAATGTATTGATCATAGATAGTTTGATACAAATCTAGTACATTTTAGAGTTACCAATAATTTGCCAATAATTTCCGATTATTCTACTAAATTTTCTCCTTCTTTCCAAATTATATATGAAACTTAGTTCCAGCCTGTCTATTTCTCTGCCTATAGATGTACTAAAAATTCCATTTCATGTGAAATCATGGGAAACACCACCTTTCATATTACGAAATGCTCTATCAGTGATTATTCGGAAAACGGCTTTCTAGTGGAGTTTCTACATACTCGTATAAAATTTCAATACGCATGCCTGAAATTTCGGTACAAAGCAAAAATGCTGATAAATTTCGAGATGAATACTAAAAATATGAACACACTTTTTATTGATTTTTTTAATTAAAGAGGGACCAGGAAAAAGAGTAAGAGCAAACTCGCATGCGTGTGAAGCAATCGAAAAAATAGTGAGCAAAAGTAAACTGCTGGAGAGTATAAGTTTTGAAATTAAGAAACTTTTAGTAAATTTAACTGTTTTAAGCGAGACGAAGAGAGTAGAATAACCAAAAATGGCGTGAAAACGTTGAGAAAGAGACTGGCGATATAAATGAAGAAAGCTGTTATGCAAGCAAACTGGTTAAATTTATTCTGATTTTACATATGTGGTATAAATAATGAAATAATAGAAATTAAAATGAAGGGATATTTTTACGATACAATCTATACAAGGGATCAAGCATATAATGCATAGCAAAATTATAAATACTAGGTAAAAGATGCAAGGCGAACAGTTAAGAGAAGAATGAGAAACTAATGATGAACAAAAGAGAAGTGCTATTCATACCAATGCAATGACCTAAGGCTTCTTTATAAAAAAAAACTCTTCATTTAGTCTGCAATGATAGTTGAGCCCTTCTCTTAAGAGACCAAAAACATTTTGTTGAAAACCACGTGACATATACGAACGCACGTACAAACATACCAACCAACTACTGGGAGCATCAAGTAAATATTATATTTGAAAATCAATTGCCCCTACAACAGTTACGTCATTTCTCAGCTGTTACTCAAAAACTAATAGCACAAGAATTGTTATATTACAATATTAAGATGGTACATCCATTGCTTGGTAGATCTATCATTTTTTTCGGCTTTTTTCCGTTACTCTTATCACTTTTAACACACACCAATTTGAATTTTCCAAAATCTAGCACTTTTTATTTCATTCAACATTTTCCAATTTTCACAAAATAAATCGACAACAATCGAATTAATTAATTTTTAAATTCAATTTAAATGTATACTATATATTGTAATACTACGTCTATGTTTAAAAAAAAAACATATTAATTGTTTATATTTTTGTTTGGTTTTGAAGAAAAATTGTTTTAAGTCGATTTTTTTTTGTATGATACATAAAAAAAATTCGACCACTCGTTTTTAAATCTACCACTCTTTTAGGAATAAATTCACCACTTAATAAAATTAACTTGAAAATTTTATAACAGCACTGACGGTATCCTCCTTTTTTTTGGACAGAATTTCCATTTATGAATTGTCTCTTATAATGGTGCGCTGAGCTGCTCTCTTTGTTCTCACCTTTATCTACACAAATAAGTTTTTATCTCGTTCTCCCTCTTGATATACTATTGAATATTCTCTTGCCCTGAAGGACAGTTATTTTCGTCGTTGTTTGATTTCACTTAATAAATTGTATAACTCTGCTGACGCTATTTCTTAAGGGATTACTTTCACCTAGTTAAGATATTTTCAACTGAACTCGAGTATTTTGTTTTTTGTCTTCGTTTCTTTATTAAAGTTTGTAGGTTTTTGCTTATTTAGTTCTTATATTCCTTTTTTTGGCAAATTAAGTTAAAACCGACGTTTGACATTTATTTTTATGGTTGTTTCTTTCCACTTTTGTAGGGACTGCAGCTGCAGGAGCGGGAAGAGTGGAAATTATTCGAAAAAAGAAGTGTGTAAGAATATAATTGTAATATACTTAGAATGGTAATTGCTGTGTGGGTTAGTGCTGGCTGAGAGGTTATTTTAGGTTAACTTTATGCATGAATGTTATTTATATGTAAATATACTTCATAAGTCAGTGCCTCAATTAATGTTATATAATATTTGGATAGGTCAGATTGCAACTGATTTTTCCTATGCCTTCAGTTCATATCTATATGTAACCAGATTTGCAACAATATGCACAGGACCGCAGGCCACCCCGATGGTCTAGTGATTTCGAGACCGACAGGAGTACCAGTAGCCCAAGGTCTCTTTAGTGCCGGAAACTCGTTTCAATACAAATAAATGACGTAAGAAGCGTTTTCGCATACTAGGTAATTCTTCCATTACGAGATAAGCTAACAGAGGCACGCCCCAGAGCCGGATTCTCTCTGACCCATACTGCTTTATGGTGTAATAGTTTGGCAGACATCACTCGAAAATCATACTTCATTTACTCTCCATGGATCTTGCGAGCAAATATACAAAAAAAATTGCGGCCATATGTTTAAACATAGTCTCACCATTGGCTCACACTACATTCGGACATTTTAGGATACTACTAATTACGAGTAACTCAATTCCTAAAGATATCGGCTAAACCGCCTCTTGATAACAAGTATATTATGCATATTCCCTCTAGACAGGAATAGGGCGAGAGGGTAGTTTAACCGGGGAATTCCATTCAGCTGTTTACTGATGGTTCCAATAATAGTCTGGGCATTCAAATATCAAGAAATCATTGGAAGTGGAAGCCATTGCATAATCCACATCATCGTAACAAAGAAAAATAAGAAAAACAAATTTCTGGCCACCACGATCAATTCTGAATACAATTTTTACATGGCACCACATCTTACTTACATAGTTGGCTTTCCAGTGGAGAACTTACCTAACAGAAGCCTTTCAGTCTGCCGTTTCGTTTCGGATTGAAACTGCAGGATCTACAGGACCTATGTATTAATTTAACACTGTAAGGGTGGTTTCGACTGAGTTACAATCTTCAGAAACCAGCACCAAAACTATTAATTTTCTTGGTTCGCGTTCAATATACGATTGAGAAAAATATTCCCAAACTAATTCTCTTCATGAACAATTAAGCATTTGAAATATAAAATTTTTGAAAATCAGCATCTTGTGCCTCAAATCAAACAGGACAATCATCCTTATGTTGACCGAAAACCAATGTTTCCACTGACAACCCAAAGAAACGAATAAAAAGCTTAAGCTTAAGCCAAACTCGTCACATAGCATGCAGCCTGTGTTGTTGCCCACCACTTCTGTTGTTATTGCTGCGCTTTTGCTGCTGTCGAAAACGCCGTTTACCGTTTAATCGTTAAACTATTGCCGAAAGTAAAATTTCTCAGCTCGAGTGGAACAAAAATGAACAAAATGGAGTTAGAGCAATGCACAAGAAATGAGTTAGATTGCAATCACACGAACAATTGAACAAAACGGCAAATGCCGAACGCACAAACAAACTAGCCCCCAATATGTTGACCCACTTTATTGCGGTTGGCAAAAATTCGAAGGCAGGTATATACCATAATGTGGGCTAAATTGTGGTAATACACGAGTACATATGGTAGATACTCGTACATGCACCAAGAACACAAAAATGTGCTATTCGAATGTGAGGGAAAGTGAAATGCTATGTTGTGTGGAACAGAGAAAATCGATATGGAGTAGTTTTGTGAAAAGTAAAGTAACTTGCTACGAGTGCAAATCAAACAGGGCAAGGAAGGTTACAAGTTTATTATCGTATTAAAATTAACAACTAGAAATTTAACATACTCGTACATAAATAAGTGGTAGGTGAGAAGGTGGACTCGCGCTTAAGTTGATCTGTTATCTATACATCAGCTAATATTCAATGGTGACACATTTGGTTTTGAGGTACTCATTCAGCGCGTCCTGCCCCAAATCTTTACCATAACCACTTTGTTTGAAGCCACCGAAAGGTGCTGCAACATCAGTCTTATTATAAACATTCACGAAAACCGTGCCTGCTTCGATGCGATCTGCAAACGACAAAGCCTTGGCAATGTCTTTTGTGAAGACTCCACTGGCCAGACCGTATTCGCTGCGATTGGCACGCTTCATCACAGAATCCACATCACTGCCGTTGAATTTCGAAATGATCATAATTGGGCCAAACGATTCCTCATCCGCTATATACATATCATCTTGGACATTGGTAAATACAGTCGGTTCAAAAAATAGACCCTTCATGTTCGGCACTGGTTTGCCACCATGAACGAGCGTGGCTCCCTCTAGCACGCCGCGCTTACAGAAGTCAATGAGTTTTTCGAAATGAGCACGATGATTCTGCGGCCCATGTGCTGTAGAGCGGTTGAGTGGGTCACCAATGGTCATTTGGCGTAAATCTTTCAGCACACGTCGTACGAACTCATCATGAATGCGATCTTCAACAAAAAGTCGCCCTGCAGCTATGCAATTTTCACCTTTATTGAAGAATACCGATGACATACCCTGCAAATCAAAAGAGCATGTAAAATATATGCGAACAATGAGCTGTCTCTTCTAAACATACATGCTTCACAGCTTTATCTAAATCGCAGTCAGCGAAGATTACCAGTGGGCTCTTGCCGCCCAGCTCCAGAGAGCATTTTTTTATGTTTGATTCGGCACAAGACTTCATAATGGTCTTGCCAATAGGTGTCGAGCCTGTGAAACCCAATTTACGCACCAGCATGTGGTCGGCAATGGCTTGCCCGGCTTCTGAGCCCTTTCCAGGAACAACGTTTATCACACCCGGTGGGAAACCGGCCATCACTGTAAGTTCAGCAAATTTCAATGCTGTTAGTGGACATGTTTGCGCTGGTTTGATGAGTACGGTGTTGCCTGCAGCAATACAAGCGGCCATCTTCCAGGAAAGCATCATCAGCGGATAGTTCCAAGGTGTAACCAGACCACAAACGCTAAAGTTAAGAAATTGAAATTATTTTAGAAATCTATTCTGTGAGATGAATATGCCACATTTACCCAATGGGTTCTTTTTTTGTAAAAGTCAACACATTGTTAGGTCTTGCTGGATTAACTGGAATAGTGTTGCCGTGTATCTTATCGCACCAGCCTGCAAAATAACGCCAAGCATCAATCGACATGCCGATGTGTGTCTTCAGGGCCAAGGTATAAACCGCTCCCGAATCTACAGATTCAATTGTGGCCAACTCTTCTTTGTGTTGCTCCATCAGATCAGCCAATTTCATCATAAGCTGACCGCGTTGTCTTGCCGAAACCTGCTTCCACGAGCCATTGAAAGCTATATGCGCCGCTCGCACAGCTTTATCCACATCCGATTTGGAGGAGCAAGCGACCTTGCACAATACTTCTTCATTCGTAGGATTCACAACTTCCAAGGTTCGCTCGCCTTCAGCATTTAGAAATTCGCCATTGATAAACATTTGCGTTGGCACTGAAATCTCTCGTTTATTAGCCTTCAGCAGAAAGCCATCAAAGACAACTTTCATGACGGACGAGGAGCTGCCCTGTCGTAAGCACTTAACAATCTCCTCAAAGAACTCTTCAAAAACGGGTGCCATGAAGACGTGCTCATTCTCGAGAGGCACATCGAAGGCATCCTTGCACTCTTCAACCAAACGCACCACATCCATGGAACCAGCACCCGCCGAAAAGAAATCGGTATCAGCCGCAATGGGGCACTTCAGGATCGACTGCCACACATTGCGTAGCATTTCCTTTTTCACAAGCTCATCCTCAGTGAAATCGGTTATGTGTTGCACTTGCCCGTACGTGAACCAATCACATGCATTTATCATTTTCGTGCCTTTCTTAATGCGGCGTACATTCACAAAATTACCATCGCTACCTTGCATGAGCAGACCATCATCGTGCACATAGGCAGGCGACTTTAGACCTTTTAATTGCACCTGTGTAGCATCTTTAACGGGTCCCGCCGAATATATGTGCGCACCAAACAAACGTATCCTTTCCTCGGTGCCATCTAAATGCAAAACCACAGTAATTGCGCCCGGTGATGAGTCCAGACCACGTACGAAATTCCAAATCTCTTCAGCAGATTGACTGAGATCAACATACTGATTCTCTTCCTTAAACATAGCTGGATCATATGTGGCGCCCACGTCGGTTTGTGTGATTTTAGGTGCTGTACCAGCAGCAACCATATCCACTGCGACACCCATCGACTTGATGCCCTCCGGGTACAAGAAACGTTTATAGATAGTGTCCAAAGTGTCAGTGGGTTCTACAGGTGTCTGTTTGTGCAGTAAAATCGGACCAGTATCCAAACCATCATCAGCCCAGAAAATAGTAAATCCAGCATTCTCATCACCATCAATTAGTGTCCACTGAATAGCGCTGGCACCACGATGCCTTGGCAATATCGACGGATGATAACAGATGCTACCCAGTGCAGCGCCATCAATCACTTCCATCGGTATAAATTGAGAGCAATATGGCAGCACATTCAGGGTAGCGCCCACTGACATGTATTGTTGCAACACTTCGGGAAGGGCGACACCCTTCTTTCGCCATGAGGCAAATTTAAATACAGGAATATTGTAACGGACAGCAGTTGTTGCCAAACTATCTTCTCGACTGCCCTTATCAGGTACGGTGAAGACACCAACTATTTTGTATTGTTTCTCTAGCAACAGCTCAAGTACATCAGCCGCAAAATTGCTCTGTCCGATAATTGCAATGCGTAAGTTATTCTAAAATGGAAAACAAAACAAAAGCAAATGAGAACATGTCGAAAAGGAAGAATAAAATTGAAAATATGATTTTATTACACGGTTGAGAGGTAACCAAAGACAAGCTAATGTGGTGGGGGTAAGCTTATATTAAGCAAATAGTTCATTTATTTTTAGCGGCATGACCTCTCCTTTATTTCATTCTCATACTGCACACTAGTCTATGGTACACTACTTATTTCGAGTATTTAATTTAATAGCTCAATTATTACTACTTTATGTAGATTTGAGTTAATTGTCATATCAGACGGGTACGGGTACGTTATATGTGCAGCGTACTCATTGGCCGCGTTTCGCAGACGCAATTTGATTCGCCATAGCTACATTTCTGCTGCATTTTTGCTGTTGAGCTGCTTTTAAATTTGCGAAACGGCTGCTTTGCTACTTTTGAATGACATCATTTTTGACAACTGCTATTGCAGGAACAAAAAACCAAAGAAATGGATTATGTACAGCATAAATGAGATGAAAGAGTGGTAACCTTAATATTTGTAACATATTCAATTACACATAAATTATTGTTTTCACCGGCCAGCTAAGTATTGCAGACTGTCAAATTCATTGAAAAAACATGCTTGCTCTAAAACCAAACTTTTCGTGAGCATAAACTGAGCGAGCAATTTCGCTCCTGCCAGTCATTGGAAAATTATTTGAGAAACTCATTTGTAAAAGGCTCGAAAAATCGTTTGCCAAGCCAAAGAAATATTATCCCAAATCATCAGTTTGGATTCCGGTAAAAACATTCAACGATCGAGCAAGTACACAGAGTTACGCGCGAAATCGAAAAGGCCTTAGAAAACAAGGAAACCTGTTCAGCTGCGTTTCTTGATATCTCTAAGGCTTTTGATGGGGTCTGGCATTCTGGCCTGATTTATAAGCTAAACAACCTTCTGCCACAGCAATACTGTAAACTGTTGGAATCGTATATTGCCGAAAGGTTCTATCGAGTTAAACTAGATGATGGGTATTCAAAACTATATCCTATAAATCGCGGAATCCCTCAGGGAAGTACTAGTATACCGCTGTTGTACCTGCTATATACACATGACTTGGCGGTAAACTCAAGCTGTGTTGTTGGAACTTTTGCAGATGACACGGTAATAATGGCTACAGGCCCAAATAACAACGTGTCTACCACTAAGATACAAACCGCTCTCCAAGAAGTTGAACAATGGACCGATAAATGGAAACTGGCAGTAAATAGCTGCAAGTCTATCCACGTCGACTTTACCAACAAAAGAGAAACCCAAATTCCATTGTTTCTAAACAGTGAACAAATTCCAGCAGCTAATTCTGCGAAATACTTGGGTATAAACCTAGATGCCAAACTGAGATGGAAGGTACACGTCAAGAAAAAACTAATAGAGCTGAACATGAACAAAAAACTAACTTGGCTTATTTGAAGGAGATCCAAAGCGTCTCAACAAAACAAACTAATGATATACAAACAAGTCTTCAACCTGTGTGGCTCTATGGCGTTCAAATTTGGGGCTGCGCAAAAAATCATATAATAAATATGATACAAAGATTCCAAAACAAAGCACTCAGGGATGTGCAGTTAACGCTCCGTGGTATGTGCGAAATGATGACCTACATCGTGATCTTAAAATACCTACAGTCAGGCAAGAAATACAAAAGGTTGCCAATTCACATCATGACAGACTGAGTCAACACTCAAACAGCACTATTCCGGCGTTACTTTGCGATGTTACACCCAGTCGTTTAAGTCGGTTCAAACCAAAGGACCTTTTGAGGCGTTTCAACCAGCAAGGAGATTGACTAGCTCAGATCTACATGCTCACTTAAGATAAGTAGTGTTACGTGGAATTTTACATTAAAAAACCTCTTGTTAGTCAAATGTGAGTAATTGTTGTAGATTTAAAAAAAAAAATAAAATAAAAAAAAAAATTAACTGAGCGAGCAAGTTGCGATTCTGTAACGCTCGTCGAGCACCAGTGGTGTAGCATAACTTGAGCGCTTGCATCTGCGAAACGCGACCATTGTGTTTTTCTATAATTTGTACCAGCAATGTATTTAAGTTAATTGCTGTTAACTGCAAATTGTTGTATTAAAACTGGGTTGGGTTGCAAATCAGCAGTTAGGTATTAAGTATATTCATAGTTTATGCAGCATAACTCCGGTATACTTTATTTACTCTACTATAAATTCCCCCTTTTGTTTCGTGTCATCTCATTTTTCGGAATAACTCGAATATGTTTTTGGATATTATTAGCACATAAGTACGAGTATGTAGTTAGGTTGATAATACAATATATACGTAATCTCAAATACTAACAGCCATTATTTGTATTTTCTTTTGAATTGAACTTCAATTGCAGTTTCACTTGTAAAATGTTCGATTTTCCACTACGTAAACTTCTATTCAACTTTTCTTCAATATTGCAATTAAAAGATCAAGATCACTACGCCACTCCACTAAAATGTTGTGCGACTATTTGTGCAGCAACTTTCTATGTCAAAAAACTAAACACTATTGACTGATCGTCAGCTGGCAGACACATATTTATACCATAAGCACCGATGTTCGGCACCGCTCAATCAACATCGAAAATCAGTAGTTAGCCGAAACAAAACAAGAAGAGATTGTATGTATGTATGTATGTATGTATGTATGTATGTATGTATGTATGTATGTATGTATGTATGTACGTATGAAAAAATACGTATGTTGAAAAATACCTTTTGTTTTCTTTTTCTTTACTTAGATTAGCAATTTGTATATATGTATTTAAGTATTTATTTTATTTATAATGACTCGTGCATATCTGCTCTATCAACAACAGACAGCAAACAGCAAAGAAATTTTCGAGCATTAACCAAATCAGCTAGCTACTCGTAGCTGATGTTCTTATCAATGAATTTAAATTATTATACAGAATTGTAGTGAATGTATTGGTTGTATACATACACGAGCATACACAAGTACATACACATAGAAGCTATATTTTTTTTATACCATATGTAGATGTAGCTCCATACAAAAGAAAAGCTGTTACTGTGGTGCCCTCCTAAAAATGAACCTCGGTTCGGATCGTTGAAAAAACTTCTAAAAATAGCACCTTTTTATTTTGTGCAAGAACATTCGTTTATGGCAAAGAACAAAACAATACAAATACAATAAAGTACCTACTTATGAAATTCAAAAAAGATTAGGTTCTGCATGAAAAGTTTTTAAGTTTCTGCTCAATGATTCCAGATAATGTGAGTTTTAGAGCTTCAGGTTATTGAAGGTTATTGGTAGATGTGAAATATTTTGGAAATTATCGTTAGGTTTTTTTTTTTCGTGAGACGCCTTAACATAGGTACGAGCACATATATATGTATGTATGTATGTAAGTATGATGCACCCGTACACTTGTATTTATTTTCAATGCGTCCATGTTCGTTGTTAAATTTATGTGCACGGGTGAAAATGAATCCAGTTTCATTTCGACGTCATCACTGATTGACGATTGTTCAATTGCCGAGTTTGAAAACTTAAACTTGTTCCAATCGTAGAAATCGTCGTTTGCTTTGTTTCTTCTTCTTCATGTTGTTGTTGTTGTTGTTGTTGTTATTGTTATTGTTGTTACAATATGTACTAAGTAGTAAGTATGCAAGTTTCATCACCATTTTCATTGTGTTTTGTGTTGGTCATTTTGTTAAACTTTGCATAATCTCTTCATTTTATCGTCACTATTAATAATGTATTTTTTTTTACTGGCGGAGATCAAAAGTCCGGTTTGAGTGATGCATACCAGTCATCATAGAAAGAGCGTGAAATGCATGAAACTTTTACAACTTTAACATAATTGTGATAAAAGTTATGTAGATATATTTACTACTTTGAAAGCACACTGAAAGTTTTCGCCAAATATGAATACATCAATTTGGAAATGAATTAACTTGCTATGCTATTGAAAGAGGTTTTCAAACACAAATCAATAGATTTAGAATGTCCATTACGACAGATAATTGTTATAGAGAGATGCAGAGGCTTAGTTGATACACCGCACAATGCTGTGATGATATTGTATACAAAATTTAGTAAAAATAGAAGGAGTTTGCATAGAAATTCTATGTAAAAAATATTTTTTTTAAATTCATAAAAATCGACCAATTACCCCACAACTAATTAGAAGTCGCTTATAGAGGGTTAAAATGAAAGACAACACCCATTAATTTCCAATGGCCAACCATTTTCCACAGCATACTTACGCTCCATCTTCAACCTCATAAAAAAATTTACTTACTTTTTTATGAAATATACTTCCCGTGGTTCCAGGTTGATCCTAGTTAAAATGCAGGACCGACCTCCATTAATTTTCACACTCCTACTTTTTTTCTCCAATTTATTTCTAACATTTCCTCATTTCTATCACTTAAGAGGGTCCATAAACAAAATTTACTCTTTTTTGAATGAAATATACTCCTAGTGCTTCCAGGGTAACTCTATAGGGGCAAAGTATAAACCGATCTGCATTAAGTTACACTATACAACTTTTTCAACCCATAAAGAAGCGGTTCCCATATAGTAAACTTGAAATTTTTATGGAAATTGACCAGTCATGTTAGAGAGTTGAAATGTGTGACCGACCTCAATTATTTTCAATTATTTTTCTTACTTACTAACTTAACTGGCACTACAACCGATGGCCGCTCTACAAAGCTTCGCCAGGCGCCTCTGCTTTGATAAGGCCAAACGCAGGCAGGTTGCCCTGCACCTGGTCTCTCCAACGGAGATTAGGACGTCCCCTTCTGCGTGGTCCTCCACCGTGGTTCGAATAAAATACCCATCTAGCCGGAGCGCGTTTTTTTCCATTCGCTCAGCCAGCGAAGCCGCTGGAGTTTTATACGCTTGACTATGTCAGTGTCGGCGTACAGCTCATACAGCTCATCGTTCCATCGTATTCGATACACGTCGTCCACGCATACTGGACCGTAGATCTTACGGAGTATCTTATTATTTTTCACTCTCCAATATTTTCTCTCAACATACTTACCCCTCATCGCCAACCCATAAGGGGCTCCCATACAAAAATAACTTTTTTTCTCCGTTCCCAATCAACCCTCACTAAATTAATGGTTCCTTCTTCTTCTTTTTCTTCATTAATGACGCAACTGCTCATGGAGGGCCTAGACTGGGCTTTTCGCTTCCATTTGAACATGAATGGAAGGCACCTACAGATATCCGAACAGCGAAGACAAATTGCACAGTTCAGTGTGGTTTATTGCATTTTGATTTGGAGTACCTCGTATGTACTACCTACATTATATTACTTCCTTCAGCGTTCACATACCTATGTTGGTCAATTTGGAATTTAATGCAAAATCTATAGAGAGTAACTTAAACTGTGATGGTAGAATTTCAATTTTTAGCCCGTTGGACTTCAAACTAAATATTAAACATTTTTATAAATATTTTCATAGTATATCTTTCTTTCTTTTAATGGCACAACAGCCCATGGAGGGGCTATGCCGAGCTTTTCGCAACCACTCATGTCGTGCGTATTATATTTGTATATGAATAGAAGGGACCTACAGTTTTATGTCGAATCCGAACGGCAAAGCGAAAAGCCTTTCATCGGCAATGTTTACTCTTTTAGTTTTGCCATTGCCTGCCAAGAGGTGGTGCCGTGTAGGAAAATTATTTTTTCTACTTTTTGATTTTGCCTGTGCCGAGATTCGAACTCCGTACACTCTCCGCAACAGTCCAACGCACTACCACTATGCTACAGCGACCACTATATTTATATCATTAAAACATATTTTTCCATTGATTTGTATATTTTTCACCTTTTCAATTTTGCGATTATTAACGAAATTGCATTAAGATAACCAAATAAGTGACCATCGTGGTAAAAATCTAGGAAGAAAGCAATCGTTAATAATTTTACTCAATCTGCACTTAACTGGCACTTACGGGTGTATGTAACCTGGTACCCACCTGCATTAATAACTGCAAATCGATAGCATAAAATCCATTTGCATAAATTGTAGTTGGACTCTGTATAATATGCATGGAAAACTCATCTACCAAATCATTGAAGATCCTTGCGTTGGTGCCATTACATGTAAGGATGTAAAGTTTTTGTACCAAATGGGCACTCTCCTGACCCTGTAACGAAAATCACCACTCACCAAATTACTTCTTCTATTCTTTTTTCTCGGCCGTGTTCCGAGCTTTTCACCAAATTACTCCTCCAGCAATTTCGTTCCGCTTCACACTTACTTGTTGCTGACACTTGTGGCACGCGAAACACATCAGTACAATTATCAGCAATAACGGTATTAATGTAGACAGTATCAAATAAATATCAGCCGTTGGATACACATCGACCCATGTTAAAAATGTCCAATATACTTTTACGATAAGATCCAAAAATATGCCCGACATCAAAGCGAACATACTCCAGCCAAACAAATCATTAAAAATTGTTACCAGTTTGTAGATCTCATTGTAGACGCATTTCAATTGCACTAGATACTCGAATGATTCCAGCATTTTATAGTTAACATCGAGAATGGCTTGCTGCTGTTGCATTCTACAATTGATCACTGCCTTCAAGCGAGCATTTAACATTTCCATATAGAAACAGATGTAATCCATGTAGAGGATTGCCTGTAGACAACGTGTGCGCAAAATCAGTATCGCTATCACTTCTTGCCAATAATAAACATATGGATAAGTTATGATTCTAATAACTGATGAAATAATTATGCTGCCATAAGCGAAAATAACATAGAACGAGTACTTCTTGATCTGATGTCGTCGCAGACTTTGCATGCATACGTGCCAATGCAATTTTTGGCGAAAGATTCGCTTTACATGTTGTAACTGTTGTAGCAACGAGAAGTATTTATCATATGACAACATCGTCTCGAGCATGACAATCACAAAGATAGAATGTTCGCTAAAGTAAACCATGTAGCTCACAAAACTGGAGATAATCGAATCATCATTCAGTGGCGTATCAATAATGCCATAAGTGGCAGTTGTCACGTAAATGGCTAAAATGGTGAGCGTGTATATTTTTTGCCATCGCTGTTGTTGGCGTTTCCGCGAATATGGTAGCAGTCCAAGAAACGCGAAATATTTTAAGAATACATGCAATTCAGTTAGCATATTGCTGCTCGCTGTTTTCCGCCAGCTAGTTGCACTTTCACTAATGTGTTGCTTTTCGTTTTGGTTGTAAATCGAAGGCGGAAAGAATGCAATACGATCTTGGAGAATAGATTATTGTATTATGCAAGGTACATATGGACATATTTTATTAATAGCAAACACTTTATATTAATTAAAAGAGCTACACTCTTCTTTTCTGTTAAGGTTGAATACACAGTGCAACAGACGCTAAAAATAAGTAAGTACTTCCATCAAAATCAGGATGGAAGTACTTGAAGGGTATACTTATATGTAGTAAAATCTCCAAAAGGTTTTACGTTCTCAGGCCGATGTTTTTTATGTCGTTTGAATTTTTTCAGTCGACCTCGGACTTTCAACCGAGATGTTGGACTTTCGATTCATCTCTTGGTCTGGTGGCGAATTTAAAAGCCGTTTTCTTAAGAAATTTTTACTCTGGTTGGTTTGCCATTGCCACCGCATTGAGGTGGTACCGTGTAGTAATATATTTTTTTCTAATTTTTGATTTTGCCTGTGGCAGGCCAACACACTACCAATTTCTCCTTAAGAAATATTCTGAATTGAAAATCAGGGTTGCATGACCCAAGTTTTTAAGTAGAAATGTTTTTTTTTACCGCATCATAAATCGTTCGTGAGATATGCCATATATTGAAAGTGCCCCGCCCTTTCTTCCAATCCCTCCCCAAGTTTTGTGAAATGGTTTTGTACCAAATTTCAATGTTATACTGTAAATGGTTCCAGATTTGTGTGTGTATGTATTCCCGAAAAAGCATTAAAAATCAGAGTATGAAAGGTGCCACGCCCACTTATCCAAACATCTTCATATATAGTTAACGTTGTTACCTGCAAGCACACGATTGTATACTCGTATAAGTAGTTTGGCTAATATTGGACTAAGGTCAAGGTAAAGTATCGAACTCTCTCACACAAATAAACTCAGACTCGTATCTCATGCTCCCGAAAGCACCAAGAGAATCAATTATTATGTCATCTCAATTTCAAAATTATATGCCCACCCAATTTAAAAATAAATTCAAATCACGTGATGGTTACCCATCAAAAATTATGTAAGAAAAAACCCTCCTCTCTCAATAATCTTTTTATAATTGTTTTCGTAAGTCAAGCATGCATTGAGCAGATTAAAGTTTGAATGGAAATTTCAAGAATATTTATTGTCTGTGACAACGAAACAATGCAGATCGCATTTAATCGAGTGTTATTGTTGTTAAATTTTATATTAATAAAAAGTGGCATTAGTGACAATTCGTTGTGAAAGTAGATGCAATTCTCGAACCGAAAATTGACACGCTCGCTAATTGGATGGAACGCAATAACCCCAAATTTACGTAGCACCAGATCCAATCTTGTTTATTGTATGTAATCGTATGTGTGATGTCAGTCAGACCCTATTGAAAATACTGAAATCTAGTTTACAGCGGTTAGTCAGTGCACTAATTTTGATAAGGTTTTGTTTTGCTTTGGTGTTTTCTTTATATTTAGCCCGCCATGTTTTATACCGATTTATTATTCCAATTATTTTGTAAATATTGATTAATATTTTGTTGTTGTTGTTGTTGTTGTTTCGTCTGAATTTCATGAACCAGTGAAATCCGGTTTACAATTCTTATAACAAGTTTTCTAAGTAGATCATTTGCCCTCAAAAGTCATTTGCCCCAATCGTCCCAGCTGATAACGACAACTATCAATAGTACGAAATTCTGTAGCGTTTCCACACACACCGTGTAAATATGTATATAATAAAATTCAATAAATTTTGTGTTTAAATATTGTGATTCTCATTTATTTTTTATATTATATTTACAAATGAATTGAAAAATCAAGAATAATATAGTGTTAGAAATTATTTTGTAATTAAAATTGAATCATCGAAATGTACTTCAGCATTGACAATTATTTCATTAATCAATTTATCATCGTCTCCGATTACTTGTAAATTGCATTCACAGAAGTTAGCAATATTTGTCGCTGTCTGCTGTGTGGCTTTATCCACTGAAGTAAGATCTTTCATGAGGTTCTCCAGGTCATTAGTCTTACCTGATGCCTCCTCTGAAGATTCGTGAATACTTTCGCCTCTTGGTTCCATCCTATTTGTAATAATTGATTTTCTAGCACCTGCCTCAATAATATCATGGGGATTTTCAAAATATTCATCAATTGTCGAATTAGAAGTTCCCTTGGCAACAAACAACTGCCAAGCAGTTTCCGTTGATGCATGTGCAATCGTTAAATCGACAGTCTCTGTTAGCTCCTTTTTCTCAGGCATTTCAACATGTTCGTTGCCCACATGTTCTGTTACAATTTGGGTACCTGTGTCACCGACCATCTGAGAAAGCTTACTTTGCTCGTTAGTATTTTCAGAATCATAAATTTTTTCCAAATCAGTCCTTTGGCCCACTGCTCTTCTACCTTTGGATTGAAATCTTAACTCTTTATAGTCTTCAAATAGCTCCTCATAATTTATATCTTTTTCGAAATCCAATACAATATTTTTCAATTCTGAGGAAATGTCCTGTAAATCTGATTCAATATTTTCGCCATCATTATTATCAGTTTCTTTGTTCTCCATATTTTTATTATTTTCAAACTTAAGTTCCTTGGAACATTCAACCAAATTCTTCTTATTCCTACTGACATCTGGTGTGCAATATTGCAGTGAAGACATCTCTCCGTGTACCTGAGTATCTTTTATATTTTCAGAGATTTCATTACAGGTACTAGGTATGTCCTCTTCCTCTTTAAATTCATCCACATCTCCCCAATTTTCGAACTCTACTCTGTGTGACACTTCTCTGTTCAAATCAACTTCCAATGCAGCAGCATACTTTTTGATATTCTCGCAACCCTCATCTCTAGATTCATGTTTCTCTTCAATAGATCTTTTGTCGCATTCATCATCACCGACATTATCTTTTTCAGAACTCGAGTCTATTTGCTCATCATGTACATAAGCATTAATATGAATTTCCTTGCCTAATTCAATGGGGTCTTTAAATGCACCATCGAGATTGTCATCTTCTTCGCTATCATCCTCGCTCCACTCTTTCTTTCGCGGTGCAATTGGCAATTCTGTGCTTTCTCCTGCAATTCTATGCTGCTGAGTTGCCAAATAATCGTCGTCCATCATTTTTCTAAATTCTAATGGTAGATCATTTAAATTAAAATTCCCTTGCTGCAATGGGTCTACAGAGACACCTAATTTATTCTTATTGCGTCCATCGTATTTGAAAATGTTCACCATAACAGGTGGCCACTTTCTTTGAAGGCTGGTACTGCTGCTCCTTGCATCCAAACTCAATTTATCCTCTTTGTCTAGTTCTTTTGTCCGTTCAACCATTTTCTGTAGCAAAATATTTTCCTGTTCTGTTTTTGAGCTTACTATTGATGATTCCGAACTGGACTTTTCTTCACTGCTTTCCAACATTTTCTTGAGAATTTGATTTTCTTCTTCCGTTAAAGTGTGATCACCTTTGCCGTTCTTCATGTATTGTTTTAATTCTTCATAGCTTCGCGCACACTCAACAATGTGCTTTTCATCCAGGTCTTCCATTTTAATATTATCAAGGTCAAGATTTTTCAGGAATTGCTCATCAATGTCACGAAAAACATTCGGTTTCTGATTCTCTAATGAATAAAATTGATCATCATCGCCTTGTGCGTCTGCTTGTTCTTTCTCATAACGATCCAAAGCGTCTTGAACTAATTTCTGTGCTGGTAGCCGCATAGTTGGTCTGTAGGGCATATTCCACATATCAGCCGATTTCGTGATTTTCCACGAACGCTCTTTACAACGCGACTCCATTTCATCGTCAGACTGAGCAGTATCATAACTATCATTTTCGCTGTCGTCACAATCCATTTTGCTTTGCGGTATATCCTCTATAGCACCCGTATCCTTTTTAATCACCACCAGTTTGCCATCTACGACATCCAAGGTATCATCATATTTATCCTTTTGTGCGTAAACGCGGTCGACCAACTTATTTACCATTTCACTTTCACTCTCTTTTGCAGCTTCTATTTGCGCATCCAAACTGTTGCTTGTATCTGCATTAAATTCTTGTAGATGTGGCGATTGTAACAAATTTTGCAGGCTTGCTGCCTTTTCCTCCGGTGTCGTAGCAACTTTTGCGCGTTCCTGTTCTTTGCGCAGCTGAGATTCTTCAGCCTCTCGATTCCTTTGTGCTATTTCCTGTAAGAGTTCATTGAAGGAATCTAAAACATCCCGTATTGTTTTCACAGGTGGCTCCTCAGGTTTCGGTGGATCTGAATAGCTGAACTCTTCATCGGATTCCAAGTCAACAAATTCGTAATTTCTAGGCTTTTGCTCCAGTAAGTCTAACTCTTCCAAAAGGTCTTCAATTATATCCTCACATATTTTCTCACTATTTTCATCACTTTCCTTATCACGATACTTAATCTCTTCTCTGATATCTTCCGCGAGAACTTTACGATAAGTGCAGTTAAGATTGTATAGCTTTTCGTTTTCGTTCTCGAGCTTTTGCAGTAACTCTCGCAATTCTTGTTCCTCCTTTTCAAAAGCTGTAAGACCTACCTTATTGCTTGGGCTTGCAGTAACCCCTTCAAGTTCCAGCTCTGTTAGTGTTTTATCTTCATACTGCGGAGAATCAGCAAACACAGGGTGAAATTCTGCATGATCTCCACATGAAATCATTCCATCGGATTGATCATGATCAATAACACTTTCAAAAGTGATTCTTTTTGTAGGTGGTTGAGCAAAATCTCCACTCATCTCTTCATCTATAACTTTCTCTATACTAATTTTTACCACTTCATGGTGAGCAGGCTGATCCATCAGCATATCTTGCACAGGTGTACCCTTTCTCATCTCTACCAAATTGATTTGCAGCGGATATTCTCTAACATCTTCTGGATCAGTTTCACTACTGGTCGTACTATCATTTAAATCCCCGCCTTTGCTATACAATACGTCTACCTCATCGTCATTTCTATTTGCTTTGTCCTTTTGAAGTTCTACCATAAACGTATCTATAGTTGTCGACAACTCCTCAAAATCTTTTTCGACCTTGCAATTCACTGCTTGGCATTCCTTTTCGTATTGCAATTGTTCTAGTGTTTTAGCAATTGGTTTTGTTGTATCCTCAGCATCCCCTTCTTTCTCTACTTGTGTCGTATCAAGTTCAATTGGACTGTCGATTTGTGATTGCACTTTGCGTTCATTGGCTACGAAAATATCAATTATCTCCATAGTTTCAATTTGTAGTTTCACGCGTTTCTTTGGAGACTCTGTCGCCGACAGGTCATTCATCGTTATCTTACATATTGCATCTACAGCCTCACTATATTCCTCTTTCGATTCCTCATCTGAATTTATGTCAGCAACTAAATTTGATTTCTCCACCGCTATTGCAACGCTTTCTGTTATTAATTCATTAATTTCCTCAATTAATGGAATCTTCTGCTCAGTTTCACCATTGCCAGAGAATTGGTGTTGATTTTCATTGCAATTTGCAGATTTTATTTCCTCAATCAAGTGAATCTTTTGCTCAGTTCTAACATCGCCAGAGAATCGGCTTTCATTTTCATGGTATTTTGTTGTTAGGATATCATCAGATTTTGATACATTAACCAAATTCGTTACTGAATCAATGTTACCGCTCTCAGCTATATCCAATACTTTAATATTGAATTCAGGTAAATCATTCAAAATTTTCTCCTCAGTGTTGCTGTTATTTAGAATCTCTGCGGTTTCATTTGCTTTGGAATGCAAAGATGCATTTGCATTTGAGTCCGTTGTGCTGATAACAGACGTCGAAGAGCTAACATTCATATCGGAGGAAGCTTCTGATTTATTATCCTGAACCTCATCCCATAAGTCTAGCTCCATGCTAACTCCGGCATCTGCTTCGATCTGTCGTCGACGTCTGGCTTCTTCAGCCGCATCTTCCGAATCAGAAGTATTGAGTAATTCATCTTGTTGATCTGGTGCTCTGTATTTATTGCGTAAACGAATAGTAGCTGTAAAAATATCTAGATTGCAATCTGGTTTACTGTGGTTATGATGAAAATTAATCGAACCATTTACACCATCACGTATTTTCTTTCGTTCTCTACGATTCCAACGTTCATTCTCTTTACGTTCCCCCTCATAGCCTCCGCGTTTCCTATAAACAGTTACTCACTTTAGTTTTCTTTTAGGTGATTATTTTATTGGAACACTTACCAAGCTTCTGCACAAGCACGATCTTTTGGAAATACTGGACGACTATCCAAATAAGTAAGCTCTTTCTATAGTTTAAATATTTTTTTTATAAACATAAAATTGATCTCGGTTTATTCTATGATGATTCCCAACATTTTTCAACTTGGCGATAAAATATGAATACGATTTACATAAGTCATTAAGAGCTCAATCCATAGCTTATTGTAAGATTTGAGGTACAACTTAACTTTTTCGCTGCCAGAAGGTGGGTAATCCGTTATAATGGGCAACATTTATTTGACAAAGGAATACAAATTTTACTGCCCTTTATATTTTTTTGTTAACTATTAAAAAATTATATTTTGATTTAAAACTTTTGAACAGCCCATGGAGCGCCTAGGCCGAGTAAAAAGCGAAGTGAAAAGCTTTTCATAGGCAACTTTTACTCTTGTATCTTTACCATTGCCTGCCAAGAGGTGGTGCCGTGTAGAAAGTTTGTTTTTTTGATTTTTGCCTGTGCCGAGATTCGAACCCCGGACACTCTCTGTGTAACAGTCCAACACGACGCAACAGCGACCACGAACGGTTAAAACAAGGATCAACATTTTGTGTGTTTTCCTCTCTGTACCCTTCTTTTCGGGGTTTTTGTACCAATGTCTCAAAAAAGTTAAATTTTTATTGTATGGGCGTGTCTTGTCCCTTATTATGAGGATCAATACGTCATTATTCCAAGCAATTTGCGCTCTATGAGTATTTTAAGAAAAAAAATTACCAAAAACTCTCAAAAATAAGTGACAAAGCAAGAAGTAGAGGGTCGGTATAAAAGTTAACACAGTTAAGATTTCCATAACGAACAACTTTGCTTCGGACATCAAACCTGTAGGACTTAAAATTAAAAACTTAACCAATTAATTTCTGTCAGTCATAAACACGATTGTGATGTAGCAGTCTACATGTGTGCGTGAAAGAACTGATCTGAGCAGTGTCTTCTTTCAAGAAATCATACACTCATTTGTGAACTTATATTTCCCCAAAAGTAGATTAACTAAAAATTTTCCCGTACAAAAAATGATTTTTAGAGGTTTTTTCAAAGTAATTTAACTCAGGAACGGTTATCAGTAGTGCCGAAATATTTTGGGTATCATCATAAAATAATTCGAGGCTAATTTTTTTTAAAGTTCAAAAAAACTTTTTTTTCGTGGGACACCTTTTATATGCAATGACTACATGCATATCAGAGTAAAATAAATGTAAAAGAGTAAAATAATGTAGTCATTTGAAGCTGCAGTCATTCTATTTGAGAATTATGATTTCAAAAATTATTACATCAAGTCTTTTTAAAGTCAATGACTGCCGCATTCATTTGGAACACGAATAATTTTTGATGTTACAAAGATCTGGCAAAGAATTGGCCGATATGCATTAAAGTAAATTTTTCTTACGCATTTTAATATTTCATGCCTGTATCATTATACTCATACATATATTATATACTATACATCTGCCTTAACCTACCTGGCTCTCTCCGATGGCTTCAATGACTTCAATTGACTTCAAATAAATGACTTCAAGTCAAGTCAAAGAATTATTCAGAACGAGACTTCATTCAAGAGACTACGCATTCATGACTTCAAAAAATAATTTTACAAAAGACTGATCAGTCGTTGACCTCAAAATGACTTATGGTTTTAATTCTTCATTCACAAAAAGAATGGTAAGAAGAAAGTCAAAAGACTTCATACTTTTAACAGCTCTGATGCATGTGTATGTATATAAGTATGTAATCGTATATCAAGTCAGAATGGGCTTAAACTTACGCATTCTAATATCAAAGTTTTGCGATATTGTGGAAGCTTCGATACTACCGGATTACCTTGTAATACTAAAACACGCAGTTGAGGCATTTTCGCGAAAACCTATAAAACAAATATCGTGTATGTATATTTACTATGAGGATATTTAACAAAATTTTGTTAACATGCCAACCTTAACTACTAAGATGTCATCTATGCGATTATTAGCTAAATCGAGTACCGATAAATTTATACATTTTTCCAACTCCTTAAGTCCTTCACTGTCCTTCAAATAATTCGATGATAGATTCAATGTATTCAAATGTGGCAACACTTCATTGCCGCAATTCTCAATCTTTCGTATATGATTCGATGATAAGTTCAAAGTATCCAGCTCTGGGCAATGCTGCAAGTTCTCGATACGTTTAATCAAATTACTTTGTAGAAAGAGGCACTTTAACTTTGATTGATTTTCAAGTCCTTCAATTTCCGAAATGGCATTACATTCTAGCCACAGACATTTCAATTCTGTGTATTCTTCTAAGCATTCTATAAACTGAAATCCTGAAAAAGTTAAGTGCATATTTCATGTGATCAATGTTTGCATGCAATGGATACAGTTACAGCTCACCTTGATAATGCAGATACAGGACATCATTTAGCGAAGGCGTTTGATATAATTTATCTTTTTTGCATAGCTCGCGTAAACGCTTCTTTGTAATGCGGTTAAGTCCAGAAATTTCTTGTCTCCCTAGCGACTCAACGATTGCTCCGCCATTGCAAGCAAAACTGTGTTGTGCCATGATTACGGCGCTCTATTCTGTTTATATTTTGTGTTATATTTTCTTTTGTTAATGTTTTTCTTTGAAATATTTTTTAATTCTGAAAATTTTTGATTGAATTTTAAAAATATACTTAGAAATTTAGGATATGCCTCGAGTATCGATTAAACAAAGTTCTCATCGTTATTTTTTGAAAGCTGGCAACCGTTGCACTGCAACAACAATATTTACCAATACAGTAAACCCCAGATAAGTCCCTCACCTAAAGATGTTAGAGTCCTGCTTAAGTACCTCGAGATACTTCCGAACAAATTTATTTATTTGAACTACAAAAAATTGCAAATTTGGTTAATCAAATTTAAAATTCCCAATTTTTGCCTCGCATTCAAAGTTATAATCAATCTTCCGCTAATTGTCAGTCATTTTTAACAGTTTTTTTTTATTTTTTGAAGCAATTAACTTATGAAAAATCTAATAAAAACACATAAATTCAGTAATAACTCTATAAACAATACAACAAAAATCACCTATTGATGTTGTGAGAGCCATTTTGTTTTGTATATTTGTGCAAAGAATATTCTTTCTATAACATCTCATGAGGTAGAACGAAAAGAAAGCGTTTTAAAAGTTTTTTTTTTACAAAAGAACGTTTTGTTTTTAGAAATTCTGGTGTATTTTGAATACAAGATTTGGCAACACTGAGTTCAAGCGCTTCGTCGCTCGTTTTGGAACGTGAATTGCAACCTTGCTGAAAACAGCTGTGTTTGACAGCAACGAATGTTCAAAAGAAGAGAAAAAATGAAAACGCAGTAACAAAAACAATAGTGCACGCAAACTGATCAGGAATTAAGTTGCAGACAAATATTAAATACCTAATAACAAGTTCGAGATATTTAAGCAAATGTGTGAAAAGTGAAGTTGTACAAAGTCAATGAAAGTGAAAAAACTTTTGCTACACGGAAATCAGAGAATTGTGTGAGGAAGAAGTCACAGTCATTATCTGATTTGATATTTTTTTTTTATTCTTCTGAGTCAGTCACGGAATTAATAGTGTTTTCTTTTCTCGATAAAATTTTGCATTTTTTCTGCTTAGTGTCTGCTAAGGCTGTGTTTTTTTGTGTACTTTTCTGAAAAATAGGCAACATGCTGAGAGGTGTTGGCGTTTTCTTTTTTCTGCACAATAATGTTGCCTTTCCAAAATGTAACATTTTTGTTGTTTTGTTTTTGTTTTGTGTTTTAGAGTTACTCGGTAGCCTTTTCCGGGGAAAAGGTGTAGAGATATATGTAATATTTTTTAATTTAAATTCAAAAATCGCCAGACTGTTGCCTTTTTTTTCGACAAGTAAAGGACAACAGGTAACCCAGCGATATTAATCTGGCGATCAGATGGCAACATTAGAAAAAACACAATACTCTCTCAACATGCTGCCTGATTTCCAGAAAAGAGCACAAAAAACACACGTCGCACGTTGCAGGAAAAATGCAGTATTTAATCGAGAAAGAAATCGCTTTTAAACAAACGCAGTAATTAAATAAACAGCAATAGTTATAGTTATGGATCCAAAAAAAATTACAGAATTAGCAAAGCTACTGCGAAATAACGGTGATAAAATTCTGAATTCAGAATTTCGGCTAACTTTATCAGGTACGCTGAAAGCTAATTGCTATATTTATTTATTATTAATGCTCTTTGAAATTTGTTGTTTTGTTTCAAAATCCTACGTAAACAGATGTATTTATAAGCTGCACGAGTATGTACATATGTATTAGCGTGTGTATGTATGTATGTTTACGATCTATTTATAGGAATTTTGGTTTTTTTTTTTTTTAATTGTTTAATTTCTTTTCTTAGTTTTTTTTTTATATACTGTGCAAAAATGTTAAATGCAAAATATTTCGAGGCTTTTACAGTACCGACGGCTTTTTGACGGCATAATATTTTATAGACTCATTTAAACTGCGTATTTGTTATATCTACTCGTTCTTTCATCTCATTCACGAATACCTTAAACATTTACCCTAAATAAATGAATCCGAACTAAACTTTTTCGATTTTAATTTCCATACAAAGTTCAATTAAATGATTATAGTTTGATGGCATGGCTCACTTTTCTACGATTTGATCATGATCACGCTCTAACCTCGTTTTCATGAAATTACTCGTAGAACAACCAACGAAAACAAAATCGGAATTGATTGTTTTTATTTTTTTTAAATGTGTTTAGTCTAAATATGGTTCATATTGATTGGGTTGAATTTGAAACTGAAAGTATATACTAAGTGAATTATAAGGAAACTTAAAAGAAAATAGATAATAATAAGCTTTAGTTGAACGTTGAGTTGATAGTTGAAGTAAGATAATTACTTAAGCATTATGTATTTTATGCAATATTCAGTAATGTTTCTGTTTTCCCACCCTTAGGTTCGCTGCTGTGTGCTCTCAATGACTCATTCACGCTCATCGCTGATTCAACAGAGCTTGGGGCTGCCCAAACCACATTTCAAGTTGTTAAGCCAATCAATTCAAAATCACTCGTCTTCCGCGATCTACAGCTCATCTATGATTTTGTGCAGAAGACATCGTTGCTCTGCATTGCATATTACCCATCCGATGGTTATTTTGAGGGTACCATTGACATAGGAAAATTTCGTGTACTCAAACGGCTCGAGATTCAAAAGACAAACGTGCGGCAAATTGTAGGGATACAGCCATTACGATCGCAGCTGCAACAGCTTATATGCGTGAAGAGTCTGCGCTGCGTTGACGATATAATCACGCACTGTGGTGGCGACAACTCGAATGGATTTGTTTGGAATGAACTGAAAGTAGCCGATTTTAGTTACAATAATTTGCAAACTATCGATACGTCGCTGGAGTTTGCACAGTTTTTGCAACACTTAAATTTGCGACACAATCAGCTGCGCAGCGTAGAAGCCATCAAATGGTTGCCGCATTTGAAAACGTTGGATTTGAGTTTCAATTGCTTGCAATGCGTACCCCAGTTTCATATGGAGGCTTACAAGCGATTGCAATCACTGAATATGGGTAATAATTTCCTTGAGGATTTATTGGGTATAGCGAGGTTGGATGCACTTACGGATTTAGATTTATCCGATAATTGCCTGCTCGATCACTCGAATCTATTGCCGCTGAGCGCTCTAGTGACGCTTAAATATCTTAATCTCTATGGAAATCCGTTGACTTGTCATCCGAAGCATCGTCTGGCGACGGCACAATTTTTGCATAAAAATACCGCTACTGTCAAATTTATACTTGACTTTGAGCCCCTATCGCGGGGTGAAAAAGCTATTACGGGTACTCAACAGCTGCGACATGTTGGCTCATTTAATCGATATGCTGCAAAGTCGACGGCGACATCAATTAGTTCCGGTCGTTTAACGTCAGACTCGAATACGCCTGCATCCAGTGTTGGTTCATTGCGTTCCTTTCAATCGCATGACTCGCAATCGGACGCAGAAGCATCCTCAAGTCTGCAAACGCAAGCAGAATCGAACAACGTTAAAAAACGCGCTTCCAATGTACGCACCGTAGAAATTGAAGAAAACGTCGGTACTTCGAAGCCAAAGAAAATAGATGTCAATAATGTTTCAATAATGTCGGCGAACTCAACGGAAATTGATGCAACAAGGCTGTCAAAAGACACAAGACGTTCCACGTCACATATAGAAGCAATAAATAATGAGCATCTCGAAGCGAAAAAGCAAATCGAGGCATTGCGCGAGAAGTATGGCGAAGAATGGCTACAGTATGGCAATGCAGAAATGATGAATAGTGTGTTAGGTATGGTAGATGTATCTGTAATGAACACCGCAAATATTCTTAACTTTTTCTAATTTCAGGAAACGAATTCTCCAGCGATTCATATGATATCAATAAAGAACGTAACATATCGCGCCAACTCTTTAATGACTATCTTGGTGAACTCTCGGCGACGGCAGTCACACCCGAAACTTTCAATGTAAATGAGATTAGCTCATCAACTCCGACCAATAACATTTTCCAACCAATGAAAGATGTTAGTATTTCACCAATTGAATCATCCAAAGGGCAAGTCAGTACGCTTTATATGAGTGTGAACAGCAGCAGCAATGCCTATGATGGCGTTGAGGCTGCTAATCAAACTATTTATGAATCCATTGTTGATAGCGAATCACCAGACAATGTCAACAAAACAGCAACGTTTGATATTGAAGCTGATGATGACGAAGATGATGAACCGCATCATTTGAGAAATATATACTCCTCAACAGGGGACGAAGAACCTGAACGTATGTACTGTAAATTAACAACTGGTTTGGAACATATTGAAACAAAATAATGTCCTCTATTGCAGTCTCTGAACCTGAAGACGATGAAGAAACTTATATTGTTTATACGTCGAATCGTAACGATGCAATTTTCTTAACAATCTCTTGCAACTTTTTACGTGAAAGAGACACATTAACACAAAGGTATCACAACTGTTTATTGTACCTAGAAATAATGTAAAGTACAATTTGGAAATTTGTTTTAATTCTCGTACCTCAGGACCAAAACCAAATGGAGCTTAAAAATATTGGAATCCTGTGATCGCATTAAATCAAATACATTACGCATTAATTTCGATACTGTGAAAGTAGATAAAAAGGAGCGTATTTATACGGTGGAAGATGGATTGTGTCAAGTACTTAAAACAAAAAACATTAGTCGTGTAGTGAAATTCACTTTCATTTAACGGCTTGGGGGTGCAATAGACCTCCTCTAAGAGTCACAGCACACATCACCCTCTTAATAATTTGTCGAAAGTGGATTTCAGAACATGCTTGTTTACACGTTAATTTGATATTGAATAGAAATGCCACTTCATAGTGCTTTCGTTCAATTTGTCTAACTAAGTATTTTTAATGTTTTTCTTCTGAAAGGAACTTGAGAAGAAGTTGCGGGATATTCTCTCACAGCGTGATCTCACCGAAATGAATCAAACAATATATCGTTGCGTCAATTGCACCTGTCAGTTTTCGCGTGAAAACAAATACAAAACGCAACATCGAGGTAAAATTTCCCCAGAACCTCTCCTGTGACTATTTTTCATATTTTTTTTTTTCATGTTTTATCTAGAAATACGTTGCCCCGATTGCAAGAGCACGTTCATTGCAGAAATGCACGATATCCCGGAGTCGTTAGAGAAACTCAAATCGGGCGATATGAGACTATCACCTGCAGCCATTGTTGAAGAATTAGTGATAGCAACACCGCTGGTGGTGCAACGCTCAAGCAGTTACAGTGTAGATAATGCTGAAGATGCGAATAGTATAGGTAAAGTAGAAATTGTTGCTACATACAATTTATATAAGTTTGGTGCTGGTGCTAGTGCATTTAAAAAAAGTCTTCATTCTTGTTATTTCTAATTTTCACAAATAATGTTTTCTTTTTTTCCATTTGCATGCGCAACAAACAAAACTAACTCAAAACAAAACCACATTTTTTTTCTGTGTTTTTCTATATTTTTACGAATATTGTGGTGGTGTCAAGGTAAAGGACAATCAAGGCTTCATGCTATTAACACACAAAAAAGTTGGACTTTGATGCAATATCTGAAAAGTTAATATCTTTTTTTTATTTAAGCTTCATTTCAACAAATAAGAAGCATTGATCACATTCAAAATTGGTGAATCATAACGAAATCATTCTCTCCCTCATTTATAGTGCAATTTATCTACATATTCATGTAAATTTGGCTAATCACTCAAATGGTCAATGTTTCTCTGCTACTTTCATGTAGTTTCACTTTAATATTCACCAAATTTCTGCTTCTTCTCTCAAACCAAACAAAGGTTCAGCTAATTCGCTCAACGAATCTTCATCTTGTTCGAAAATAAGCAACTCACAAAGCTCATTCGACTCCAATCAGTCAGTGGTGGGCAGCTCTAATACCGAACGTGACAATGATTTCAGGACTTGTGGTGTTGAGAGTGATGTGGACATCCTTTCGAATCCCAGTCAATCGAGCATTGAAGTGCTCGATCAAATGCATTATTCCAGTCGTAAAACATCTGAAGAACGTCGAATTTCGCAGATACCCAATCTGGAGAGAATCGATGATCATAGTTATACGCAAAGCTATCTGGAGCGTGAATTTGGCGATGATGCTGCGTGCAATGCTGTTGTTAATGAAGGCGAAACTTCAACTTTATCACAGCAGCTGGAAGGTGAAAGTCAATTGAACAAGAATAGGGCGAAAAAATTCCCAGAAAAAGAAAAGCAAAAGACACCAGCAGCAGGTCCCCTTGCACATTTAAATCTCACTGAAAGCAGTTCATCTGGATCGGTTACAGACAGCATATGCACTGCTTACGAGCAAGCTGAGAAATTACACACAACTACTGCTGCAAATCGTGAGCAAAAAAGCGTACAGAATTTGTTAGTAGTAGAAGGTGGCAATGAAGATGACGACAAAACTATAGAAACAGCAAATGGTGGTGCTAAAATGAGGAAAGAAGATTCTGGCATATCATCAATGTTCGGTGGTAAGTTGAGTTGATTTGATACTTTATGTTTCCTGCTCTACTCCTATATGTTTGCATCTGCTTTCACCATTGCTAGCGCTCTTCCAATCAACGAACATGCTCATGTCTAGCTCTAAGAAACTGATCGACGCCGAGGCACGCGCACCGATACAATCCGGGCAAATGACACCCAGCCCAGCGAAATCGAAACAGAATTCGACTCCTTCGTGCAAACCATATAAATTTAATTACAGCGATTTCAATGATGTCGACCATCGCTTAAAACTCTATTTCTATCAAACGAAATTCGAAGAGAACGGCGAGCATTTCAAGTGGATTGTACGCGGCCGTATCTACAATGAGAGCACGCATACTCTGTGCGATGGCATTGTGGTAATGTCCACATGCAAGATTTATTTGATGGAGGCATATGCCAGCGAGAACGACGACGTCACCAAATGGCTGCGACATATATTGAGTGTGACCGTGGATCGTTTGCAGACAATACAATTGCTGCCATGGAAGATTGGCTTGTCATTTTATCTGCGAGATTGGGGTGGATTTTTACTGCTTCTGCAGGACATTTTACGAACAGACAGTTTATTATTGTATTTTGCAAGTATGTGTGTCTAATGAACTGTTGCCAGTGTTTGTCTTATGCTAAACTAAATATTTTTGCAGATAATTCGCTACCCTCGCAATGTGAATTGATATATCAACCCGCCGAGCCAATAACCAAACGTTTAAATGATGCAGTCGTGGATGAGAAGCTGAACATGTGTTCCCTGCTGAATGGCTGTGAGGTGACTTTTGAGAATGCTAAGCGCAGCTTTAGCATTTGTGGTCTTTTAACCACCGACACACATTTGTGCATAACCTCAAATAAACTCGCATGGCTTTCGCTGCAGCAAACTCCTCCTGCTAATATTGAGCCGGATATCCAAATTTGCATGACGCAATTTATGAGCAATCTAGTGGAGGTAGATCGCCAATGTGATAATGTGTTTACAATCAATTTCCTCGATGAAACGCAGAATAAACATGAACTGTGGGAATGCACATTCGAGACGAAAGAAAACGCCGACAGTTGTCTGAATGCCATTGGGCAATCGTGGGAGCCCTTGTTTAGTGTGCCCCTGTTTACTGCGTGAGCCTGTGGAATTAATATAAATATATTTTATCATGTAATTAAGGCAGATTTTTACGCATGAGCATAATTGTAATGGGAAATGAGAAATGCCATACTACTTTTTTCATTTTGTTAGAATAATTAACAAATATTTTAAAATTTTTATCGTTTGATTTTTCTTTCTTGTTGCGATCGTATTATGACAGAAAACGTTTATTACAAACTATTTACACATTAAAAAAGAAAAATAAACTTATACTACATATCTTTGTATTTCAACCGTTCTCATTACATTCAGTGCCCCTTATTGTCTCCTAATTTCTTTATCCTTATAAAACAAACCAAAGATTTGAAAATACCGCTGAATAATGCCAAAAACAACAGCTTTGTTTATTATATCAAACTTATGCATGTATTTTTTAAATTGAAAGAAATTGTTTACATTTTCATAAGATACAAAGAAGTTGTGGGAAGTCAAATTTCACACCATTTCATTGTTTGAATGAATTGACTGTACCGCCTTCAATAAAGCGATAAGGCCTTGCACGTATGCGCTTCGAGAATGCTTTAATATAGTGTTTTTCTTTGCTGTACTCCACTGGATTGTACAGTGGGCCCTCAGTCTCGAGAAATATATCAAAACTATACATGGTGCGTGCCAATTGTGCAGATAGCAATGCGAATTGGCCCTGCAACTGTGTTTGAGTCAATGCATTTGTCCAATATTCCATTGTTTTGATGGCTGCGCTATTCAATGCATCATGTTCCCCATTCCAGTAGACGCTTATAATCCATAGAGGACTCTCCGCTGGAAATTTGCTAGAAATGCTTACTAAGCATTCCATTTTCGCCGAACCACGCACAATGACAGCTCGATAGAAGATATGATTGCTGTTTACCAAATCTTCCTGAATGTAGCTGGTGGTTGCCGAAGCATTCATTTGATACTCCTCCCATGTGAGGGCCGTCCATTGTACAAGGCTGCATGATGATTTAACACCGGGCAGCTTTTCATCGCTCAAGTACAAGTCAGTGTTTTTATTTACCAGCGCTCGTATTTGCTTTATCAAATTCAAACGCGAGTTCCAGTCTTGCTGTATACGCTTGATGGTTTCTGGAACGATTTTCTGCAATTTTGCATCTGCGGTGTTACTCTTCTTCTGCTGGCACTCAACGTCGTTGTAAACCGCAATGCAACACATGCGCTGCAGCCAACGATACGGCTTACCAAAATATTTGCCATTCAAATACTCTAAGCATTCCTCTGGCGACATACTTATGTTTTTCAGTTCATATTCTGCGCCCGAAACGGGAATCGTATCACCAAAATCATCATCGTAAAGATATTTGAGTATGTGCTGGGATTGCGCTGCTTCACCCAAAACAGCATCATTGTCATTTGTCGAGTTCATTATAACCGTAGACGCTGTAACGAAACCTAAACGTTGGAAATAGTACAGCTTTATAACAATGCAATCATCTGGATTTTTGGTATTCCCAATAGTAAATCGAACTACAAGTGGATGTGGTTCCAGTACGAGCTTTCGTTGCTCATGCAAAATGTCCACCGTTGAATTTCCACTGTAATTCTTGCGCTTTTTCAAATTCAGATCGACTTCATCTGTATCGGAACTGGCGCTACTTTTGAGCATCTCCAACGACTGTGCTGCCACCTCTAGCTGATGAACATCTTCTTCTGTCCCAATAACTACTACGTGTACATCGCACTCTTTAGCCTGCTCCAAGGCATGTATATTCATATGGGCCAGATACAGTGGTTGTGGTAGCAGTTGCACCAATTGCTGCAACTTCCACTCACGATCCATTTGCACCTGCAAAGAGTCTTGCAATGGACGCGTCGCCTTGAGTAACATGCGAAGTGATGGTGCGAATGAAGCAAGACGATCCGTTTTCAAGATTATGTCTTGGCACACTTGTTTCTTTGAGTTCAGTAGCTCTTTGCACTGTGCCGACAAATGTTTACGCAAATTCAATTCTCGCTCTAACCGCGTAAGATGTTTCGCATGACCGGTGATAGCTTTTGGATCATATGGCATCAGGTCCATATGTTCCGACTCGGATTCCTCATCCGGCACCAAATCAATATCTTCATCTTGACTCTTGAATTTGTGACAGTAGCGAATCTCGCGCTTCAGATGATTTACTTCGTACAGCAGATTCTGTAAATGTAACCGATTGCTGTCGACTTGAACTTTCTCACGATGTAGGTCTTCTCGCCCTGAACGCAGGCTGTATTTAACCATGCGATTCAACTTCTTTATAAGAACAAATAGGAGCGAGGCATACTTGCGTTTATCCGCCAATCCATCCGAATGATCTCCATCGCCAGCACTGTTCTTGAGTTTAAGCACTTCCTCAAACATTGAACGAAGATTTTCAAAATTTTTATTGAGCATATCGGCCATTTGGAACACTTTTTGTTCAGATCTTTACTTTCGCTGATGCCGATTTTCAGGAAAACATACAAAACAGCAGAAAAAAAAATGTACAAACGAGGAAGTTGCAGGGTTGTAATTTCAAGAAGTACATTTTTTAGCAACGGTTATTAAAATAAATTAACCCAGCGTCTCCCTGCCAATACTGGCATACCAACGAAAAAGAATAATTACTATATGACAAAAAACTTAAATGTGTTACGTAGGCGTCCTACCAATAATGCTAATCGCGCTTATCTTCCCTTTCTCTTTGCTTCCTCCCACATTTGGCAGAAACGTCAAACATTGTGCTCTTATGTCAGATCGCTAAAAGTCATATTGTGATCAAAATTGTAATTACAGCCAATTGCCAATAAAAAAAATGAGAGATATTTGTGCATCAGTGTGCATGTTTAGTGTTGATATGCCAGCATTGGCAGCTGTATACGCTGAGTAACTCTGTGCTAACGCAGCCAAGTTAACATGCATCGCATCGGTGTAGGATAAAACACATTTTTAAATGTAAAATTTGTATGAATTTTTTAAATTTAATTTTCAACTAATTTGCAAAGAGTATATACAATATGGCTAATCACAGCTACGGCAACTATTTAAAGTGCTGCATTCGAGGGTGTCCCAGTGATGACAACACTTCACAGGTGAAATTTTTCAAACTACCCACCGCCAGTTTGTTTCGAAATTTCTGGCTGAAAAACATAAATATGCGGGAAGACGATGTAAAATCAAGGACTAGAGTATGCGAAAAGCATTTTATGAAGAACAGCGATTTTGGGAGCAACAGAAGGCTGCTGAAAGGGGCTGTACCAACACTTAATCTTCCAACTCCTCCTGTTCATAAATCATGTTTATACACCAGGAATTCGGACCGTAACACAAACAGTAATGATAGAAGCTTATCGTCACCTGATTCTTTGTCATTCACCATTAAGGGATTATCACAATGTACAAAGAGCAAAGTCACAGCCGCTGCAACGACACATTTTCATTTGAATATAGTTAACGGGGAAAAGGCAGGCGATGACGATATCTTGATTACAGAATGTAGCATCCACAACACTCGGTCAAATGCTGCTGAACATGTTGCAACAGAAGATACGTCTCCTACAAAAATAATTGATGATATCGAATTTGGTGTACCCACTGTAAATTCATTAAAATCAAATACTAGTGAAATGTCCTTGGCTGAAAGGAGATGTGCATTAATACTCAGCGAAGTGGAAAAGGATAACCGGAAATGTGTCTTATTATTTACAATACAGGGCATTGTCAAAAAGTACGAACATTTAATGTCTTACTACGTAATGGCGCACAATACTGAGTTGCAAGAGGAAGATCTGGCTAAAGATTTAGTGGAACATATCCGAAGAGCATTGGAACTTGGCTTCACAATTGACTGTATAATTACAAATGAAAGGCAACCCATACTAGAAGCTTTTAATATACTAGGTTTCGATATGAGAGGGCGAAAAAATTTAATTTACATTAAATTAAATGGTAAAATTCATGAAATTTATATTATATTTAACTGTGTGCGATTGATTCATAAGATACATGACATCTTCTTAAATCATTCACTGCTTGTGCCGTGTGACGACAGTATAATCAGCTATGATGTGATAAAAAAAATTTTGGAAAAAGCAAAAGATGATCAGTTGGATGGTTCCATGTTTCAGCATTTGCGTGTGAGTGGTGATCAAACTTCCCATTTGGCGTGCCCATTGAAACTGTTCAGTGCCTTGACTGTGGACTGCATTCAAATGTATAAGGATTTGGATTTGTTTGAAGACGGCTTCGAACAGAAAAGTGCACAATCTACACAGAATTTCATTCAGTTGATATGCGACATTTTTAATCAATTGAACAGTTGCATTGAGCGCATAAACATTATCGAGTTTTTAAATAAAATGTATAAATTTATTGGGCATACACAAACGATAAAATATGAAATGAATAGAAGCTGCTGCTTTGAACCGCTTGTAATTACATTACAGTCTACAATGGAATTGCTGATTCGCATTTTTGATGGGCATCCAAATGTTAATTCCATTGATTTAAAAACTATACACACAATTAAAATAAAAAACAATTGACAATGTGACATTAAACGCAAATTAATGTTTTTTTTTTGTACGATTATTAAGTATGTATTTTATATTTTAGCTTACAACTAAAGCACACCTAAAGCATAGAATTTGCATTAGATACAAACATTAAAGGTTTCGATATATTTCTGAATGATTGATGGGTAAACTTAAAGGTAGAAGGTATTTTTTTGAGGCAAAGATCACAATTGGAAAATAAGGAATTTAACTTAAAGCTAAGCTGATTTTCAATCAGGGTATAAATAATCCTGTAGAATATTTTGAAATGCAATTTTAATTTTGCCACGATCGCGTCCATTCAGTTTTTGTATATCGGGTAAAAGGCTCATAAGAAACATGGCGTCTGGGTCAGTTTTACAATCACATAATTCCAAATGGTTTGCCGACGGAGAAGTAACTAGTTGATTTGCAGCCGCTGCTACACCAGTTACAGTAGTTGTGGTCGAATTGCCATTTCCGCTACCAGCAGCGTGAACAGATGAAATTTCCAACCGATGGTTATTATGGTGTCCATGTAGAACATGACGTGAGGTTGATGGTTGCAACTGTAGCCCACCAGTGCTAGAATTCGCTGAACTACTAGCGTCGCCACTGTCATTTGCTACGCTGTAGACAGAAGTACTCACCAATTCCAAGGGCTTGGCAAAGGTGGGCCGCACAAATGAGACATTTGAATGTGCTGGCGTGCTAGAGCATAGTATACGTTGTGTATGTACTGCATTGTTATTACATGCCTGGCCTATGCTGCTAATGCTTTCTTGCGAACGGGGTCGTTTTGAACGTAAATCTTCATGATATGAACGTGTTTGTAAGCGATTTAAGTGCTGCAAACGTATTTGTTGGCGCTTTTCTTGTTTTGCCACCGTCGTGGAAGAGCTCGAGCTATGTGAATTCAATGTATCTAGTACAAAGTGATGCATATCATCGGCATCTGTTTCGGCATCGACATCATCTTCTTCGTTTCTAGGTTCAGCATCATAATCCTCAACGTTTTCATCACATTCTGACTTGATATCATTGTTAAGTGAATGTGTTTCAAGATTTTGAAATCGAGATTGCGGCTCATCGTCGATTATGTCATCCAATTCCGAATTATTCTGTTCTGGATCATCAAAGTATTCCAAATAGTTGTCTAAAGGTTGCTGTGTATGAGCGTTGTGCGTGCGTGTATCTCTTTCATTGTTTGTGTTTAGAGTGGAAGCCGCACTGGCGGCAGCTGCTACGGCTCGCTCCCGTTGCAGACGATTTGACAGCGAACTGATCTGTACCAGTGCATCCTGAACTTGTGAATCGAGCGATTTGGGCTGTTGATGTTTTCTGCAACAATAAAAGTGCATACGTATGTTTAACTCTGAGTGAACGGTTTTCTCCAGATTACTTACTTTCTCAAATAAGGATGCAGAAAGAACATACGATCGAAATACGACCAGCAAGGTGGTACTTTCTCTTCCAAATAATTGGTATATTCGCGACGAAATGAGATTCGTAAATTTGTCCACTTGGCTAAGCTAGCGCCAGCTACAAAGATTCACACATACATATGTAAACAGTCTTGAAATATATTTCTACTGGCAGTTATTTCACTGACTTACGATTCTTTTCCAACTTCAAATCCACTTCTCGCCAGAAATTCTCCACATATGGTCGACAAAAATAATATTTGTGGCGCGGATTGTATATAGCCTCATCTCTTTGCACCATATCGATTAGTTTGAACACTTCCTCGGTCAGCCAACGTGAGGAATTGCCCGCACCACCAGCTGAGCCATAAAACTCATTTGCCATTTTCTGATTTTGTTATTTCAAAGCTATATAAAGTCTGATTGCAACATTTTGTATTGAAGCACTTTACGGATTAACTACGTATATATATTAATTGCAATGTAATCTTTCATAATAGAAGAAATTGCAAAAATTTTCCGGCTTCTGGCAGTACGAACAAAACTTTGACACATGTTTGACAGCAACAGCGGTCAGCTGATATTTCGTGAGAGTGAGTTAGAAAAAGATACATACTTGAGAATTTATGCTCTTAATATCAGGTGCTCATAAGTTTACTTTCGACTTGAACGAACTAAATTATATTACGTTAAATTGATCTTATTTTATAACTTTAGATATATATACATGTAAGACGAAATATTTATATTTGGATTTTTGAATTGTAGCTCGCTGAACTCTATAATTGCTGCTACTGCGCGCTAGAGGCGCTGTAGCCTCCCGCTCTCTTGTGGAATGATTTGACACATGGCGCCAAAAACAGCATTTTGATGTCAATTTGTGGCGAAATTTGCAGGAAATCATTTTAAAGTTGTACTCCGATTAAAGTGGTTGGAAGACATTTTGGGTTCCGTCAAAGAATTTAACAAATCGGGGAAAGTTTACTAAAAGTATTATTGTTCAGGTAAAGCAAACAAGATTAAACTAAACTGCGAAAATGTTCGAAGCACGATTGAATGACGCCACCATACTAAAGAAAATCTTGGATGCTATCAAAGATTTGCTGAATGAAGGTACCTTTGACTGCAGCGATTCGGGCATACAAGTAAGTTTGAACCAAGTACATAGATGCTTCGTATATCCAAATGTTTAATAATAAAACTGTTTCAGTTGCAAGCCATGGATAACTCACACGTCTCACTGGTGTCCCTCACTCTACGCTCTGATGGTTTTGAGAAATTCCGTTGCGATCGCAACCTCTCAATGGGAATGAATCTGGGCAGCATGGCTAAGATATTCAAATGTGCGAATAACAATGATACAGTAACGATGAAGGCGCAGGACAATGCCGACACGGTCACTTTCATGTTTGAATCACAAAATCATGAAAAAGTTTCCGATTATGAAATGAAACTTATGAATCTCGACCAAGAGCATTTGGGTATCCCAGAAACGGACTATTCATGTGTAGTACGTATGCCTGCTGGTGAATTCGCTCGCATTTGTCGAGATTTAGCACAATTTAGTGAATCGGTTGTGATTTGCTGCACTAAAGAGGGAGTGAAATTCTCAGCTTCTGGTGATGTAGGTTCAGCCAATGTGAAACTGGCTCAATCCTTTAACATGGAAAAGGAGGAAGAAGCAGTGGTCATCGAGATGCAAGAACCGGTTACATTAACTTTTGCTTGTCGCTACCTGAACGCCTTCACCAAGGCTACGCCGCTTACAAATCAAGTACAGCTGTCGATGTCTGCCGATGTTCCGCTGGTTGTTGAATATCGTATTACCGATTTAGGTCACATTCGTTATTATTTGGCGCCGAAAATTGAAGACGATGAAAGTTAAATGTAATGTTTTCGATCATTTTAAGAAATAACATTAAATTTTAATACAATATGATTTCTTTATTTTCTGAGGGGGAGAGAAAAAGGGTCCGGTGACGTACTCAATAAAGCGCACTAGAAAATATTAATTATATCGGCATTTATTCACTTAATACAATAAAATTAAATTATACAGGCTTAACAAAGACAATTACTCTACTTCTCCAACAGTAACAAATTTTTTCTTAGTAAAAATGCAGAGAAAAATTACTGAAGCACTGAAGCATTTAATAGTTTATTCTACTATATAATTGGGATGTACTACCAATAGTGGATCGTCTTCCTCCTGCTGCTCTGCCTCTGATGTACTGCGACGTGGACTTTTGCTTGGCGCCTTCAACTCTGCGGTCTTTAGTGGAATAATAACTTGATCGTGATAGATCAAACGATCGATAACTTTCTCGATTAGATTCTTGCGTGAAATTAGCTCATCTTCCGATTCAATTTGATCGGCCACCTGCTCTAAGTACCAAGTAATCACATCGCTACGTCGCATACCAGTATCGGAACCATCAACCTCACAGCGTGCTTCCTCGTTCCGCATATGCAGAACAAGCATTGTCGATAGATTTTTGTAATCCTCAAAGCTGAGCGTCAATTTTTTCTTTTGCAATGATGCACCGTTTGCAATATTGGCATCACGGCCGTTCTCTGTATCGGCTGCGTCATCAGCACCATCAGCGCTATTCGCCACTGCGTCATTATTTTCGTCCATTTCCACATCGCCACTAAAAGCATCTTCAGCGTCCTCATCATACAAATGAATGTCGGGTTGTTCCACGCGTATAATTGATTTGTTAAGGAGACGGAAAGCTTCCTTCACATGACGCTCTTGAACCTCATTCATGCACTCTAACTTGGCCATAGCTTCACTTAATCGTATCATTGACTCTAACTGACGCACAGTAATACGCCAAGTGCTATGTCCTGCTATTCCAGTGTCACGCTGTCGTAAATGGCCGTAGTTCTCAACCAACAGTTTACTTGCCTCCAGACTTATGACCGGCTTAAACTGTCGTGCAAATGTTATATACCGTAGTACTTCTTCGCGAGTATACGCACGCTCCATCGTGTCCTCGATATGGGAGTGCAAATCCACAATCTTGCGTGCAATGGCATAATCGACTACTTCGTTGCATTCATCGACCAAAATGAAGAACAAATCGAAACGCGACATAATAGGAGCCGATAATTGAATATTCTGCTGCAAACTTTTCGAGCGATCGTAGCGTCCGTTTATAGGATTAGCAGCGGCCAAAATAGAGGTGCGTGCGTTAAGAGTGGCCCGCACACCTGCCTTAGCTATCGAGATCGTTTGCTGTTCCATGGCCTCATGTATGGCAACCTGATCCCGTGGATCCATTTTATCAAATTCATCAATACAACAAATGCCGTTGTCAGCCAACATTAGAGCTCCTGCCTCTATTACAAAATCGAAACTTTCCTCATCACGGACCACTGCCGCCGTGAGACCTGCGGCTGAGGACGCCTTGCCAGAAGTATATACCGCGCGCGGCGAAAAGTCAGCAACCTGCTTAAGGAATTGTGATTTAGCAGTGCTAGGATCGCCTACAATGCAAACGTTTATATCTCCACGAAGGGTAATCTCTGAAAATAAAGAAGAAAGGGAATTAAGCATGGTATTGTAAAGTATAGCATTAAATGCATAAGCTACAGTACTCACTTTCATGTGTAGTTTTGCCAACGCCACTGAATAGTTGTAGCAATATTCCGCGTTTTACCTCATCATTGCCATAAACCGAGGGGAATAGACTGTTGATCAGATTACTATATAAATTACGATCCTTTGACATTTCATAGACCTTATTCCACTCCGCGTCGGTCATCTGCTTTTTCATATCTTCTGCTGTTACCTCAGACATTGGCAAGTCTGTTCCTCCAAAGCGAGCTGAGGTCGTTTGTACACTGCAAGCCAAAAACGCCATGCGATAGTTCAGCTCACGCATACCCAAAACCTTAAGACCCGTTAAACCTTCAGCACCTTCACCTGGCTTGTGCCGCGAACCAGGATCAGCTTTAGCCCCAGGCATATTCAACACCCCTACATCCGGCACCACAATTAGAGTACCAGTGAAATCATAACGATCACCTGCCTGCACTGTTTCTACCAACTCCGAGCGCAAAATAATCTCCACAGAACGTGGTATACATCCACGTGGCAGTTCTGATTGCGTCTCTTGAATGCGTATCTTTTGGAAATCAACAAAAAGCGATTTCTCAACGTCCAACATAAACCGACGCCGATTCGCGCACACAGGATTACGGCAAATTGTGGGATTGGTAAATTTGAATTGCTGCTCTACATTGCGTATTTCAGTTTGACAGTCAAGACACATGAATGTCCCAAATACTAGTTCTGGATGGACCGGATGCGTCCGCACAACTTGACCAGAAATTCGTATAAGTGTACCGATTTTTGACGTGGTCAAATCACGTACTTTGTGACGCGTTGGCACCTCAGTGAATGCAACGTAGCATTCCTTTTCCGTCTTCAAACCAATGCGATCCTTAACAAAATTTGATACCGATTGGCAGAGGTAAGGGAAAATTCTATAAGGAAGCAACATTATACATCTTGTAAAACCAAAAGTAGGCCTTCCCCATTCTTTCCAACTCACCGATAGTATTCCTCAATTATAGTCGTTGCCAAATTCTGATTGTACTTTTCCACATCGTCAAACGAAACTTCTAACGTACAACGATCCGGTGACTCCAGATCACCCGCAGGCTTAATATACTTTATTTCACCATCTTCTTTAAACCTAAATGTAATTGTATTTGCAAATTAGATAAAACTTTCTCAATATTTATTCAGTTTTCTACTCACTCTTCCAAAAAATCCTGAAACAACTTCTGGCAACGTATTCCCACTTCATCTTTTACACGTAATTGACCAATTTGTGCATCAGCTACATCCATTTTCAATAAGATATATTTATGAATGGAATTGCATTAACAATTGATAAATATTAATTATTTTTGTGTATTTAATAAAACACACGACAAAGAAAACAAAGCAAGAAGCACGCACTCCAAGTGTCATTTGGATGTGTTTTGGCGGGAATTTAACTATAATTCAGATTAGAATGCGTATTGCTAATGAAATAGGCGCTATACGCCGATAGATGGCACTACTGCAAAGATTTTGGAAGTATGAGGTGTTAAGAATGCGGGGTCTTTGTATTTTGCCCCAATTATAATTATAATGTTATATCCTTAGGAGCATCAAATACCTGATGTAATAGCTAAGGAAACAATTATTCTAAAAATATTCAATATATGGTTGATAGCATCTAAGCAACTATTTATACAGTAGTTTGGAGTGATTCATTAAGGCTGGTTGATTCTCTGTTAATTCTCTCTTTTGGTCTATTTTTTAATTCGGATTAGAGTCATTCTTGTTGCTCTGAGATAAACGCCTGGTTATTTCGAATTAATGGATATTCTATATTTGAATTAATTAATAAAATTAATACGAAATTGGGCAAATTAAAACTATTAACATAATAGTTTTATGGATCAAAACTTAGCATCCATGCTCCCAAAAACTACTATCATAAAAGAAGATCTCTTCAAAAATACAAAAGTTTTAATAACACTCTTAAATTTAGTTAAATCTGTTGCTGAACATTTAAAATGGTCAATGAGTAAACGTGCGTTGATATACTCCAAGCTACTGCACTTATGGTACATTTCTTTCTTCGTTTGGCCGAGGTAAAAAGGTGGAATTGGTATGAAAATAGTTTCGAATAAAGTTTGGCAAACGAAGTTGCCTTTGTTTCGGCTGGTCAACGTGAGTTTTAACAAAGTTGGCCAAATGAGCAAAATCACATTTCCCTTTTATTTCAATAATTGTTTAATAATTTACATTGACGTCATTGCAGCAACCACCAAATGGAAACTCTAAACAAGTATAAACATGTGTGTGGTTTTAATTTACATGTGTATGTTTGTATGTATACAGACGTACTCGTTCATTCATAAATACATAGTTAATTACCAATCAAAGCCGGGATATCATATCACAATTTAAATGAATTTTGATGACTCTTATGTCAATTGTCATTCGATAAATGTTAATTGGAGAAATTTTAAAACGTGAAATCAGTATAGATTTTTATTACAGAAATTAGTCTTTAAGTAGACAATTTACTGCGTTTATTATAGACCTAAGTATAGTTTAGCTATAGCTGGATCAAATACGCTCAAAAAGAAGACTATCCCCATTTTTGATTCTTCCATAAGCAGCATTATCTGTTAATGCTCGTTCAAAATGTTAATAACCTAAGGAGCATGACCCAATGACGACCAATTAACCTCGGGTTGCTTTAGCAACTATATTTTCAATTTTTATGGCCTCAACATACTTGTAACAATTTATTCAAAGCCCTTAACGGAATCGGCTCACATGAATGCCACACTCCGTGTTGCTCATCAATTATTAAGAAACAACCCCGAAAGTGTTAAATAATATGCCAGAATATTTGGAAACACAAAAAATATAAAGGTGAACAGCGTTTAGACACCGCCCATTTAAATGCGTACACATTTGTGTTTGTGTGTGTGTGTGTGTGTGTGTGTGTGTGTGTGTGTGTGTGTGTGTATGGGTGTGTGGGTGTTATACAACTACAATACAAACTGACGAATGAGCTTAAAGTGGCAAATCGAGTGATGACGTCATTTAGAGGATATTTACCAATTTCTATAAAGAGGATACCAGCAACAATGCAACTAAAGAACAACACTTACAACAACAACAAAATGTGCGTAGGCATCATTAAGCAAAAACAATAACCATTTTGAAGCTGTGTGCAGAACCATTTTTAAAGCTTTATCACTCGAAAAGCTACAGAAACGACGAAGTTCGAATTGACACAGCACACGAACATTGCCGACACCGAAGTCAGTACAAATCATCGGGTGCTGTTAGCAACTTTCCTTTTAGGAAAATTAACATAAATACGCTAGCATAGTGCTTGTCTTTCACATTCGACTATATCGCGTGCTTGCAAAAACAACAAGCAGCCCAACGAACAATCAGATTTGAAGAAATTTTGAAAAATTTTCCCGCCGTTGCCAAAGACAATTTCAGTAATTTAATTTGTATCCCGTTTTTGAAAAAGAAACTTGTGCATTTAAAATACTTATAAAAGCTTTGTTCTATCTTCCTTGTGTTAGCATACATTAAGGCGCAAAAGCGTGTCAATTATTTGTGAATTTAAAGATTTTGAAAAAGACACTTGTGACGATTTTGAAAATTAATCGATAAGTTGTTGTTTTCAGAGATTTCTACACAATTTTCTTACCGGTTTATTTCTTTATTTATATTCGTGCAACGTGTGAACATTTTCCTAAATAAGCGGTTTCTGCAAACTTCTGAATTAATTTACAAACAGGTAAGTAATATTTCCTAAGATATGCTCGCATACATACATATATTGGAATTCTGAAATATTTGGTTGTATTGTGAAACCAAAAAAAATAATAAATACTTAAATTTAATACTGAAATTCAATTTTTGACTTGAATTAAATCTGGTTACATGTGTAGAGATTGAGATACCATGAAAACTGCAGTATAACTTTTCTAATTGTAATTGAATGGTTTGAAAATTCAGGGAGAAAGTCATAAGATTTGATTATTTTTCCAATTTCTTAAAGAAAGGCATTTTATGAATGTCTTCTTCACTTTTGGGGTTTTGCTGATAAGCTTTGTTCGACTGATAGGTATTGTTATAGCTTTATGCAGGATTATGGTTTATTTTCACGATTCAGTGCTCATCACAGAACGCCGTGTTCTCACATGAAACATTAAGTTTTAAGTCAAATGTTGGAAGTGAAAGTGGTCGCCGTGGCGTAGTTGGTAGTTGTGCTAGACTGCTACGCAGAGTAACTGACTTCAAATCTCGGCACTGGTAAAATATGAAAAAGTAAAAAGAAATATTTTTCTAAATAGCACCATCTCTTTTGCAGGCAATGGCAAACCTGCAAAAGTAAAAATTGCCTAGGAAAAGCTTTTGACTTCGCCGTTCGGATTCGGCATAACACTGTAGGTGCCTTCATATAACACACGCAACATGAACGGATAAGAAAAGCTTGGCCTAGGCCCTCCATGGGCTGTTGTAGCATTAAAGAAAGAGAAGAAGAGGAATTGGAAGTTAAGGCTTTTGTAAATACCAGTTTCACCTAAATTTTCTGTACTCATTCTATTTATTTTAGTTAAAATGAGTATAAGATGTTTCAAATAAGCTCAGTAGTTTTTACTACGGCCCTTAAGTTAAACTGGCCATACGATCAACCCAATTTTTCATAACATTTTCGAATGCAAGGAGATGTTCTTGAACGATGGCTGCACCAATTTCGTCCTTAAGAGCCTCAATCATTGCTGGATGGTTGGCGTAACACTTATCCTTAACGGTTCTTCAACTGAGTCAAATCGGAACTACGTGGTGGCCAATGCACATCACCAAAACGGCTAGTAACGAGATTTTGAAACTAACCACGCAATAGATCGATTACTTACTTTACTTTTAATGGCACAACACAGCTCATGGAGGGCCTATGCCGAGCTTTTCGCATCCACTCATGTTGTGCGTGTTATATTTGTACATGAATGGAAGGGACCTACAGTTTAATGGCGAATCCGAAAGGCGAAGTGAAAAGCTTTTCATAGGCAATTTTTACTCTTGTAGGTTGGCCATTACCTGCCAAGAGGTGGTGCCGTGTAGAAAAATTATTTTTTCTACTTTTTGATTTTGCCTGTGCCGAGATTCGAACCCCGGACACTCTGCGTAGCAGTCCAACGCACTACCACTACGCCACAGCGTACTAGATCGATTGTTGAAACCAAATATTGCCTAAGTATCTTCTTAAATAGGTCACAAATAATCAGTTATCATTGTGCGGTAGCGCACAGCTTTCACTGTAACGCATCATCCTTCCTCTGAGCAACAGCAGCAATTCTTTCGGCTGTGCGCACTCTACGAGAACGAGAACGTGTTGTTTTATCCATCGAACGTGTTTTTCTTACACTTTCGGTGGAAGATTCACCATTTTGCAAGTAAATTTTTAGTATTTGTCAATTATTTTTTCTACTTTTTGATTTTGCCTGTGCCGAGATTCGAACCCCGGACACTCTGCGTAGCAGTCCAACGCACTACCACTACGCCACAGCGTACTAGATCGATTGTTGAAACCAAATATTGCCTAAGTCCATATCTTCTTAAATAGGTCACAAATAATCAGTTATCATTGTGCGGTAGCGCACAGCTTTCACTGTAACGCATCATCCTTCCTCTGAGCAACAGCAGCAATTCTTTCGGCTGTGCGCACTCTACGAGAACGAGAACGAGAACGTGTTGTTTTATCCATCGAACGTATTTTTCTTACACTTTCGGTGGAAGATTCACCATTTTGCAAGTAAATTTTTAGTATTTGTTAGCGTTTTTCAAGCGTATATCGACCGTTTTTGTTAACCGCTAATATAAAACTAATTTTTCGCAAAAATACGAATGACATTAGATTTACCACTTTACCACTCAAAATAAGCAATAGTTCAAATTCCAAATGTCAGATGGACCACCCTTTATAAAGGCAAATTATACAAAAAGTTTTAGTATACATCTGTTATAGTTAAATCTCAAAGTAGGTACTCGTTTAACCCATACCAATCTAGAAATATACCTTCGTTTCAAAGTATTAAGCGCTTTAAAAAACCATTACCGAAAATGCTGCTGATATGATTTCAAAGTATTCTTAAATATCAATTTTGGATTACATACAGTTTGGAAGTTTCCTACATAATCCAATTGGTGTTACTCCTTCTATGATTATAAAAATAACAGGAGAAAAGTCATGTCTTTTTTTTTAATAAAAATAACTTTTATTATTGATTTTCATTAATGAGAGAAGTTAATGATGCGTTCATAAATTGTTGATAACAACATTGGCCACAAATAAAATATTGTATCTAACGCAAGCGACTGCAGCGTCGATGGCAGAGATTGGTAAGAGACAACAGCAGATTGGTGACAATATGAACTCACTTGTAAAAAGCACCAAATCCTAAAGTTACGACACACACACAAACAAAATGAATGAAAATAAAAATAAAAATACACTAAAATATACTTCATAGAGATTGGAGATTGTGAGGGTCAAAGAGTTTGTGAACTGCAAACTCACTTCCAGAGGAATAGCGGTTACTATCTCAAAAGCAAAAAAAAAAATATATATAAATAAAAAAAACAGCTAATAAAATTGGTAAAAAATTGGTAATATGTTTGTGTTGACAACAATTCACAAAATGATTAAGCAGCAAATTGTAAATATTGAGTTGCTGCAAATTAAAAATTAACGAATTTTCTCGATTGCTCTATTTTATTGGAAAAAGGAAAAACGTAAATTGAATAAATTTGGTAATTAAAATTAAAAAAATGTACCATCATTATTTACACTTTTTTATTTGTGTGTATCAGGAAAAGTTGAGACTTTATTGTTAAAAAATAATCTGTTAAAAATTCATTAAATTTCTTTTGGTTTTCTGTTTTGATTTGTATAAAAAAACATTAATTAAATTTGTCGCATGTGAAAAAGCTCAAGTATTAAGTACTCAAATTGTCAAGAATGCCTATAAGTATGCAATAACTTTTTTAAACAATCTAACTATAGCTGCTGCTGTTACCATAAGATAGCAACTCGGTTTTAGTAATGGTGAAAAACTGCAATCATTGCACATTAAATTGTTATTTAATTCCTAGATTTACGGAAAAGCAAACGCCAAGTATTAAGCTCTCATCTTCTCATCTCCTTTAAAGCCAGTCAGTTCAATGGCTCTACTACTTTTCAAGCAAAAGAATATTTAATAAAGGGATTTGTAATGCAATATGTCAAATGTATGTCAATTGTGCAGCAAAAAATTGCTACGACGCACATATGCAGGCAATTATATTCTTTCACTCACACTCACACTCGTAGACAAATTCACACACGCCATTACACCACCAACACACATCACACTGTACTGCAACATAGACCTTCACTTTAAAGTTGCCAATACGGTTTTCATCAGCAATTTCATGCATTATTTGGCATTTTCTGGGCATACACATGCCGCCAGGCTAACCACCTGCTACACTTCATTCATCAGCATGTTATTCCATGCATTTCGTTGCGAATAAACGGCAACTTATTACCGACAGTATTCCAATTAATATTAAACAGATTGTCAGGCAGCATTTTTCAATGTTTATTACGTTATTTTCAGTAAATCAGCAACAACACTTTGGTTCGAATTGCGCAACAGTGTAAAATTCATTTTCTGATTTAAATCAGATCGCCAAGTAAACTTCCCTTTTAAGATAAAGAAACAACGCGATGCTGTTTTACACAAAATTATACTAAATATTTTTGTAAATCACATTATTACCTAATAAATCATTCGTGTTTCTGCCACTCCGAAGCTGCTTTTCAACTTTTCACTTTTTATTTAATATTTAGCATAATATGAATTTTATTAAGTACAAAAACTCGCGTAAGCTCCCTAAAATTATGCTTCCACTTTTCCATGCAGTAAAATGCGTCATCATTTAGTTAAAATGCCGCACGTATAAAAATCTTATAAAATTTGTTTGCTAAGTCGGTTTTTTGTTGTTCTTTGTTCTTGAAACAATCTTATCAATTGCTCGCCAATCTCTACTCTACGTGCGTAAAATAGAGTCTTGAGCAAATGCTGCATTATCTTTTATCTTTAGCCCAAAGAAGGAGAATCGTATTAATTTGTAAAATTATAAATTTTTTTTTAGATTTACTGAAAAATACTGAATTTCATTCTGTGTGTTTACTTTCTTTTTTAAATGCAATTCTGCCTTGCATATCATCACGCAATAATTTGATGTTGACTGATTTAAATATAAATAACATTATCATAACAAATTCATATCACTCTTTTTGTCTTTTGTCTTTGAATATATCACTTAAAAAGTAATAGTTTTTCGTATTTATGTCGTTCAAATCTTTTTTATTGCTCTTCGGATAAACAAGTGAGATTTTATTGATTCAAGCCATTTACAATACTATCATGTCTAACTGTTTTTTTTTTATGCGTTAGAAATAAATCCACAACATTTAGGTTCAGCAACATTGATTCAACAAAGAATACTGAGAATTGCCAAAAAGAAATATAAGCTGTGTTTTATTCGCCATCTCATTTAACATGTGCGAAAAAAACGATCAAGTTGTTAACTCCTTTTTCGTTATTTTGTCATTCACAATAGATCTACTCAATAGAATAGCAGCTGACAGCTCATTAGCATTGGTATTTCTCTTCTTTATTTTATGGGTGAGCTAGTCCATGCTGTGGTCGCTGTGGTGTAGTAGGTAGGGCGTTGGCCTGTTGCGCAGTGTGTCCGAGATTCAAATCTCGGCACAGTCAAAATAATAAAAAGTAGAAAAAATTACCTTTCTACACGGCTCCACCACCTCTTGGCAGGCAATGGTAAACTTACAAGAGTAAAAGTTGCCTATGGAAAGTTTTTCACTACGCCGTTTGGATTCGACATAAACTGTAGGTCCCTTCCATTAACGTACATACAAATATAACATACACAAAATGAGTGGTGCGAAAAGCTCGGCCTAGGCCCTTCATGGGCTGTTGTGCCCATTGAATTCGTAACAAACTTCTTTTCTCCATAGGACATTTTGACTCATTTCTGCTTTCATTATGGAGAGTTCACACTAGTTTTCTTATAGAAACCAGGGATAGTAAGCAATATACTAGTTATTGACATATACAGCTACTTATAAATAAAATAGTTATTGCTGTTGCTTTTGATGTTGTTTCCAATAAAATTATCACTTCTAGTTATACTTAACTACGAGCGAGTGGCGAATAAAACGCAGTTATTATAACGATGGTTAAGCTCACAGATGTGTTAAGTGAAAATATTCAATTTTAGAGGAAAATATAGGACTATTTTGCCTTACAATGTGTCATCTGCTAAAAACCTTTTAAATAAACGACAAAAAATTTAACAACTTGATAGTTTTATTTGCATGAACACCGTACACTATGTGTGGCAGGCAAGCACACTACCAAATACGCCACGGCGTATAGGCCTATTATAGGTAGTACATACGAGTACTTAGTTTAAACAGCACCGACGCAGCACTGATCTTTTCACATTTACTTCAAAACACAAAATGAAACAAAGTTTCCTACTTATATTACTTATTAACATTGCTAAATATTAATTTCAACGATAAAAGCTATTTGTACTTTTGTGAGGAGTAAATTTTCTATTTAACGTAATTTATTACTTACATTGACTCTACATAGGTTTATCATTAACTCATTACTAAGTAAATATAACTTTTCCAAATAGTTACTTTACTTACTTAACTGGCACTACAACCGATGATCGGTCTTGGCCGCCTCTACAAAGCTTCGCTAGTCGCCTCTGCTATGCGCGTGCTAGCGTCAGTTGATAAGGCCAAGTGCAGTCAGGTTGTCCTGCATCTGGTCTTTCCAACGGAGATTAGGACGTCCCATTTTGCGTGTTCCTCCACCGTGGTTTGAATAAAACACCCTTCTAGCTGGAGCGCTTTTTTTCCATTCGCTCAACATGACCCATCCAGCGAAGCCGCTGGATTTTTATACTCTTGACTATGTCAGTGTCGGCGTACAGCTCAGACAGCTCATCGTTCCATCTTATTCGATACACGTCGTCCACGCATACTGGACCGTAGATCTTACGGAGTATCTTCCCCTCGAACGCTCCTAACAGCCTCTCATCATTTATGGTCAATGTCCACGTCTCTGCGCCATACATTAGGACGGGAAGGATGAGGGACTTATAGACGTCCGGTTATTTTCGTCGGTCGAGAGAGGGCTCTACTTCACAATTGCCTACTGAGCCCTTAATAACAACTGTTGGCAAAAGTTAGTCTCCGCGTGATATCAAGGCTGTCATTATTGTTGGTGTTTATGCTGGATCCTAGATATACGAAATCCTTGACGACTTCAAAAGTATAATTATCAACAGTGACATTTTGTCCAAGACGCCGCGACTCTTTGTTTGTTGACACAAGGTATTTCGTTTTGTACTCGTTCACCACTAGACCCACTCGACGAGACTCTCTTTCCAGATTGGAGAATGCTACACTGACTGCTCGAGCGTTTTTGCCAATGATGCTAAGTAGCAGTATGACACTCTTGTAGAAGATAGTGCCAGAGATGTCGATGTTCCAAATAGATAATGAACCTAATAACGTGAAAGTAAACTTTCATACAAAAAGAGTTGATCGTACTTTTCTAAGGAATATACATTATTTTTTTTTTACTTGTTTCGAAATTCACATTTACTCCGCATAAGTTTGTACATTAATACAATAACTCAGTGCGGAGTAAATGTAATTTTTCAAAACGGTTGCATTAACCACGTTGCATAGTTTTTCATTGGAGGAGTAAATTTCAATATGAAAAAATGTTAATCGTACTGTTATAATCGTACGATAATTAATCGGATTGAAGTAAAAACAAGATGAGTAAAATTTATTCAGAAAAACTTTAATTGACTTTTTTCTATATGGTTGTTATTTTTTTTACTGAAAAGGTTATACCAACTGATCAGAAAAGCAGTAACACACTGCCACATAAAATTTCACTTAACACATCTGTGAGCTTAACCATCGAAAAGCTACGTAGTAAGTACATGCTTTTGCACAGATTGTACGCATATTCACACACGCCCAATTCACATTAAAAATTTACATTATTTCACATGTAACTTCTAAAACTTGCAAATGAAATGTATGTAGCCTTTAATTCATGCACATAATTTGAAGTTGCGTAAAGCTAAGTACTACACGCATGATTTCACGAAACTTTTCCATGTAATTGCTACTTTTGAAGGAAAGACAAACTATACAAATGAGAATGAAATTTAACTACGTTCGGTGGATTTCTTTTGCAATCTCTTCATCGTCAACCATTTTTCATGCTGGAAACAAAACAAGAAGAAGAAAAATTTTAAAATAAATAAATAAGAAAGTTAAGCATATAATTTGAAACGATGCCATGCCGCTGAAAGTGATGAGAATGCTCCAGCATAGTATTTATGGCATTAAATTGTTTATACTTTTTCTGCGAAATATATGAGACCAGACAACAAACTCACAAAGAAGTATGTAAAAGAAAGAATATTAGAATGCTGAAACTATATATCTGACAATACAAGAGCTGAAGCTAAACACAAAACTGGTCAATTTTCAACAATCGTTGCAAACAAAATCATAATAAGCCAATTTAAGCGCATTGTTCGAAAAATGTAAAGAAAAACGGGAGAAGAAAACATGAACGAAAAGTGAAAGCAACAAGAGAAATGAACTAAAGGAACAAAGTTTCGAAGGGAAAGAGCAGCCATGATGACGAAGCCAATGATGTCAGTGGCGCTAGCGACTTCGGTGCTAGTGGCAGTGTTGATGGTAGGTAACATGAGCTGAAAATGTTGTATTGGCAAAGGAGGTTTTTTGTTTTCACATTTTTTGGTAAATGTGAATTATTTAACAATTTCGGTCATATTTTTCACTTTAAAAAAGATTTTAAATTTATGAATTCACATAAGTAGAAATAAATAGTTATGAAAACAAAAGAAATTACTTAAATATAAAAAAATCGTGCTAATTAACTTGCTATTATTAATTAGAGCGACGTATTCTCTTGCACTTACTTTTCCCTAGTTAAAGCAACAAAAACAACAGAATTCAATTAGCAACAACAGGTGGTATGCACAACATTTTCTATATACAATATTATTTAATTAAATAAAAACAATATGCAAAGGATGTGCGCGCCCTTGCCATTGAAATCTGGCAGTAAAAGCAACAAGCAAATAAACAAAAAAGATAGGATGCGCGTTTAACTAGGAAATATGGTATGCTAAGTAATATTTGCGGCTAAACACCAAAAGCACACAAACCCCAGAAAATTCATTAATTAATTTTTAAAACGAAAAATTGTCGAACATTCAAGTGAAATTTCGCAACGCTCTTCTTATCATGCTGGCTGTGCTTATATTCTGGATCTGGATAATGACTATAAAATATCAACATAAAGTATATTGAAGTAGATCGCGTTAATATTATATTATTACTACAGCTCATATTGCCAGAAGAGCCTAGGCAAATTAGTAGTTGTAATGCTTCCAATAACATTATTTACAATTACGAGTATAAATTAACATAATTGCTAAGTTCAAAGTGGAAGTATGAGTATAGGGCAATTGTTTTTAAGAGACTTATTGATTTGGTATTATCGAAATCATGATTGAATCACAATACATAGCCACATTTGAAAGAAAATCCCTGAATGTTTTACTTTCATTTCCCGTGTTAATTGCCAACAGCTTTAATTTTGCAAACGCATTAGTAGAAATAAAATTATTGAAAGTACAAACAATTTAATGCCATAAATACTATGCTGGAGCATATCAAAAGAAATAATAGATTTTTGTCTAAGTTAGGTTAGGTTAAAGGGAAATCTTCCATATTTCCAATCATTAACAAATATAACACACCCAACTGGAACTGATGCGAAAAGCTAGGTCTTGGTCCTACATGGCCTGTTGTGCATTAAAGAAGAAATATCACTCAATATTACTCTCTTTTCAAATTTATTCAAGCTAGAAGGAAACAGCATTACTCAGATCTAAGTATATATACTCGTAGTAAGGATATCTGATTGAAAAACACTACAGAAACCAGGTAAACTACGTGATATTTATTGCATAGTAAATGCGACCAGTAGGACGATTATGCAAATCGCGGCGAATCGTTCATTTGCCGCCTTATCAAGTGTGATTCGCTTGGCGCTATGCTTTTATGAAAAGCATTCGGGGCGAACATTTTTGTTCCGATATTTCCACGAAATCTGATAAGATTTGTGAATGAAACAAAAAGTAAGAAGAAGAGAGAACAAAAGTGTTAATTTTATAAATATTACCAACTCTGTATCAAGTAAAGTTCCAAGATAACCTGCCGCAATCAATATACTTAACTTTGTTAATATTGATTTTCGAAAAAAAAACAAAGAACCGAAAAATGTCTTACAATTTCACAAGGAGTCGAGCCTTGATCGATCACTCTGGGGCACCCTGTATATGTTGTTGTTGCCATCTCCTGAGGGCAAAATCAGCACTGGCTGCCTTTTTGATACCATAACCTTAATTGTTGTCAAGAATGGATCAAATAAAACCATATTGTGAGTTCTAGAAACAGTAGCAGTTTTCTTATTTCAATCCCAGAGATATGGTCAATGATGCTAAGGAAATGTGTTTTCTAAGGAGCGAAGGCTGTCCCAAGCTAGGCTCGGGCAGAGTGAAGCTTTATGCTTTATCTCTGTCATTGCAACTGCGACAGAAAGTACTGTAAACGATGTTCAACCTAGCTGCAAGTTTCCCTCGTCGAGTGAGAACTTCATGTAGTAGGATAGATAGTGAAAGAGTAAGAGATCTATAATGGGCTACATAGCCTGAGTGCTTGAGGAACTGTCCTGCACTCGTAGGTCAGGTTTTCGGCCTTCTTCACATCCATCCATCCATCTAAGAGATTTAGTATTAATTTTAGCGACCGGAATATCAACAAATTCCGCTTCAGATAAGTCATGAGCAGACCCTCGTCGAGGTAGTTTGTCTGCCATCTGATTACCCTCAATGTTCTTATGGGTGGGAACCCAAATAAATGTAATTGATAGAGTACGGCCTACCAAGACTTATTCATCTCTACACTGTCTTACCAATCTATAATTGATGGTGACGGAGTCGAGGGCTTTAATACGAGCTTAACGTCAGTAAATGTTGCTACCTTACTTAGCATCTTACAGGATTCTCTGATTGCAAGAAGTTCTGCCTATAAACCGCTGAATTCGTTAGGAGGGCGTAAGTTAGCGCGTCCTTGATTAAATGCTTGCGCTCACGCATTATTTATATATACTCGAATATCTGTTTGTATGCATAACAATGCCAGGTTACGAATATCTTGCACCGAATCAGGCAAATTATACTAATTTGTTTTGATCAAATGAGTTAATACCAAAACTTACATGCACTCATTCATTTAGTTGCGCCTAATGTGAACATGTGAAATAATTACCTACAGTTAATATTGTCGCGCATATGGTATTTGTTGGTACATTAGTTATGCACTCGTATGTGTGTGGGTTTGCATTAATGTGCGAAAATGTATACTGCCACAAAATGCATTGAAGGTGTTGAATTTTGGTTCCAAATACTTAAAAATGTATTTGATGTATGAGCTGCTTTCAAAACAACACACAAAAAACATAAAAAACATGTTATGGTAATTATAGCCTTGATGAATTGATGCGATACATAACGATGTACTTTTTTGGAAAGTACTCGTAATGCGCACAAATTGCTCAAATGTTTAAGAGTAACAAGCATTTTTTTAAATTACAAAATAATTTTGCATAAATGCACTTCATTTCAGCTTTCATCAGTTCTTCACATTTTCTATCCTATATATTTAATATTTCGTCAAATCACTCATACGCACGGAAGCCTTAACATTTATTTTATCACTTGCAATTGCTTTCACCCCTTGGAGTGTGACATATTTTGTGATGCTACATCAAACGCGCGTAAATAAATATACCAACATATTACTTCAAATACTTTTTATTTCGCAAGTATAGATATTTTTCGTAAAATTAGCATTACTCATACGCCTAAGTAACTGAAATGCAGGAATATGATACATAACTGTACATAAATGAAATTGCTTTTGCTTTCTCAAAGGCAACATAATGAAATGAAGTCAAAATGTTTAATACCTTGAAAAAACCACAAAATTTCATTAAAAGACACCAACTCATACGCACACACATACACGGAAAAAGACACGGTACAAGCCCCAAGAGAAACATCTTGTTGCCGCACACATATACACACACACACACACACCTGTACGATTGTGTAGGTAGACACCAGAAAAAATTCAACAGGTGCTGACATGATTTTCTTAATGCTTCAAAATGTTAATGTCTGTACGCATTAATCATGCATGTGAGTTTGTGTGACCGCGTATGTTTAAAGCACATAACTGAATTTAGTACAATTAAATATATTTATAAGGTAGAAAGAAATAAGTTTAACATTTGAAATATTGATAAAAAAAAAAACATTGAAGGTGTTACCTAATCACACTCTTTCTTTTTCATTCAAAGGCAAAAACTTGTGGGAGTAAGTGTGGTGCATTTGATTATAAAAAGGTCAAAACATGCTACTCAAAAAATATCAAATTCATCGCCATTGGCAGTAATTGTTTGGATTTGTAGTGTGTGGCAAAAAGGTTTTGTTATTAATTAAAATATTGGATATACATAGGTTTTTTAAATATTAAACAAATTTAATTGATACGAGTTAGTATGTATATGAAGATATTAATTATACACCTTTGCATAAAATATAATTACTTATAATTTGGTTCGTAGTAAATTTTATTAATAAGTAGTCGTGGAAAACAAGTGATTACCATTGAAATGTTCACATTAAAGTAAATATTTAAATTCAAGAACTAGTTTTAAATATGAATATGCATAATTCTCTGTGATTCCCGAATTTTATCAACTACAAAGTCACTTAGCTAATAATTTTAAAGTTAGCACAGACATAGTGTGTGAGAGAGATAGAGAGTAGACAGACGGGCAGACAGACAGCAAAACATCCCACGAGTCTGTTTAACCACAAATTGCCGAAACGAAAGACACATTTACTTGACTTCCGGCCAATGTCAAACTTACATTTGGTCACATTTGGGGAGAAGTTAGCCGACCATCAAGCAAACAAACCATCAACAAGCTAAAATATACGCGCACAAAAGTACGCAACAAGACAAACAAACCTTTGCAAAACATACACGCAAGAGTGTGTCGTGTGGAAAAGTAAGTAACAAAAAACAGCTTAATTAAGTGGTTGATATAATTTTCCACACGATTAACTGCTATGCAAGCGGACAGGCGGGATTTGTTTGTTGTTGTTTTTGGTATTGTTACTGTCGACGGTACTAACACATACATACATACATAATACAGACACTAAGCCAACAAAACGTTAGCAGAAAAATGTGGAAACAAAAAAAAAAGAGGCAATTTCCTTTTGGAGGATGCCATTTTTAAACCTTCTGCCCCAAAAACTAGTTGATGAAATTTATGTTATTAGATTAAGCTGCTAGATGAACAAAATTAAATGTTGCCCATGAGAGTGTACGCTCATAGTGACACCTACATACATACGTGCTTATACTCGTAAGCACAAAAGGGCAATTGCCGAGATGCCAAAAAATAGCAAAAGCCTCCACTGCATACTATACTCAACTCACCTCACAGGCTCTCACAAAAACCCAAACTTACTGTTCCTTCCACTCTGATTTAGGATTTTTAATTAAGCCTACATTTAGGTGCGACAATTGTTAACTTTATTTTCTTGCTTCTGCTTTTCTCACCTTCTTGTTGTTGTTATGTGGTTGCGGTTACCTGTAAGTTATAATAACATTTTCATTAATATTCTTTTGGGCATTTTGGTTGGTTGAAAATGTTCACCTTCATTGCGATTTGTTTTGGTTTATTGAATTGTGAAATGGGTTTTCTTATTTCGTTTGCTTGTTTGCTTGTTTAAACTTTCGCATTGCCCAGAAACAGCAGTAGCAACTAGTGCTACTTGTAGGTATTGCATTGGTGGTGTTAATTGGCTTTTTGAAGCCATTTCTGTATTATGACAATGATGTTGATGATGATTTATTACCTTGTATTCATAAAGTGTGATGACAGTTTTATATTCGTTTAATTTCAGGCACAAGTATGTAGCCCATTGTTTAATTTCCCAGAACAAATATGCACAAGCCTAACCAAAATATGAACTAAAATTTATTGTGCTACAATACTAAAGTTGTCGAAGACAACTTGATTTTTGTTATTTCAACTCGGTGATTTCTTTGTATTTTGTGTTTCCACAAGGGCACACCTACAGAGTTAGATAAATCTGTTTTTAGCAAATTTTTTCCGCCATTTTGAGACTGCCATTTCGTGTTTTGAAAATGTGAATATGTGGAATTCGTTATTAGCAAACTTAAGGACCTATCTATAGTTATTTTTATGTAATTAAACCTATTTTTAAGAACTGCTAAGTATTTGCGCTATGTATTTTGAAAATTTGATCCATGATCAGCGGGAACTTTTATTGTATTTTATGTACTATATTTTTAAAGCGATCTTGATGTTTGGGCGAGCTTTTCTCAGTTTCGCCTCTGTGAGCGATGCCTAATTGTGGGCATTACAACCAACAGTTACTCGATCAGAACCTAATATCTTCTATACATACTCACAGTGTAAACAAGTAACTGCAATTAAAAGACGAAGAAGAAGAAGACAAGTAAGAAGAACTAATACACTTTCACTGCCACTTCGAAATAAAAGTAAAAGGCAAAAGTGGAAATATTATTTCAATTGAACACGTTCAATGTAAATTTATGCCAAGGCATTTAGACAGAAGTCAGACAGACATACAGACAATAGGTAACCCTCAAACAGTACTATGAAGCTATTTAATTAACTAATTAATTTGGAGTCAACGGATGGGTAGTGAAGTTCGCCATTTGCGGCTGTCAACAAAGGCAATTGTTTTAATTCTCATGATATTCTGCTTTTGGTTACGCTACCGCTACGACCGCCATTCACATTATTATTTATACAGCATACTTCTACGTAAGTACATGCTATACTCCTTCTCTCACGATTTTTCAAGCGTTTTTATTGCTACTTTTCGTTATTGATTATGACACAAGCACAATTAAATACTTAAATAAATTATTTAAAAGCAGAGTGAAGGTAATTGGAGGAGCAGTGCAAAAACAGTGTGCGCCAATGGAGCGAGTCAGCGCCTAAGAGCGAGCGAGCGAGTGAGAAAGAGAAAGAGAGAGATAGAGATAGATATAGAGAGACACCAGCAAGTGATGATGGCACATTTCGACCTATTGTGATGACAATGCAATAAATTAAAATTAAGTTCAAAAGTTGCGTGCATATTTGTTATTGGTGTCATTGTTGCCGCTGCCGTTGTTGCAAGTGAGCGTAAGTTAATTTGAAAGAGGTGCCAACATAAGGCTATCGCTTTAGTGACGTGAACACGACAACACGACAATGACTTTATTTAAAAATCTATCCATTGAATATGCAAAATGAATTGCTTGCTGTATAGTACATAAGGTGTGAAATCGTTAACAATGAATATTAAATATTCAATAAAACTCATAATCAATTTTTAGTAACAATTTAAAAATTTAGAAGCGCTACAAGCAAATCATATGATGTACTATGTACCATATAATCAAATGAATACATCATACATCACTTATACACACTCGCTTGTCAATAAATATATCGCTACCTTAATTAGCTAAAGCCCTAATACGTATTTTTCAAATTTTTCAGGGGATGCAGGAAACATTGTGAAACTTAAGGTTTAGGTTGGCGTGGCAGCCTTCTGTTTGAAAGCACACTTAATCATAATTAATTGCTCATTGTGATGCCTCATTGTGATGCCCCATTGTGATGCCACATTGTGATGCCCCATTTACGGAGTGGGGAACTATTTGGGTTCGCTAATGAATCTGACTATGAAGAGTGAGCCTGTGCGTTTTAGTCTCCTCCTAGTCAGAAGTCGTTGAATGGAAGCCTTAATCTTTAAACATGTCTCGCCATTAAGCTGTGTCCCGTGAGCACCGAAGTCTTACAGCTAACGTAGATTAGCTGTGTAGTACGTTTAATGTCCATGTTTGTGGTCCAGTTAAGACTGGTAATACCACAATTATACTCTGCTGCCGAGGATCTTTTGCTTCCTCAAGATATTTTGCTTAGTGGCTTACTTTATTAGACGTAAGAGGAGCACCGATAGTGCAAGAGGATGAGGATACATCGAAAAGCAACGTACCCCGTTTGGCTAAAATGTTTGAAACTTCAATATTTGCAGTATAGTTTTAAAAAAAATTTCAATTTCAAGTTAAAGAAAAAACACGTAAGGTTTTGGTTTATGCCTTTAAAATTTAGCAGAAATGCATATTCATAATCCGTGTAATCATAAACCATCAAAAAGCCGATTTGGAAAAATTTAACGTTAGGGCTTTAGCAAATTAGGGCCGCGATATGAATGTACACTATCAATGTCAATAAATATACATAGTTTTTATTTGCAAGTTATTTTCATCTGCAAATTTAATTAAAAACGTGCGAAATGCTGAAAATCTTATGAAAATAAAAAGCGGCATGCATATTTTCCGCTAACGTATTGAGTTAAATTGTTCATGCTCTTCTCGTACACCGGAAAAATTAAGGCATATTGTTCGATGTAAATTATGAAAGTTAAGCGTAGAATTTAAATGCTTTCCCGTGAATGCTATTGATATACGTATGTAGTTCTGTGAAATGAATGTCCGTTGTATGTATATTTATTTTACTATAAGCAACTATAATAAATTCGTATTGTTGCTATTTTGAAATATGGTAACCACCATGTAGGGTATTAAACATGTTAGACATTTTGTTTGCCCCTTGGTTTAAGCGACAACTGTGATGTTTTTGTTTATTTTATCACTTGTTCCAATTGAATTGAAAAACAAAAGTGCAGATGTGCAGATGGGCATTGATAAATTTCAATTCTAATTTCAGTAGCTTTTATAATTTGCTCATAACTTGTTGCTCACAACTATTTGCTCATAAATCATTACAAGATTGCAAAGAAAGTTCTCAAAAAATGTTTACTTAATGATTGCGGCTTTCTTGATTCCTACGACTACTGCATACATAAAAGACTTTAGTACAAATATAGTATCAACATCATCGTCATCATATCATATTTCATTGTCATTGCTAGATTTTACATGCATACTCGTACATTGTATATGTGTGTTGATTTGATTCACCGAATTTTTCGCTTTCCTTTTATCACACTGCCATTTGACTGCTGTATCTATGACACCAGAATATGCAAACATGAAGAGTATGTAACTATGTCGATGTGAATGTATGGACTTATATGTATGTGGGCAACTACTTGTGCACTTGATTGATTTATGAGTTCAGCTTGAAGATTTTCCTTCACTGCAATAGTTGTTTTTCATGTTTTAGTTTTGATTACAGCTATCCATGGAGTTATGGAGAGGTTCGACAGAAATAGAGAATGCATGTGTGTACGTATGTATGTGTGTATTTAAGGTGATTAAAAGTAAATTCGATTGTATGCCCTAAGGTGAGTGCTCACATCCATAGCAATTAAAAATATTTCATGCATAAAATGATGCATGATTTGAGTGGTGATTATAGCCGGAAGTGCTTTTAAATTGCCAATGATACGAGGAGTTGAGTTGATTTTTTGCATGTAGACGCTTAAAACTTTCGCTCAACAACATGAATAAGAAATTGTCTATTTATACGCTTACATATTTATGTATTAAAAATTTCATGAGCACAAATATGAAACAAAAAATCATTAATATTTATAATTTCACATCACATTCATCATTATTAACATAATAAACTTCCAGTTGTTGCCGAATTAACCTCATTCATTCGCAGCAACACTTTAGGCTGCCACACATTCACACCAGCACACACGCCATGCACAATCCCCTTGTATTGTTTGCTGGCAGTGCACAGGTTTTTAGGGCAATTACCCATTTTTCTTTTGTTTTTTTTTCGGTTGCATCAAAGTACATACATTGAAATTTTCCAAGTGTTTTTGTATGCGTACGATGTTTTCCTTGTTTTGTTTTCCCCCACCGCCCCATCATTAAATTATCACAGCAATATTTTCGACATCATTAATGTCTGATTTTGTTATGCATCCAATGGGAAATTTAAACGCTACTAACTGTTATAAAAATAAAAATGCAATACTCGTATTTAAAGAAAATTTAATGTGTATTCGAGATATCTCGAGATAAATTTGTTGCTGGCGCAAAAAAAAATGAAAAATATATAACAAAAATTATATATTACTTTTGAGCTTCTATGTCCAGCATATCGCTGTTTGCTTCAATTATATAACGCTGATGAAAATTAATGATAATCGCTGTTTGTCCAAACACGTTGCGGTGGTTCTGTTACCGACATTCTTTCTGTTGTCGAGAACAAAAAACATTGTAGACATTTTAATTTGACTTGTAAATGTAATAAGTTTTACACAAATCCATCTGTGAAATTTGGTAATTTGAACTAATATGAACTTGTTAATTTTAAATAACTTTTACTTCCGTTGATACTACTTACTAATGATCATCATAAGCATACATACATTATATGTAGAGGTGATATAGACATCTGTACTGGTTACGCTTTCCAATCGCACTTTCCAGTCGCACTTTCCCGTCGCACTTTCCAGTCGCACTTTCCAGTCACACTTTCCAGTCACACTTTGCTTTACACAATCAGTTAATTTTTTGCTGTTTTTTTAAATGAATTGAAAAGTTTTTAAAACGAAAAAGAATTGATTTTGCATTCCGTAGAGGACGATGCAAATATTTCTTACTTCTGCTTTTTACTATTTTTCTACTACTATTTTGTACCACTACTTTTCTGCTACTCTTTTCTACTACTTAGCTACTACTTATCTACTACTCATCTACTACTATTTTCCACTTCCTTTCTACTAATATTTTCTACTACTGTCAGCCTATTTCTTCTACAACTACCTATTTTCTATTACTTTTAATTCTTCTTCTCTAATACTTCTGTTTACTACTATTTTCTACTGCTTTTACAACTAATTTTACTACTACTTTTTCTAAAACCTTTTCACTTACCATTTGCTACTAGTCATGTCGTTTTATTTCCTCAAAATACACATTTGTGATCGCTGTGGCGTAGTGTTAGTGCGTTGGACTGTTACGCAGAGTGTCCGGTGTTCAAATCTCGGCAAAGGCAAAATCCAAATTTAAAAAAAATCTATACATCACTCTACCTCTTGGCAGCCAACGGTTCATTTTTCTTATCGTCCCTATTCCCTTCGTTGGCACTACTTGCGGTCATAGTCAACATTGATAAACTGAAGTTCATTGTGGTAAAGACATAAAAAGGCATACTTGCCACAATGGCTGTCTATCTCTTTATCGGTATCCTGTGATTGCATTCCCTCTCTCATTTCACCTCCTTCTTCCTCCCACCTATCAATCTTCCTTCCAACCAACACAATGCTCTGCATTCATAGGAGTACACCCTAAGTGTTGACTTGAACTTGAAAAAAACAATGCCTGTGATCATTAGAATAAATTTGTATGAAAATAAGTTGAAATATACATATGTATGCTTATTGAAAGCATTCGCGAATAGATGTTTGCTTCTTGCGTTCAGAAATTAACTTTTGGACCGCTTTTTCGGGTAGACTTCACAGTGCTAGTATAGCAGCCCATGGGTCTCAGCCCATGCGATAGCTTTATCGAAACTTTCAATAGCTTGCCCACAAACGGTTTGCATTCGACAGAAAACAAAACAAACACTGACCTCAAGAAATAGCTGAGTTTGTAGCAATCAACAGCAAAAGTACAATTTTCTACTTGGCTTTCTCTCACAGCCTTTCATGCTTGCTCCAATGTAAACAGACACAAAGATTTGCCGGCAGAACTCAATGTGAGGCTTTCTGATTCTTTTGTGTTTCTTTTTTGCTGTTTTTCCTCGAAGTTGCTTTCAAAATTTTTGAGGTTTTCGATTGTTCATTATCTAGAGTAATCAATGTAAAAAGTTAGGTTTTCACTATATCGGCTGTTCACTATACCCAGACACGAGTGTGCTTTTAATTTTTTAATTCCAACAATCCATAAAATATGCTAAAATTTTTCATAAAAATCCTCCACGTTACATAACTTCTATTTTAATTGAGCTGGTTACATCCATATATCAAATAAATTTACTGTTTGCATATTTTAACACTTTTATCTAGCGCATATCATGAACACCTCTCTTTAAAGTGACTTTGCCACCAATTTGGCAACTTAACTTTTGCTACACTACGAGAAGTAGGCAATAAAACTAACTTGTGTCAGCTTACCCTATGACACTTATCATATGACAGCGATAGCTTATACCAGCAGCAGAAGGTAATTGCTACAAGTATGTACATATTTGCAAAGTAGCTTTGACCTATTGAAAATAAGTTAACATCATTTGAATGAAAGAAATGAGTGGTTGCCAATGCTTGATTAATAATTAATTTTAATGCTAGCTGAACGAAGCCAAACAGTTAGTAAAAGTAAACTATTAATGTCAAAACCTGTATATCATTGCACCCCTTTGCCCAACTCAACCTTACACTTTTTAAATTCCAATTAGATTAAACTATTGATTTTATCATAAAAAGTTTTCATGTTGAATTGAAGGTAAAATAGAAGAAAATAGCGTGGGAATTAAAAGTTTGCTGAATAAATTTGCCATTGCAAAACAATATGAGCAAAAAAAAAGAAAGAATATGCAAATAAAAATAGAATTTTTCACACTGAAATTGCGAAATAGAAAATAATGAAAACGCGGTAAAGCATAGAATATTGTGGTTTTATTTGCTTTGTGTATTCATTGTTTTCGACCACAATCCTTTAGTTTTATTTGCAGCTTCTTAGGCGTTTCAAATGTGTAGCTGCGACAAGCTTTTATACGCTTACATATTGTTGTTGAACAGCGTAGACTATGAAAATATTTGTTGTATATTTTTATGCACAAACACTTGTGAACGCATCCACATACATACATACATATCGCTATCTTAATTTGCTGAAGCCCTAACATGAATTTATCAAATTTTTCAGGAGAAGCTAAACAACACTTTGAAACTTAAATATTTTCTACAGAGTATTATTTTCAAAGCATTGTAATTTGTAGTTAAAAAATAAGACTTGGGGTTTTGGTGTATGGCAGAGTTTCAGATGGATACGCTTAATCATAATACGTCTAAAACTCGATTTGGTATTAGGGCTTTAGCAAATGTATGTAAGCATATTTACAATTATTTAGTTGACTTCCCTTTGTATCCTAAAAGCTAATAACTTTTCAATTGTGTGCATTGTTTAATGTGAGTATGCTTGCGTATATGTACTATTTACTTGTGTATGTGTTTCATTAATTCTCTACAGATGTAATTTCTTGCATCGTTGTTGAAAATGCAAAACCGCATATAGCAACTTCCATTTCAATCTTGCCTTGTCTTAAATATATACCATTACAAGTCCTAAGAAAATAGAAGAAATCAATACTCAAATGAAATTTTATGTAGATAAAATAAATAGCTTATACGTGGTTTTACAGATACAGCGACGACATACGACTAAATTTCAACAATCGGTTCTAAAAAGTTTTAAGTCTTTCTGTTAACATTGTAATTCACTTTATTTGTATTTATAATAAAAACATTCTTGTTGCTTGAGTTTAGGTGTTTTAGAAACTAGTATCCCATAAAATATGCCATGCTACATATATGTTATTAATTAGTAAAGCTATAAAAATAATAGAAAACTTGAACAGAAAGAAAGAAAAAATAATTTCCAACGTAAACTTTTCACTAAAATGCTTACACGCATATAATTAAAAGATTAAAAGTTTAACTAAATGTAAAGCATACTTATAGGCATTTTCAACAAAAAACTACAATTTAATAACAATAGTATTTTAAAGTAATTCCATTCATAGATAATATGCCAAACGAAAGAGACGCTAACCCAGAACGACTTAAGTAAATTTGCCATGTGGAAATTTCTTTGCGAAAAGTAATTGTTAACAAGAAAATATATTAAACTTCAACTTACAATATTTTTCTAGCATATTTCCAATGGCACTATTGCCTTACTCTTTGCAAGCTTAATCTTCCACTCAATTTATAATCTGTTTAGAAGATAAAAAATATGTGCATGTACACTTGTATTTTAATCTTCAGTTACTTCGAAATACTTTATGTAATGTAAAGTAAAGTAAAAAAACGAATAATCCCTTTAAATGTTTCAAAAGCTGCCTTAAAAGGATTCAAATGCTTTTAAATAAAACATCTTGAATGCATATAGTGTATATTTATGTATGTATGTATGTATGTATGTATGTATGTATGTATGTATGTATACTCGTATCTATGGTACATATACCAAATATGTAATATAAAACTCAATACGATATTCTTCACACAATAAATACTTACTTACTGTGCTCTGCTAAAAACGACAATAAGAAAATAAAAATAAACTCGTACATAAATACGGCATAGCAAGTTTGCAGGCACACACCAAAATAATAATACTCAATTTTTGCTCATATATTATATTGTTATTGTTTTCTTTTAATCAAATCTCTTAACATATAAACACGCTTGTTATAACGAAAATTTGATTGTATGTATATACTTATTTATGCGATGCATACATGCATGCTCATATATTTATCTATGTATGGGTAAAAGACAATACAATTTCCTTTTTGGTTTTGTATTCGGAAGTGGAAAAGAAACAAGATGCCTTGCATGCGAGTACAACCCTACAGCCGATATTACAATTAAAACAGCAGCCACAAAACCAAAAATGATCTTTATTTTTTTTATCGAAAAACACAATTAACTCGACTTTGACAGTAGCAAAAAGTTCAATAAATAATTAACACTAACCAGTAAATTTGCCCATCGACAACGACAGATTTAATTAAGTTATGCCTTTTACATACTTCAACAACTTGGCAAACAAGCTAATTAACGTAAACTTAGTTCAAGTAATGTCTATCATAATTTTTCCCTTTCACACTTAATATAAATACAGCTCACACACACACACACTCGCATTCACATGCACATTAGACTGATTCATATTTCGAGATTAACTTGGGAAGCCCCAAAATATGAGAAGAAGAAGAGAAAAAACGCAAAGTGAGTGAGGCAGAGTTTACATCTGCTGTAAAATTGCAGGAAGTTTTTTTCTGTGAAGAGGATATATTTTTTTGATTTAAGAATTGCCTTTGTAAAGCAAAATACATTCTGAGAGCAACTTTTCTGCAATTTTCTTGAAGTTATTAACTCCGCCTATGAAAAAGCCCTAGAGATTCAAGGGATTTATGGATTTTATTGTGGTGACACAAATGTGACCTTGTACGTTCTTAGAGATCCAATACATTTATGAATTTTATTGTGATGACACAAATGTGAACTTGAACGTTCAAAATTTGTTCTTGAGTTGCAACTTATTTACTTATAATGTCAATCGTTTGAGATTTTTAAGTTTAAGTTTAGATTTCCCTCAGAGTCAGAGTCGAAGTTTATGGCTCATCCTGAATATTGTCCTCGAGAAGCATCGATAGGATGCTCTTGTTTTGAAAGCAGTTCTTTATTTTCTTCTTCATACAAACTCCCTTTGTAGCCAAACGTTTTGGCATGTATAACATCTTCAACCGCTAACATCATCGATACCAAATCAGAGATTCAGTAGAGAGAATATTCTTTCTTTCCATGGTCCCTTCCTATTACTGTCATTACCTCTACATTACTTGCTTCTTTTCATCATTCCAAACCTAACACTTCCTACCATAATCTGCACTTAAAGTTCAAGCTGCCTCTTATTTATTACTATCAACCTGCAAAATATACAAATACTTAGCATAAAAATCTTTTTTCAACATTAAATAAAACTTTTATTTCCGCTTTCATGGATACCAAATATTTTTTTATTTTTCACCAAGCAAATGAAAGTATAAAAAATATATTTCCATTTCTCCTTTCTCTTGCATTTACGATACCTATTTTTGTTTCCTTCTCTCATTGTTCCTATGTTCGAAAATATAACGATAACGGAGAGAAGGGAACAAAATCTTAGGGAATTTTTATACATGTTTGGGGTAATTATAAATTCACTGCGCACTCTGTCGATATACAGATTTTCTGTTACTTTTTACTCAATGAAAATAAATAAAGAAGGTTAGGTTGGATTCAAGAAGAGTGTTTGCTCACATTAGTGATCATTTCTACTCAGAAGAAATTTCTTGTCCATTGAGAATCTCTTCATTTTATACTTTTTGGTACGCTAAACAGAAAACAGTTGGTGCTCTTTACAAATTTCAGCAAATCCCGTATATTTACCCTGGATATGGCTGCCAAGTCATCGAAAAATCTTGCACCCAGTGCGAGAAGGCGTCGTTCTAGGGCATCCATAAAGCAGATGATGGATTGATTCGATATCTTCTACATCGCCGCAGTTTCTGCAGTAATTGTTGAACTTTAGTTGCCATTTTTAATAAATAACAAAGCTTTAAAAACAATACCAATGAAAATCTCCTTTACATAGACTACCTGCACACATAAAGTAGAGTAATTTACACATAAAGTAGACGATTCAACAACCTTAGACTATGCTAAAAGCCAAGATTACGTTTGTATGATTATTCCATACAAAAATCAACTGCCTAATATGGACTGAGAAGTACACAAAAAGTTAGAATAACAACCAGTCTAATGTACATATGTATTAAATATGAATGTATATGCACACATATACATACAGCACGCGCTTTCACGCAGACACTGCGACAGCCGAAGAACTGTTAAGGCAGTGAGTTTTAAATCTTTTTATTGGGTATTAAGCCTTCACTAAGTGCTAGTGAATATTTGTGCGTGCGTGAGTGTATACAGCTTCATGTTTTAGTCTGATTTATGCTTAAGCTTATTTAAGTGTTGGTTAGTCTTAGAACGAAGAAGTTTGATAATAATACAACAACAATGTTTCGATGTGGTAACAGAAATTGAAGCAGCAACAGCATATCGTTTAAGGTTTTTGGTATGTAATTAATAATTATGCGGTTGTGCTCGAGCTCAGTAAGCTTCAAAATACATATTAACAATTTGCATATTTTTTTGAAATGATTACCATTTAATTACTCGTTAATTGATCGCATAACTATAACAATTAAGAATGCCGTGCCCATAAGTATGCAACAAGTTTCCCATTCATGCCAATGTGAGTGAGTGTGGCAGCAGAATTAATTGTAAAGATATTTTGAACATCACGCAGATATTGCAGAATGTCTACAAAGTTTTAATTCAAATGTCAGAGAGCACTCTTCTGTATATTTGCAAACTCCTGAACTCTTATGTATTTGCATTTGCAAATATTTGCTTATATTTAAATGATGAGCAAACAATATTTCTGAGGTAAACATAGACTCAAACTTTAAGAAAGGTATACAAAAATCCAATATGCTCAAAGAAGTATGTTATAAAAGTCGGCTGCTTGGCGTAAATAATGAAGGCACATAGCAAACATCAAACAGGAAAAATAATTAAAATTATCTTGCGTGATTTATGACACAATAGATTTCTTTTCCGTTTTCACCCAAATAAAATCGAAGGCGTATATTGTATATTTTGAGTTTGGTAAAATTAAATTCTTTTCTTATGCGGCGAAAAAAAAAGAAATAGTAATGACAGCTTAAAATGTATACCAGAAATATTGTATTATTTATAGCAAATAAAAAGCAGAGAAAGAAGATTAATATGGACTTTAAGATATGTACACAAGTAAAAATTCTACACGGAAAACTCCAATGATAATAATTGTAATTTCGGTTTTTATATACGTGCGAGTATGTACTTATGTATGTATATGTCATATTTAAATAATAATTGCTATTGACATTTATGTGCATTGCGCCTGTAAACATGCAAAGGCTTTATGCGAGTATAATGCCAAAATGTGACTTTGTTACATTTATGACTTCATTGCCATAGGAGTCAAGTTAAGTCAAGTGCTAAATTGACATCAATAACCATTTGCTATTAAATGTCGTGGCATAAAAACTTGTTAAGTGGTCATTAAAATCGTGCAATACTCGTACTTACGACAAACACGTTTCTTAGCAGCATAAACTTAAACTTCAAATACATATACGCGTTAGTGTAATATCATATATTTTAAAATTTATAGAAAATGAAAAGCTGATACTTACGAGTATGTATCCAATGGCAAATTTATGCCATACACAAGTAACATCAATTTACGTTTATTTGCAACAATTTATTTAATTCGAATGCAGAAAGCAAACAAAGTATTTGTATGTATGCATGTACGTAAGTGTATTTGCGAAATGCTAATGTGTGCATGTAATGATATAAATTTAATTTACACATGCCCATGTACTCGTATGTCTAAATTGTATCCTTGTGAAATGCATACTTTTAGGTGATAATACGCTTAAAAGCATTTCATTTGTAATTAACTTGGAAATCATGCATTGCATATGGATAGACATTTATACATATTTGGATAATTAGCTAAATTTATCAGCAAGTTTAGTAAAAATTAATACTCGAATATTATTAGAGCATTAAATTTTCATGAAATGGGAAAATTCTTTCGAGGAATTGGCATGTTATTGCACGAAATCATAACGGCTTGAAGTAGTTATTCTAGAAAATAGCGTTTAATCTACTCTCAATGTCCATTAGTAAAATATCACATCAAATGATACCTTGAAGTATGCTACATTTATTTTAAATCCCTGCAAACTACTATCGGGAGACCACTTTCATTTTCACAAATGCTATACACACACGTGTGTACGTCTGTATGTTTGTGTATCTGTAATACTTACACGCCTTTGCTTGTATGAATATTTTATTATTATTCTTCCTTATCACACACATGTCACAAATGGGGTCTCAAATAACATGGTATTTGTATACCATATAATTAAATGGTTTATTAAATTGTTTAACAAGTACATACATAACGGCTCTCTCAGCTTCGTCTCATGTGCTCTATGCTATACACAAATATCGGCTGTTCCAAAAGGGTCTTATTCAGTGTCATACCTTCTCGTTCAAGTTATCATTAACTTATTATTCAGTGTCATACCTTCTCGTTCAAGTTATCATTAAGTTATCATTAAGTAAGTATGTAAGTATGTAAGTATGTAAGTATGTAGTTGCGTTGCGTTGCGTTCACTTTCTTGAAAGTGCCCTATTGAATGATGTTGTTAATTGTAAAAAAGATTAACAATTAATTAATTCACAAGGTCTCATAATATCATAAGTCCTATTTGAAGAAAATTAGGACATGTGTGAGCATCCCCTCATATTTGAAAAGTATAATAGAAATAAATGATTTTGCTTTCACTTTGTGTGCTAAATTTCATGCAGAAAAAAGATTATCAATGTCAATTGAAGAAAAATAAGAGCCTAAGCACAACAAGATTTAATAGGACACTCAGAGAACATACGTTGAACAGTTGCATTGCTATAAAATATTTTTGTACGGATGTCCACAACAACATCAACACTTACAACTATTATAAAATTAGATGACGATATTGGACAGTTTATGCATCTACTTAATTGTATAGATGAATAATAATATAATTGGTGGGGGGAAGCATAGATTAGAAGATACAAATTTGTTTTTTTTTAATTGATTGATTAAGCAAATTACAAGTAATTTCGAATTTATGATTTTTTGTGCAAAACCAACTTCTTTGAGATGGAAGGACTAAAAAAACTATTTGGCATTTGTTAAAGAATTATTCCTCAAAATATTAAAAACAATGAATTTGATATTTTATTTGCATAATATGTATAGTATACTCTAATTCCACTACAGGTGAGTTATCAAAGTAGACTTTGATAAATAATTGTGTATGTACTGTCATTAAATTCATATCCTGAATGCTTTATTGCTAGGTAGGCACTTATGTTAATCATTATTATGAATACTGCTACAACCCTTTGATAAGACAGAAAACTATTGAAAGTAGTACGTAACAAGTAGCTTATTTTATTATAACCAATTATCGTTGTATATTTTTAGGATGATTGTAATTTAAGGTCATTGTGTACTCGTATAACATAAAACAGTACGCCCGCCGCACCATCAATGGCATATTATATTGCGATTAGAATTGACGCATAAAATGATAAGAATATTTTTATTGAGGTTGGTAAAAAAAAAACTGTATAACATTAAAAGTCATTACTATATAGACAAAATTTGATATGTTCCGCAACATTTCATTAGTAAATTCAGTAGAATAAGTACATATAGCATAAATCAATTTACGTGAATATAATTTACTCTTTGCTGTTTGCAATACAAACGATACAAATTTATAAAATAAATAAAACTTTATTTTATGTGGAAATGACAAACGAATATTTCTAAGAAATCATATATTCAATTAACTATGGTATTTATGCACATATTGAAAAGAAAAATCATTTTTTCCCCTTACTAAAGTCTCTAAAGAATTGCAAAAATCTAATACTTTGTTCGAGAGAAAATTTAACTTTATGTCTCAAACAAATCCAACTTCTTACTTTTACAACTGCATACTCGTACATTCTAACCAAGCCAATCAGTTAATAAAGATTGTGAGGCAAAAGTTTATCACAAACAAAATTTACCACTAAATTTCTATGAGTACAATCCAGAATCCAGAAATCCAACAAATAAGCTTTAAAAGTGGAAGATAATGAAAATGTTTAGGTAAAATACAATCAAAAAAATTTATTTATATCAAATTATTCAAACTTGTACTTGTGTACTTTAATATACATAATGCCATCATCATTTAGAAGGCCCTAATTGACATTTTTGTTTTCTTACAGGAAAACCAAAAGCAAAACAAAAAGTTAAAAATGCTAAAATCATATTGCTTTTGAGATGCAGTTTAGGTCCAAAGACGCCATGTAGGAACTTGTAACTTCAAATACATGCTCACAACCTCATATAAAAAAAAACATTTCATAGACCCGCAAAAGGTGGCTCTTAGAGGTTTTCTTAAAAAGATCTAGCTCAGGAATGGTTATCGCTAGAGTCGAAATATTTTGGACATCATCATAATCATATCGAACTTCTGTTTTTGCTCGGAGCGTGAGGTGCATTTTTGGACATGAATAAAATTTTCAATAAAATCCAGGAACTTGTAACTTGACTCACTCATACGCACAAATACATACTCACAACCTCATATAATAACCAATAACCTCAACAAACAATTTCCGTTTCTATTATGTACATTCCAACTTAGCACTCGTGCCCGCAAGCTTAACTCGAATCTACATTTTAAATGTTAAACAAATAAACGAAAATAAGTTCATACACATCACTGTAGCTTAGATATGGTATGCATATTTACCGTCAATTTCATATAGTTAATTTCTATTTGCAAGCATGGCACACACAAGCCAGCTTTGCAGCCTAATCCAATTAACCCTTAACCCGCGAATTTATAAATCTGTGGTTATAAAAAACCAAACACAATGCCAAAAAAACATAAATAATTATATTTACATACATTATGGTAAAGAGTGTGGCGCAAATGAAAATCGAGAGTGCCCCTAAAAGCATGCTACAATAATATTATACTTAGAAGTAAAATTACACCAATCCAAAGAAACTTTGCGTAAGCTTACTGTAATTTGATAGATTTGCATAGCTAAAATTGACTTTGTATTTCATACTTATTTAAATGAAAACGGTAAAAAATGTGAATTTAAATTAGCATAATTGTTGTTGTTTTTGTTTTTCATTATTTTCATAAATAAATTTTAAGCCTAAACGCACTTGATTTCATCTTTGTTAAGTCCATCACTTTTCGATTGCTAACAAGTGACATACTCTGGCCTTTTTAAATATTTTGAAGCGACTAGTAATGACGATTCTAACAGATACCATGGGCATGGGTTATACCATACTTAAGACAAAACCCTACCAACGCTTTCTAAATATTGAAAGAGCAAAAAATCAAGGAAACAGTTTATCCAAAAATTTCGAGTAGGTACACACAAAAGTGAGTATGTACATGAAAGTGGTATTTTGTATTATTACAAACGGGATTACATTTGCTTTAAAATCTTGTCATCACCATTGACTCTTTTCGACAGAGATACAGAAGACTGCAAATATTTATTAATTCATTTGGATTTAATAAAAGGTAAATTTTTTAAGCGTAAAAACACGATAACGCATATCCGAACTAATAAATTTTTTTACATTGATTATACTGAAATTTTAATTGAATTAATTACTATCAACAATTTAAGCGTTAAAATTTTACCGCCAAGGGATGACATTATACAAATGAAGTGAATAAATACAAAACAACATTTCTGTACTCTGTAAATTTGGCGTGTATGCGTGCGTGCGTGCGTGCATGCATAATAAATTTGTAACTTTTACAAATAAATTGTATACATATAAATAAATATATTGTCGTTTTGCTGCATTTTGTGTGCTTACAATGCATTTAAACAATACATATACCATACACCTCCCGCATATAAATACATATTTCCTTATGCCCATATTTATGGTGTGTATAATAAAATGACAACACTTTCGAAAAGTTAAAACTAATAAATTAAAAACTAAACAAACTTTTTCTATGTTGTAATATCACAACAAATTTTTAGTTTTCAAAACAATATGCATAAAGCAAGCATATTATTCTGTTATATTTACGAGTAGCTGTATGTAGCATACTTTGTAGAGCAAGATTTTTTTTTGTACATGTTATCGCACATATGTAGTCGTTTATTGAAATTTGTTTTATATTTATTTTCTTGCGAATAGAAAAAGGCTTGGCAACAACAAGAACAACAACAGCTGGCAGTCGTTTTCTTTTGTGTTTTGTGTTTTCTGTTTTCAGCACAAGTTAGCAGTGAAAAATGCATGAACGCCAAAAAGTATGCATATACTCGTACATATATGAAATGTGTAAATGCGCTATGAAATATGCAAGCATCATGTACGAATAATACTCTGTTTCTATTCCTTTTGTAAATAAAAGCATGCGTACATTTCTGCCATTCATTTTTGAATTTTGAAAGTAGAACCTTCTAATTACTTTGATGGACTTTTAGGTGAATAACTATAATGAAAAGCATAACCAGCTCAAACTATGAAAATTAAAAGGTTGAAAATGTAATACCATTAAGTTTAGTGCCCGAGATTGGATGAATTGCTGCGATGGGTGAGCTGGAGATGGGTGAGTTCGGTTTAAGAGAGTATATCGATGATTTAAAGCAAAGAGCTTCACTTATTTATTGTACAACAGTATGAGTATTGTATAAAAAGGTTGTCTTCGAAAGTCGATTATTTTGGACGATTTCTGTAATTCCCTTTTTTTTATTAAAAAGAAACGTTGGATTTTTTATTTTTAAACAATTGAAATTCGTGGTCAAATCCATTGTGAGATTTGAGCTAGGATTTTCCTCCTGAATCAAATGCAATAATGAAACAAATTTCCTATTGGAAACTAATGCTAAAAAAAAACTAAGCGTTTTATATATAAGATGACTACTGCACACGACTTTTTCTTCAGTCTGTTTCTAAGATATTGAAAAAGACGTTTGAACTCTAGAACTTTTGTATCTTTTGACCATAAGGTCTCAACATTACATTTTAACTAAAATGTTTTCTTGATACCCGATGTGAAAATTTTACAATAAAATGGTTTTTTTAGTGTACAACTAACTTCAACAACAAAATGGCTACAGAAATTTCAATTTAGGGAAAGCTAAAATTCCGCCTTTTCAATGAAATTCATATGTCCATACTATATGTGAACCTTTCATACAAAAACAGCCACCTTAAAAAAAATCAATTCTAGTGTCCTATAATAGGAAATGAGTTAAAAAGAATGTCCTGTTAGAATCGTCTTTGAATCGTATTAGGTTATATGTTATATATAAGCATGACTGAGGGGAGAGGGGGAACAAGAGCATTCTTCCGGGTTCGCGATCTCTTCTCCACGGCCCCTTTATAACTAAGTACTTAATGCCCAAAATAGGGCTTTTTAACTAAATTTATAATCATTTCACGATAATTTTTAAAAATTTTTTCCAATATTTTCATTCATCCACTATAGCAAATTTCAAACTTAAGTTTATTAAATTAAGGCATTAAGTTAATTCCCCCAACTTTTTAACTCTATTGTGTTAGCTTCATTCTGTTTGTAGTTCGTACTTATTCCCAAGTTCATGCATTTTTTAAAACCTAAAATTTTCATTATAAAATTTCACAACTCTATTTCTGCTTTTACTTTACCTGATCATCGTGCTGTCATAATTAAATAATTTGCATAATTAAAAAGTTGTGTTCATATTACATATAAAACAAACTATCACCGCAAGCACCGCACATGAAATTGTTTCACGTACATTCTCGTACACAGAAGCATTTATGGTAGTAATTGCCCAGCAAGCATTTTGGTTGCCGGTGGACTCAATCGCGTTTGGCAATTTGATCACTGGCCGATCGCGGAAGTTTCATTGTTCTTAAGAAACTTTACCATGTGGTGTGATTCGCGGGCAGAGGAGTATGCAGTGAATCACCGAGAAGGAATAAGGATAAGGCTCGCTAACAAGATTTTATTTATTATTACCTATGTACCTTTACTAAGGGCCAGAACTCAAACCATTGCTAGCAATTGAAGCAGTTTCAATTCAAAATTTCCGAAAACTGCAAGTACTAGTTCAACTTTTAACGATCCAAACGATTTAAGAATGAGTTGAGGTTTCATATATGTACCTCAACTCATCCTTAAATGCAAAGAAAAACCAAACATTTACTGACAGTCAGAACAAAGAGTCAAGGAAGTTCGAAAGAATCCTCTAAATGCTAGCTGGTTGAATACAAAACACACAAAACTATTAAACAAGTACATAAGAGACAGTGCCAACTTAAAAGAGCGAAGAAAAATAAAACACGAAGAAAGAACGTCAACTATTTGTCACATAAAAAGATATGATGAAGTATGTATGTATGTATGTACGTCGTTCATATATCAACAACAATAGCAATGGCAACAGGAAAGCCAACAAGGCAAACGAAACAAGAAATAGGTACACAAATACACAGTATTGTTGTGTGTTGCATGTTTTTGTCGCAGAATAACAACCATTGTTGTTATTGTTATTGCTTTGGCTGTTGTTGTCGGTTGTTGCGTTGCCCTTGTTGCGTTGTTTATTTTGTCATATGGCATTTCAACACAATAACTTTTTGTACAGCGGCTTATTATGTGGCGGATACTGCTTCATTATGCATGTACCATATGTCAACCACAGTAGCAGCAGCTGTAACAACAGCAGTGGATGCAGTGGGAGTAACACCTACATACGACCACTATAACGCTCGACTATAAAAGTTAAGTTAATATCCACTTACAAATTTGTGTGTACATATAGTACATATATCCTCTGACTATCTACATACAGTCTAATCCACTGCAATCACAATCGCACAAACAAAAGCAAAGAAGAACAGCGAGATTTAGTTGTGTGTGTGCTCCACAAATTATTGCTTATGCAATGAACATCCCGGTAGTAAATTTATCAAGGCCTTCCCATCAGAAGATATTATGTGTAGAAAGTTTCAAAGCAAGCGAAATACATATCTCAACATCACTTGCACGCAATGAGCTTTCATTACTCCTTCTCGAGAAGAGAAGGCAGGCAATGTGTGAAGCAATTTATGTGCTTATAAGCGAAATAATTGAATTAACAAATTCAAACATTTACCCTCTATTGTTTTCTGACAATTTTGCCAATTAAAAGTGTAAAAACATTTGAAAAATATTTATTTCATACAATTATGTATTTAAAAACATTTCTTGAAATAAAAAAAAATTGTATAATGTCGACGAGATTTTATCCTACGACTGCTCGATTCATATAATTGATATGCTTTAGTCATCAGAGCTCAATTTATGTACAAATATAACACGCACAACATGAGTGGATGAGAAAAGCTCGGCCTATGCCCTCCATGTGCTGTTGTCCCATTCAAAGTAAAGTACAGTAAGTCATCAGAGCTACAGAGCGAATTGTTGATGCCGCGGCAAAGCACAGCACAGAAACTATTTTTTTCTTCTCTACTTAAATTTTCTACTGGGATATTTATATTGTGTGAGTGTATATTTCCATTAGCGTGCTAGTGTGTTTTTAAAATTTGTATCATAATTAAAGTGTGTGTGTGTGTGTGTGTATGTGTATGTGTGTGTTGAAAGATAATATAAAATGTTAAGAACAGAATCTTAAATGAAAACATTGAAAGTAGACAATACATTTGAATATTCAATAGGGGCACAATAAATTTTAAAATTTAAATAAAATGAAACATATTATTACACTTGGAAATGTTTTCTTAAACTATGTTATATAATAAGTATGTACATATGGTACATATACATACTCTAACATGTTTATTTGATTTCAACAGATCACTTCCTTTTTCTCTACGTATAAATTATGCACATATTCTGTGATGTAGTAAAATTCACTTTATCAATTTGCATATAAAAACACCTTTTTGACTTACAATCAGGTATTGAAGAAAAATAGAAAACTCTCTATAAAAGAAAATTGCAAATCCCCCCATGCAAAAAAGGGAAAACTAAAAGGAACGAATAAAAGAACTGCCACTGAATTTTTGTTGATGTCAAATATAGTAAACTAAGACATATTGCTATAGCCACATTATAAACTTTAAAGAACTTTCGAAATATTTTTCTAAAACGTTAACAATTTCGACTTGTTTCACGAATTGTTTCAATATTTTTAGTGTAGTATCAAAAGAAATTTTTAAAAATTTTCTAAAATCAAATTGATCAAAGCATGGGTCCTCCGGATGGCGCAACAGCCCATGGATGCTGTGTGAGTTATATAAGGTAGGTTTAAAAGAAAGTTCAGAAAAGTGAGCCAAGTCTAAAAAATTTTTTTCATGTATCAAAATAAATTTATAGAATCAAATATTTTCCTCTCGTCATCTTTCGGGCAAAATTTACACTTTTTCAAGAATTTCGTCCACTTTTTCGGTGCATGGTCGACCAGATTTAGGTGCGTTTTTTACATCAAAATTTCCACAGCGGAATCGATCATACCATTTTCCAACTGCCCTTTCCGATAAGGTACCTTCTCCATAATTTACACAAATTTTTTTGTTAGCCTTCACTGCCGTATAAATCTTTTCGGAGAAATAAAGTAAATTGTAATGAATTTTTCCCGATTCTGCACTCAGAAATGTCAATGGATGAAAATTGTTTACAATTATCAGAGATGTCAACTACTTTTAGCAACAAAGAGTTGTCAGATCGGACCAGTACTTACAGAGTTATCGTACTTTAGACTGCTATTTCTCTTCTCGCAACGTTCTTTTTAGCCTACCTTAGTATATTTGAATATAAATGGAAGGGAACTACCGTTTTATGGCGAGTTCGAACGGCGGTCGCTGTGGCGTAGTGGTAGTGCGTGGGACTGCTGCGCAGAGTGTCCGGGGTTCGAATCTCGGCACAGGCAAAATCAAAAAGTAGATAAAATAATTTTTCTACACGGCACCACCTCTTGGCAGGCAATGGCAAACCTACAAGAGTAAAAATTGCTATGAAAAGCTTTTCACTTCGCCGTACGGATTCGGCATTAAACTGTAGGTCCCTTCCATTCATTAACACGCACAACATGAGTGAATGCGAAAAGCTCGGCCTAGGCCCTCCATGGGCTGTTGTGCCATTAAAAGTAAATTATAAACGGCGAAGTGAATGGCAATTTTTGCTCTTCGTTTAGAAAATTTTGTATTCTTTTCTATTTTTGATTCAATTCCTTTAACATGGTTCGAAAGTAATGGATTCTTGTAATTTGTAACTAAGCGTAATTTACTTCCTAAAGTAATTTCTAAAGTAATGATTTGAATATTCAAGTACGAGTAAATATATTTAGCAAATATTAAGTATTCCATTTGAAATGAAACTATAGGAATATGACCTAATGTAGTTACATCAGTGTTTGGTTGAGTGAATAACAGGTGTTCAAAGCAAAGACAAGCTAGTGCTTAAGGGGCCATTATATATAAGCAAAAAGCAATAATGTGGACAAAAGAATTGTTTTACAATTGTTCAATTTAAATAACTCGACTAGAGTTTTTGACTTCATTTTGTAAAAGCAGTGTATGTAAATGGTGTGCTTATTTGCATATATAGTAAGCGAGTATTAAGAAAACATTAGTGTTTCTCAAATAACTGATTAACTAATTCAATACCTGTATAATACCTATATACAAAATCTGATTCTTGCTAAGAATTTAAGTTAAAGAACACTTACAATCGAAAATATAATATTTTATCACGTTAGTAAATTTTGGTTTTTGAATAGCAAATGTACCAAATTATAATCACAAGAAATCAAATAAATATAAATGTGTTTCAATCGCAAACTCATTTAATATGTGAGAGCAAAACCATCGAGTTGTTTACTCTGTTCATCGTTGTATTGTCATTTACAATAAATACGCATTATAGCTGCAGCTTTTGTTGTTGTTTCCTATACAATTATAGCTACTAATTAGATACAACTAAGTGCGATTGGCGAATAAAACGCCGCTTAGGTAATTTAGTTTTGTTTAGATATTAGCAAACCTCGAATAAACCTACTCGCATACTTTTAGGTATTAATTTTTAGTTATTTGTATTTTGTATTTTGATTTGTTTTCTAATTTATTCGCCTTATTTGCCATTACAATAACAACTTCAAACAACTATAATGGATAGTTGTTATAGCTTCTATACTGTTAATATTTTACTTCGGCCGCTTGGGCAACTCTCTTAAATACTAAATACATTACAAATAGTAAAGCTCACCAAACCCAAAAGCATTTATTTGTATACACGAGCTTTACCTGCCCCACGCAAAAATTTGCTCCAAAGCATGTTCTGAATTTAGCAAGCACACACACACCACACACACATACACACTCATAGCGAGAGAGAGAGGGCATGTTTGTCATTTTATTTAATGTTGATGTTGCGGTGCTACAACTATGGCAGCACCACCAGCAGCAGCAGCAAAAGTAACAGAAGTTATTGCTTTGCACTCGTAATATGAGCTTACATTTTACACGTGTGTGTGTGTGCGTGTGTGATTGTGTATTTTGAAGTATTTTTATTAAGCTGCTGACTTAGATTTTATTTATCAGCAAAAGCAGCTCCAAAAGAGCAAAAGAGAAAGGCCATGAAAGGAGCAATTATGTTTAGTTGGGCACATATACTTCGTTTTATCCTTGTCTCAAATTATAGTTATTTCTTCTTTAAATTGAAAAAGTTTAGCAATTCCATTAAATCTTCAATATCGACTTTTGCAAATTCCAATAAATGGCATTAAAGGAAATAATTTTTATTTGACATTGACACAGTCATAAATTGATCGATTAGTTACACCAAAAAATAATAACAAAAAACACCTTTTTGCTTTCACAATAGCAACAACTGGATTGAACTGACAACAAAAGCAAAAATAAGAACAGCAATTTCGTAGATGCACTTAAGCTGCGTCACGAAAAATGTTCAATTTCCATTATTGAATTGACATAAGCAACAGGTTGCCAATTCCTTTACGCTTGCCTCCGCCCTATCCTCGTTTAGCTGAAGTTCATTGAAAGTTGCCCTGAATGATAGTCCTTGAAATGTGCTTATATTCTTTTAAGCTAGAAAACATTGATAACTTGAATCGCATGTTATGCTGAATTACTTACCGATTAATAAAATTTAATCCGATATGCTTTTTAAATCGATATATGAGCGATTTACAAACAAATATATGCAAATTTATATTGTATTTTAATGGCAATTTTCAAAACATACGAGTAAAACAGATTTAATGAGGTTGAAAAAAAAATTCTGCAGACCAACTTGCTTACATAAGTGTCTGTTTACACTAGCGTAGGCATTAGAGACTCGAAACACGAAAGAGGCAGGTAGGTAAGGTATAAGAAAGGGATAGAAGTTTTGTGCTCGCCTCGCAATGATTAATGACATAGCCTTCAAAGCTTTCTTGAAAAAAAAACTACTAAATCAGTTTTGCTCACAAAATCATTTCATATTTTTAGGTTTAACCTTTTGGCATTATTTCCAACACTGCCACAAAAAAAAATATGTAAATACATTTTGCTTTTGTTTTTTTCCAACACTCGTCTTTCGCAATTGTTTCTGGTTTTGCAGTTTTTTTTTATAAAATTTTAAAACCACCCACAAACACCAAAACAAACACAGAACACATAACAACAAACTTTGCTAAAACTCTCACACAAGTTTGATATCGATGCCGCTTTAAGCTACCAAATGAAAATACGCTGTCAATAAGTTTACCCGCAACATTATGAAGTTATTCTGCACATCTTGTATCATGTCAATGCTTAAACATTTTACATATAAATTTGTAAATCTAATATTAATGTGTGTACATAAGTATGGGTATGTTCATGTAGATGTAGATGTATATGTTAGACACACATACGACATGTGTTCTTGCTCTTCGTATCTCCATAAATATGTCTTCTTCTTATATATGGAAATAATATACTCGTATGTGTAAACATTAGAGATGCATAAAAAATATGAACTTCTTTTCAAAAGCCGGACATAAAAAGTATGACGAATGTGAAATTCTCAGTGTTCAACACTTACTCCCTGAGCCTACAAAATACTTAAGCTTAAAGAAAGGTTCGAAAATTTACCTCCAGATAAAATCTCATATCTTCAAAGGATCGTATATAATTGAAAATTTTTGTTAACAGAGTAAATTTTTTGTATTTTATCCTAATTTTATCTTTTTAACCACATATTGTTAACATAAATTTGATACAACGTTATTCTGGGTTCTTGAAAATTACTCTTTGGAGCTTGTTCGAAAACTTCGAGTGACCACCGTACGGGAAACATGAAAGATATTACATGTAAACAAATCTTATATTCTTAAATCACAATATTTTCCTTGTAGGCATGCAACAAACCATCAAGACTGAAGGAGCGTAGGATACCTTTTTCCTAATTTTTAGCCAAAGCTCGCTGGAATTACCCATATTAACTCGTTAAGCTTTTTTTGCTGGCTGTTCTGGATTTTCAATCAACTTCGTACTGCTTTCAAAATTTAGAAAAAATTAATTTATTTCTGATTTGTTTTTTTCATTATTTGTTTGGAAAAATATTTTACCGAATTTTTTAACATTCATCAACGTATAAATCATAAACAGAGAAATTCTTTGAACGCATTTTCAGAGCAGTACAATTGAATTATGTAGAAAATTGGCGATGCTTGGAAAATTGTTGACTTTGTGAATGGTGCCGAGATTTTCGCCTGAAAAACTGTCAGGATACATACTTTGGGCACTTCCAATCTACTACATGCATACACATCAAATGCGTGGCTACGAGTGAATGTATCGATATTTTATTAGGATATGGCTTCTTTGCTCTCAATGTTGTGTCTTCATACGCCTAATTGCGTTATTGATTCATTAAACCCTTAAAGCATTATTCATCATATTCAATATTTATGTACCATAAGATGCATATGCATGTGAGAAATTACAAAGTTGTCTTTAAATGATGTAATAACAATATTTAGTTGATTACTCTTCTGAAATCGAAGCAATTTTAGTATACAAGTGATTGCAATGCCTCTCTCATTCTCCCTCCTTCTTCCTCCCACCTATAAATCTTCATTCCATTTAACACGATGCTGTGCATTCATAGGGGTACACCCTGTGTGTTGAATGTATCAATAAAAAATTAATAAAATTATGTCAGATATAAACGTAAAAAAATTTTTTTTTTTAAATATTCCTAAAGTTATGAAATCTTCATATGAAAATTTCTTGTTACTTCTTAATTAAATCTCCTATTTCGTTTTTCTTACCATGTTGCGATAAATAATAAATCAGCATCAAAACAGCCAGACGAAAGCAACTAAGCAAGAAAAAAGGTCTCTCCATTTTTTTAAAGACGAGCAGCCCAAAAATATACCATGTTTACATGACATAAACTTAAGGAGGCCGGCAAATAAATTAAATTGTATTTAAATAATTTTCTTCATCATTTATTGGCCGCTTGGAACTACAGCAAATCGAAATCCTATAAAGTGGAGATTTATGCTTTAATTGAAAGTACATGTAAGAAAATTGTAGTTGTGAGCTAACTTCAAAAATTATACCTTATGGCAAAGCATATGATATGAAAAATATTAAGTTAATAATACAGAATAAGTGAGACATTGAAATTTGACTACTTTAAAAATTATACCTACATATTTTAATAAGAAAACAAATGTTTCATGCACACATTTGGGTTAATTTGATGCAAAAAAGTAGGACTGCCTTTCTCAAACCAGAAAAAGTTGTACATCAGTATTAAACTTGAATTATGAAATCAAAAATATATTAGTTTAAATGGCGTTGAATTGAACCAATTGGAAAAAAAATAATAAGTCTAGCCCTCTAAGAACACATATTTACTTTCAGTTTTGTAATATTAATGAATTGTAATATATTAATAATATTAGTAACCTTGTGTCGCTCTGAATATTTCTTGCAAAAAAGACAACAAAACATAAATTTTTGTCAGTTTACTACCAAGCACAATTGCAAAATTATTCACCAATTGAACAATTCAGTCTGATCAACATACTTATTTTTTTTTTAAGTTTAAGTTTATCAAACCGACATTATCAAGGCAATAAAGCCAACAATTTTCCAGTCACATTTCAACAAGCCAGCAAACAAACCAAGAACATTTAAAATGTTTTGAGTAAAACTTTTCCTTTCGTTGGAATATACTACATTAGAGGTGCCTAAATTTATAATATGGAGAAAATTTAAATTCTTTGGCTTCTGACAACCTGACATCACAGGAATATCCCATTTTTCAGCCACGTCTGTGGATGTCCAGATGACTCGAAATTTCCCCTTCGTCTTATTAGAAGCGAAGAAAACTCTTTGAACTTGATTTGCGAAAAGAAAAAATTCATTTTTTGGACTCTTTTAATTTTTGGTCTCTAATAAACTTTAAATTGAACTTGAACTTTAATTACAAATCAAACGATGAAATCATGTTGGCAGCTGCTGCTAAAAAGAAGGAAAGAGAGAGAAAGAGAGAGAGAGAATGAATGGATGAAAACGGTACAATATCAAATGCGCCTGACATTCCAACAAATTTTCACATTTCAACAAAAGTAAAGTGACAAAAGTAGGTAGAAGAAAATAAATACACTATGCTGTTCTCCGTGCTTTGTAGAATGCTTGCAGCGACAACAGCAGCTGCAGTTTCCACCGTAGCAGAACAAACATTTTAAAATGTAACTCTGGGTGAATACTCGCACACTAAAAATTACAGCCGTTTCAAAAGTTTCAACGACGCAGCCGACAGCGCTGACAACGACGACACATTCAATTGTGAAATGTTTGAATATTTCCTGTTGATTCTACGCCATTTCTCCGTTGGCATACTTTTCAGAGCACCGTATTCTTGAGCAAAAGTGTTAGAAATTCTGCGTTTAATAGTCAACGAACAACAAATAGAAATGGTCAACTGTACGTTGCTAGATTAAAATGGTATTTGCGTGTGCATTTGTGGTGGTGAAAAGATGAACTAGATAACTGCAGAAATGTCAACGAATCGGGTAATGTGTAATTGTTCTTGGGCCGTAACCCCCAAAGATATACTTCGGACATTTAAAGTTTTAGTTTTGAGCACGGATTTAAGTGAATGGCAAATAATAATGTAACCACAAAAGTTTTTCAATTTATTTTTTTCTATTTTTGAGGGAAGAAATGAAAGCTATTAGTTTTTGCAAATTGGTAGGAACAATTCCTTTCAGCAACTGATAAATAAGTAAGAGTAGGTAGATACGTTTTTTATTATAATAGATTTTTCTCATTTCTGAGAAAAAATCAATTTTGAAAGTGTTTTTTTATGTGTGTGTATTGTCATTCAAAAAATATGAAAAGAAAAGTATCAACTTACCATTTCATTGCCAACATGTAAACACAATACCCAGTAAACAAATTGTAGAAACAATGTACATGAGCGACGTGGTTCGATTCTACTCAATTTTGCCATTTTTATACCGTTATCGTACCAACCATATTGTCAGATTGGCTTGAGTTTTCGAAATAACGCTATCGAAAAAAGGTAAAATTTAAGCAAATTTGGTAAAAAAAAAACATAGAAAAATTTGAAAAAATATTAAGATATCATTTGGAAATGGGTAGCTATTTTTTCTACTTCCATACAATGCCTCGGAAAAACCCGAAAAATATGAAAAAATTATGCTAAGGGAAGATAAATCTACTTTATCCAACGCCACTGATGTACACGTAAAGATTTACCCCTTTTCCCAAAACTGTATTAAAACTTTTGCCCAGATTTTAAACAGTTCCAATGTTCCGAAATAATCGATTTCCATATAGTTTTCTGTATTTATATTTACGTGCTGTTTGCGTAAAAAAAGTTGATGTGTTTTCTTTGTTGGGTATTTACTAAAGAAGAAAGTAGAACTGCACGCATTTTAAAATGTATAAAACAGCAGAGTAAGAACATGAATGGCATATGAATATGAATAGCCTAAAAGCACTTTATCCTTTTTTTTAACAAAATACTGTTGCATACTTTCAGCTTACCATACCTACATACATAACCACATATGTATGAATAAGTACACTAACAACACGATAAACTGTACACTTTAAAGTTGAAGGCTTCTTTATAAAAAGTAAATGATGGTTTAAGCCTAAAAGTATGCCACTTTTGTTTTCAATAACCAAAGAAGAGGAAACCAAATTATTATATTTTTATTTAGGTCAACAATATCATATCACCCGTTCTATTTCTGTTGCTGCTGTTCAATAGAAAAGTTTACATAATCTCATCTCATAGTCAGCATTATCAGTAATATTACCATTATCATTACGCATCCACATATCGTTTTCGCATACTATCTTTAACATTCATAAAGCTATGCATACCAACAGAATAGCAGAATAGTGAAAAAAGAAGGAGTGAAAGGAACAATGCCCTCTTTTCACACGATACCTCTAATTTGTTATACTTGTATGTACATAAAATATACATTTTATCATGTATTCTTTTGGGTGTGTGCGGTCGATGAGTGAGCGTGAGCCGGGAGGTAGAGGCTAACCAATGTTTGTATTTATGTTTTAACCAATGCTTCAACAAGAATGTGTGTAGGTATGTACTCGTACCTGAAATGAAATGAGCATATAGAGATTTGCATTATTAGAAAATACTTAAATCTTTAATGAAATATTAAATAAGTATTCTAAGATTCAAATTTATTTATTTATTCATAGATATATTTTATTTAAATTTAAATCAAACATTTGCAATGTTGAGCGTTGAGCAATCAAAATAATTTATCAATGCCCTCATCATCTGATTGTAAAAGTTATAATTTCCCTGCAATGCAACCAGCTAGCTCAAAAGCTAGTTAATTAGTTAGCCCAAATAAAACCACTACTAGTTCATTCCTCAATCTCATTCACACGCAACATACTTGTTTTTTTTTCACGCAGATGTCCTACGAAAAGACTATTGTCCTACCCTCAATATCTTTTGAGCTAACTGTTGAACTGTTGTTGTTGGTCGCTGTGGCGTAGTGGTAGTGCGTTGGACTGCTACGCAGAGTGTCCGGGGTTCGAATCTCGGCACAGGCAAAATCAAAAAGAAAAAATATTTTTTCTAGACGGCACCACCTCTTGGCAGGCAATGGCAAACCTACAAGAGTATAAATTGCTATGAAAAGCTTTTCACTTCGCCGTTCGGATTCGGCATTAAACTGTAGGTCCCTTCCATTCATGTACAAATATAACACGCACAACATGAGTGGATGCGAAAAGCTCGGCCTAGGCCCTCCATGGGCTGTTGTGCCATTAAAAGTAAAAGTAAAGTAAAGTTGAACTGTTGAATGTCGCATCCACTCATGTTGTGCGCGTTATATTTGTTCACGAATGGAAGGGACCAACAATTTTATGCCGAATCCGAACGGCGAAGTGAAAAGCTTTTAATAGGCAAAGGCAATTTGTACACTTGTACACTTGCCATTGCCGTCGATATAGGTGAAAAGGATTTTAAAGTATGTATCTACATTCCAATAATAGTAGTAGTCGAAAATAGTAGTGGACAGTATTAGGAAAGTGGAAGATAATAGTTGTAGGAAAGTAGTAGAATTAGTAGTAGAAATGGTAGTAGAAATTAGTAGTGAAAAAATAGTATCGAATAGCAGTAGAGAGGAAGTATTAATTAAAAAAAATATTATTGGCAAGTAGTAAAAAAGTAGTATGAAAATAGTAGAAAGTAGTAGTATAAAGGTAGTGGAAAAGTAGCAGCAAGGTAGTAGAAGAAATAGTAGAAATAGTTATAGTAGAATAGTAAATACACCCTCTGCTGCACCAAAACTACATCAAGATCGACCATCCTCAGCACCGTATAGAAATTCACTGAGTAATTAACAATCGCTAAAGATGTTTCAATTCAAAAAGATTACCTTAAAAGTATACTGCAAAAAATTATTAAAATTCTATGGGAGCTGCTACGCCTACTTGCCCAAAAACTACCATATTTTTCACAATAGCTACTACCAATTTACCGCCTTCGCATACAAAGCTATCATTGTGTTCTGTACAATAGTTCCACAGTTACGTCGTTTCAAGTATTTTGTTTGTATGGCAGGTGCCACACCCACTGGTTGAATTTGAATAAAATATAGCCCATATATAAACGGGTTTTGCCACAATTATTATGCCGAACGAATTTTTAAATCGGTTCAGTTATTCCAGAGATTACTGCAAACAAATACTCAAACTTTACCAAATTATAAATAAGTATTATAGTATAAGCCCTTATGTATTAGCCCTGTTTAAGTGTTACTTTTTTGTGGCTACTTTTTTTCCATAGGATTTTTCCCTTTTAAGTGTCTTCCCCTCTTGAGTACCTGAAAAGCTGACATCTTTAGCTGAAATATTTAACCTGAGTTTACTGTTGATATCAATGAACTATCCAAAATATTATTGTACGCCCTCCTCAAAAACATCAATTGTAAATAAAGCACTTAAAATCTATTGACAATTTGCTGCTCACTCTGTAAATCTCAATCACTATTATGTATGGTCTAACCCTTTTTATCACCACAACAACAAAAACAGAATTATCAATTCAATAAGAAAGACATAAGTAATACCTTAATACCTTTTCTGCTATACATTACTTGCTTTTGACATGTGACACGCATGTATTTATAACTCAATTTAAAAACAAATACTAATAATTGCAATGCCTTTGGGCATATGCATATGTATGTACATACGGTACACCAACAATCATAAAAATAATACATAATAATAATAATAATATTTTTATTATATGGTATAAATAACTACAAATTTTTTTATTTTTTTTTTGGACAAATAACAAAAACCAAATTACATTAACTTCCGTTCATATTTTTGGGTTTTGTTCTGGTTTTCTGGTTTTTATTTCCCCCCTTGCGAGGTTGTGGAACTTAAAGTATTCTTCTTTTTACTTTTCATTTCTTGGTTGGTACCGTCGACGATATTGTGCGTGTTTCATTGGCAGCCGCAGCATCAGTTGTACTGCTTTGTTGTTGCTGCTGTTGCTACAATGCTTTCAGTGTTGTTGATAATTCGGTTGGTTAACCGCGAATTTGATGCTTTTAAATTGTGTTTGCTTAAATGTTGGTTGATATTATGTATGTACCATAAATGCCGAAGCAGTAGCATAAACAACAAGGTCAAACGCAATAACTTAAGCCACAACAGCAACAGCAGCAGCAGCAGCAGCAGTCGCTGATGGCTCTATATTGGTCCAGAGTATTAGTGATTTTTCAGTGTTTATGCTTGTCTGTTACATATATATGTAATACGAGTATGTATGTACCCATCTATCTAATGTACATATATACTTATATTATGTATGTAAATATTTGTAATACTTGTCAAATATTTTGTATCGAAAAAAATTATATATGTTTGTGGAGATGAATGGATTTCGATTGTTTATTTTGCATGGAAAGCGCATGAGTTATATAACTTTAAGAGCCTCTTGATTTATTCTAATGGAAAAAATAAACTTTTGTGGGGTTTCTGCTTGGCAAAAATGATTTCAAAACTTTCGATGGATATCAAATTTAACACAATTAAAATAACTTACCTAACCAAATCAATGGTTTCACCACCTGGGGTGGGTCGTGCACGATTAAACTTAATAAGCCCTCCCAATATATTAATCAGCTTCCTGGTGGCCGTCCAGATATTGTCGATAGTATGATAGTATTCAAGCAACAACGAAACAAACAAAAAACACAAAGAGTATGACAAAGTCTTGACAGCAAAACTGCTAGTGCATCAGCTGCCACAACTTGAGACACAACAAAAGTAACAGTCACAACAACAAAGCGCATTACAAACATCATCAATAGCTTACATGCAATGTGAAAGAAGAACAAAAGTACAAAGACTACGCAAAGTAGGAACATATCATGTAAAGCAAAACTATTACCACATACAAGTACTTTGTCATTAAATTTAATTTTTTATTTCGAAAAACAAATAAGTATGTGTATGGTGCATATTAAAACCACACCAGAGAAGCTACAGAGAATGTATTTACACACACATATACATAGAAAAATATATAGTATAGAAAAACTGAGGATATTTTTATATGGTAAACAAGCAGAACATTGCGATTTCAGTAAACGTTTCACTACAACTTTAAGCATTTACGCAAAGCTAAATCTATATCGTATTATTTGCTTTTATAGTTAATGCCAGTGTGTACTGGGCTGTGACTGGGGTAGTGGTAGTGGCAGTGGAAGTATGTAATGCTGTAGTACATATGGTAGTTGTAATTTGAGTTGAAGCTAATTGTATGTGAATTAGTGACGCATATGAAAGGCGACAAAAAATATGTTTTGTATAATTTGCACTCTTTGCAGCCAGCGCTGTTTGGTGATTAAAAGGTGAATGTGCGCCGCTTTGGGAGCATGTGTGTACATTTAATCGATGTACTGGTATGCATATACTTGCATGTGCTCACCAGATACCCTGCAACCGAGAGCAGACCATGTTTCGCGCAGAGACTGAATATATTTCTAGTCCATGAATGCTAGGACAAAGACTAGTACAATGTAATGCTAGACATGACCAGATTGACATTATAAACGTCGTTCTTGTTGACACCAAACAAAGATGATTGCACTTCGGGAGCTCGCTCAAATGTTATTAATTGTTGTGTTAGTCCTCTGATATACTATATACCGACTTGTTGAAGCAGTGGCAAAGCAGCGAACAGTAGTTATTCTTATTTTGCTTTACAGGCTACTATACACTACATATTACGTACAATGCTCATGTAGATCATCTAAAAAGACCTTTGCTTCATAATCCACAGTCAATGATTCGAAAACAGTAAAACTCATAAAATTTAAAAGCAATTTATTTGTTAAAAAAAATATTAATAAAGAAAAAACAAATATCTAAAAAAGTATTTTTATTAATTTTCTTTTGCCACGAAATACTGCAATGTAACTAGTTAATGGACTAGTATATGAAGACAGCGCAGAACCAGTACTGATCCTGTCCAACAACAAGCCTGTATACATAAAACTAACTACTTAGTCTGTTCTCATATATTTGAGCTACACATGTAATCAGTTGTGGTGACCCGCGATCTAGTATAAGGCCAGACCAGTTGGTTACAGGGTACGTGCAGCATGTGTATGCACAAGTATTTGTGCACTATTCATATATATTTATACGCGGATGTATAGGTGGTATTTATGTAAGCAAAGCAATGAAGTCTCGTTAAATTTGTTGAGCTTATATGAAGCACTTCAATTTAAATATACTTACCATGTACAATTTTCTGAAACTACTTTTACTTAATACACTCTTTACTAAGTAAGTAGTACGTGTAATACCGATTTATTCTAACATACTTTCTGTTCTAAATTAGAAAACTGTTTGTAGTGAGATGAGGCTTACAATTTTTCAGTGCAACTATAATTTTTTTATTATTTTCAACTCTTAAACCCTAGAAAGATTAAGTTCGCCAATTCAACGAACATTTTTTGCTTTTCATCACTATCAATTTTAATTTCTATAATTAACGCAGTTATTATTGTTATTCTGTTGTTCTGCTGAATGATTCAATTCCAAAATACAAAACAATTTGAATTTGAAAATTCCAAAATACAAAATAATTTGAATTTGAAAATGCAGCTATGAATTCGCAGCTGTTACGACGGATTCTGGAATTCGATAAATGTAGTGGTAATATGAAAAGCAAAATAAAACTAAATAGTAAACAGAAATAAAATGCTACCACTATTGCAAATATGTATTCTTAAATACTTAAAGATTTTTCAGAATATACCCAGTCTAACGTATGAGTTAGTTCTAAGATATCCAATATCTCAATATCTTTACATAATAATTTATCTTCCAAATACCAAAGGTTTCATTTAAAAATTAAAAAATTAAAAATATTGGAAATCTTTCTTTTTCTCGCTCACATACCATATTTGATTGACAATTATGTACTTTAGGCCTTTACTTGTATTCAACGAAAAGATACGTGCACCATCCCACACAAACAGAACAAATAAAAGAAAATAAAACGAACCGACATGAATATCGTCATCATCATCATTCATGCATTTGGTAATGGTGATTGCATTTCGAAAACTGGAAAAACCGATGATGAATCGCTTTTATTTTTTGACAATCGCTCAAATTGGTAAAGCACATACACATACATACAAAGAAGCACACACCAGCTTCAATCTATACTACCATATGTATAGCCAGGCACATAGCTTCATTCTTCTCCACTGTCGATATCCTATTTGAGCTGACGGACAACAATGCAAACAGAATCGTGGTTACGTTATTTATTGATCATAGGAGTAAGACGTCATCATGGCTACACGCTCGTAGCCTCAATCTCTAGCACATTTGAAACCACAAAAGAATACAGCGAATAAATTCAACTATGGTAAAAATCATCACAAATGACTAATGGAAGTATTCGTATTGCCGATTTATTAGGCGAATATCAACATAATATCTTACAATATCTTGCATACTTCTCCAAAAGTCATTTGTTAACAGCTGCCGATGTCGCGGCACATTTGGTTGTAGTTTTAAACCTACAGAGTTTACAGCACGAATATGACAGGATGCTTCACACAGACTTTGATAACGTTTGCATTTAACATGTTGGACGTTCAGTGTGTTTAGAGATGGTTAAGCTTCGAGCTTCGAAATATTGCATATCATAAAAAAATACCGAACTAAAATATTTATAATGGAAATAATGGAAACTTTATGGTAGATCGGTTTGTATTGAAAATGTGGCAACTCGAAGGAGAGACTGGAGAAGGTAGTGAAGCTTAGTTTTTAATTTAAAGTTGAAACAATTATTTCTCATAAGAACCAATTTACTTAAATGATTGCTCCACAAAAGTTTATAATGGGTTATTTAAAACTTTGCATACTAGACTCTAGAACGGTGACGGCCTTTATACGAGTACAATACCATACCTATGACAAATTGCTTCAATACCTATGCTAAGCAAACAATTGTTTTGTCCTGGTGAACTAAATATTAACAAATAAAATTGACACAACAAATTGAGCCTAAAAACTAAACTTAGACACAATTAAGAACAGACACATCCACATATGGTATTTTGTAAAACATATTACGGGCATCTACGCTCCCATGCATGGTTAAATATTTCAACTACTTAAAACTAAAAAGTATTTCATATGCTTGGGGAAATTTCGTAATATGCATAGCCACTCACAACATGAAACTCTTGAGGCCAAAATCACATAACCACTACATTCATAAATACATACATACATACATACGAGAATACCTATAAGCACTGATAACCTAACCCAACTAACACTATGTACATAATACATTTAAGACACATTTCACCGTTCAAATATGAAGCAACAACAGGTTGCTTCATTTTTACTGCCACACATTTTTACAAACACATTTCAATTTACGTGCAGATGTACTCGCATGTAAGTAGGTGAAGAAGCCTAAATGTATGTGGTTCGAAAAAGGTCATTTGGGCAGTTATTGCCTGCTACCACGACTCTTGCTCAGCGACCTAAAAGAGCTGATACAGTTATAGCCAAAATAGCCCTAAAACCTTTTATCTTGGTTAGCCTTTTTGTGGACAAATGAGGCATTGGCACTTACATACATACTTACTCGTCCGTATCTGGAAACTATGCTTCTACTTATATAAGCTTTCTCAAGCAAATGCGTTAAACCTTATGGGAACGTTTACATTGTCACAGTTTGGTTAAAGTAGTTTGCTATATGGTATGTTTTGAATACAAAAGCAAAGCATATTTTGGGGCATACACTAACTGTTTAATGATATTTTTAGGAAATATTCAGTAGGTTACAAATTGTACTTAAATCGTACGTATCGATGTTAATTTTAGTATGATGCTGTTTGCACTGGGGCAAGCATGAAAGACTGTGCGCGAGATATAGGTAATAGTATAGTAGTCAGAAACAGACTAACTCATTTTGATTACCATACTTTTGTACCTGTCTCTCTCGCACAGTCTTTCATGCTTGCACCCGTGTACCATAAACAACCTCTATGAAAATATTATTTGAAAGTAAAACTAGAGTCCAAAATTAATGTAGGTGGCAATGTGTTTTGAATATTTTAACAAAAACAAATTGATAAAAAGGCAGAATTTAAATACACTTACTTTGTTAATAAGCTAAAAGTCAAAGTAGCAAGGGAATTAAAAATGCATTATGAGAGACATACATACATACATGATACTAAGTAAGTACTAGAAGAAAACTTATGTATTCTTTTTTAATATACATACTAAGTAGTACATAGGTGGATGAAGATAAATGGAGTTGAATTGGATCTGATCAGAATACTTAGTATAAAAAATAAAAAGGAATTATATGTACTTCCGGTTTCTTCTTCACTTTCGTCACTCCAGAAAAATCAATAAGATGAAATAACAATAATGATTGCATTTTCCTTCCTTACCCGCTTTGCGTATATAAAAATACTTTTATTTTCTCAAGCTAAATTTGCATGATGACAAAAATCGTTTAACACATTGAAATGAATTCATTTGTAGCAATATGCTCTGGCACCAACAAAACGATATTAGGAAGGAGTATAGGAAGCAAAAAAAAGGGAGAAATTATTGAATTATTTATGAAAAGGCAAATACCAACTATAATAAGTACTAAAATATGACATGCAGTAGACATGCATTGTCTTGGAAGAAGTTTATTGTGCCAGGACGAGTGCAAGTATGTACGAGTAAGTAATGATGGCGCACAATGGGACAGAATGCGTCAAAAGCTTACAAGAAATCAAAAATTTTAATTTTGATCCCAAAAACAATAAATTATCTATTTGCATTTCCTTTGCCCGCACACCTTCTCAAACATAATTGGAGCCATGCGAACCATTCCAACAGCAAGGTTTATTAGTACTCACACTTCTTCACATTCAGTCCCAGACGATCCCAAACAAGGGAATCTTTGAATCGAACAAAAATTTCACATTCTTTAGAGACAATATCAAGAAATTGCTTTGGTGACGGACAGCATGCAGCCATAGTTCAGTTTTGTAAAAAGATTTAAAACCGAACTTAGTAACTAAAAGATCTGAAACTTATAAGATAGACTAGCATATGATAACATTGTACACAGACGGTTCACTTACGGATAAAGGGACCGTAGCTGGAGTATTTGACCCTAAGATAAAATACTCTGAGCTAATTGGCAATTACACTAGTATCTATCAACAGGACATATACGCAATCGATAGGTGTGTATACTTCAATATCAAGCGGAACTACCATGACAATAACATTGCGATCCTAACCGATAGTCAAGCGGTTACACAAGGCTCTCAAATCTCACCAGGTAACATCAAAACTAGTGACGGTGAGTCTGGAGAAACTAAATACTCTCGGCTTATATAATCGGGTTTGCATCTTATGTGTTCCAGGGCCTAATGGAGTTTGAAAGAAATGAAATAACTGATATAAGTACTAGCAAAGAAAGGAGCAGCAATTCCTTGAACCATTCAGCGGAATGGAAATAGAAACCTTCTCTCTATTTGTTAGGAGCGAGGGGAAAAAAGCTAAGAACTACACTGGGAAAACAGACCTGAGCTAGAACATTCGAAAGCACTTTAGAGAATATACAATTAAAAACGCTTCAGGAAATGTTTGAAATATGAATTTATCAAAGAATAGTTTAAGAATCATTGAAGGAATACTAAAAAGGCATTGTAGGTTAAACTAATACGATAAGGAGTCTGCGAAACATATCTTGGAATATGTCCGACACATTCGTACCAGAATTTAATCTAAACTCCATAGAAGTAGGAGGCTGGACTTATGGAAATACTAAGTATAAGTTCATGAAGGGGCATAACAGATCTTATAGGTAGAAGTCCATCCCACACATCATACCCTCCAACGAAAGCAAATGGCATATATAAGCTAGGATTTAGCTAGATGTAGATAAATACCCTTGATGGAGCATACATACCTTCGGCTCTACAAAAGTACTCGATAGACTTTTTCGTCTACGTGACAGCTGTTGGGAAAAGCAGAGGAAGTGTACAATACCGATTTTAAAAGGTAGAGCATCACTAAATGCTATTTATTATTAATCAAACAAAGTTGCATAGGACTCATGCAAGATATTGTGATGAAATTTTGTACAAAAGTTTTCGTAGTGAATGTAATACCAACTTCCTGAGCTCTATGCCCCCAGTGCAGCGTATTCACAACAACAAACCTCCCATGCGCTCTGCCAACCAGTCTCCCTCGCGCTAAAAAGTATGCATTGTGAATTTGATAAACGTATGTGTTTAAAAATATTATTTAAAAAGAAACCTAGCAACTTTAACTTGCACGTCGCTACTTTTCAGCACAAATAAATGTGTATGTGTGTTTGGATATAGCATATTTTACATATACATACATAAATATCTAGTTTTTGTTTGAGTCTGAGTCTGTTGCAGCAAGTGTTTGTACAGCAATTCAGTACGTGTTGCAAGAGTGTAACGTTTGCACACTAGACTACATTAAACTGTTAAGGGAAGGGGAAGGGGGGGAAGGTGCAAATTGTGCAGTGAGGGGGGGAACAACAAAATGAACGGAGAATAGCTACAGTGGTGACAAATAATAAAACAATATGTGAATGCACTTTAACAATACCATAAGAATGATGCTCATGCCAACCAAACTTCCTTTTACTCATTTTTTACAACGTAGCTTTGTTTTCTACATTGTAAAGTAAATTCAGTTAGAAAAAGATAAAGGATATTATAAGGAGATAAAAACAAGCGTGTGTATTATGAAGAAGAAATGCAAACGAATGAAAATCCTGTCACTGAGTGTGTGCATGTGTGTGTGTGTGTGTTTGAGTGTGTTCGTTGTTTGAAATGTTGCCGCGTTTTATTTGAATATTTATTTCATCACAATATTTATGAACGGATGCCATGAATATTTGAAGGTGATTCGTTTTTACTTCAATGTGTGATTAATTGAATGCATATTCTTGCATACTTAGAGCTAAAATTCAGTGATTTTGAAAGGGAAATAACAAATATTTATGTAAGTACTTTGTATGTAAGTAAATGTAGAAAGTTTGTGTTAAACTTTCTTCAAGTCAATTTGAAATCAAAAATCCACACATTTTGCAATGTGTTCTCTATACAAACAAATACTTTTAGGCGCTTTAAAACTTTTCACTTTCGCTTTTTTCTAACCATTCAGCCCAACTCAAGAGCAAAACTTTTTATTCTTCTTACTTACAGCATCACTTGGGTCGACTTTTAAAAATGTTACTGAAACGCCAATTATTTAACGCTCTAACAGCAGTTTTCCTCAGTTTACTTTATCAGGAAACACCAGCCGAGATGATGGCAGCATCCGACAGTACGTATGGTATACTTGAATAAATTATTTATTCGCAATCACGCACTAAACTCACACACAACTGCACACATACACACACTTTTCCGCTTTATCTTGCAGATACTATCAGCGATCTTTATGATAATCTGCTACAACGGGAATACGCCGGGCCCGTCGTCTTTCCCAATCATCAGGTGGAGCGTAAAGCGCAGCGCTCACCATCGCTACGTTTACGTTTTGGCCGGCGCACCGATCCAGACATGTTGCCCAGCGCTGAGAAACGTTGGTTCGGTGATGTTAATCAAAAACCGATACGTTCACCGTCATTACGTTTACGCTTTGGCCGCCGCAGTGACCCATCGATGCCATTGCATAGCAACTTTGATCTATTGATGAATGATTTAGCCGATGAGAATGACGCTGATGCTGCAATTGATAATAACGATTTATATGATGAATATGAGCGTGTGGTGCGTAAGCCGCAACGTTTGCGTTGGGGACGCAGTGTACCATTCGAGGGTGGAGATAATCGATTGGCTGACGTCGAGGTGAGTTAAATAGCAGATGAATTGGAAAAATGTTAACATGCATACACACAACGAGTCTGTACGTATATGTCAATTTTATGCATTTTATGCAATTGTAGAATGAACGCGAACAACAACGTCAACGCACCGAGGACTTATTTAACTCCCTAATGAGCAACTCAGATAAGTTACGTAATATGCTGCTGACACTACGTCAATTCGATGCCGCTGAAAATGGTGCCTTTGCCACTGCTGATGACTCTGGTGAATTTCAACGTGAAGGACGTAAGCCAGCACCATTGAGATTGCGTTGGGGTCGTAGCACTGGGGGCCGCAATAATCTTGCAAAGGAACTTGTAGGTGGAAAGGACCAGGACCAACAAAAACAAAAGGTATTAAATTCGTAAGGTAGTTTATTTATGGTATACTTATTAACATAATGAACCAACTTGAATCTATAGCGATAACAATTCCGGCAAAATACTCATATCTCTCAACCTTAGGAATTAGTTTAACAAGAAAATCTCTATGATTCGTTTTATACCTATTATATGTATTCTTCTCTCATATAATACTTATTTAACCAAAATATATTATTTATAAATTTCTCTTATTCCTTTTAGAAATCACAAATCACTGTGAATGCTGAAAAGACAGAAGAAGCTCAACGTACTCAGGGCAAAAATTAAACAAATTGGAAATAGAAATAAACACAAAGAAGCGAATACAAACAAATTAAATAATGATGCTAAATTAAAAACTAAAACTAAAACTAAAACATATACATATACATATAATATTTATTTAGTTAAGGGAAAAAACTGAAAAGTTACATTTATACTTATCCATAAACTTGACAAGTGTTTCTTTAATGTCATTCATTTTTAATTTTTCACTGTTGTGCAATTCAAAATTAGTTTCTTATGCATTAGTACCACAATTAAAATGAAATGTAAATAACAAATTTTAATGTAGCGAACACTTAGTAAAACACATTGAAAATTCATGTGTTGAATTTGAAAAGAAAAAGAAATTCAATTAAATTTATATAAATGTACTTAGAAAAAGGTTTTAAACTTGGCCCCTGGAAACATCATATTATTACGTATATATATAATTACTATTATTATTATTATTATTATTATTATATGCAGTTATGTATTGTTATAACCTACTCTTACTTACAAGCTACTACATAACAAACTACATACGATAAATATTAAACATATTTCTGTGCTCACTTAATCGCAAAGACAAAATCAAAAAATTATATTACTACTTATGTATATGTTAATAAAATAATATGGCATATAATATATACATATATAAGATATAGTATTACTACTATAACTACATACATATATACAAGCTATTTAAATCAAAACTTAAGCATAAATATACAGAAACCAATTGAAAATAATGAAATTTGTGTAATGCTGCTAAAGAAAACATTTTATTTAGGTTAATTTAGGAGAGAAAACAAACGTTCTTGTTTAAATTTACACCATCATTGAAAAGAACATTTTTAATATATCCTTTTTATCCCCATTTCGACAACACAAAAATTTATTTTTACAAAAAAACACCAACCCCCAAAAACATACTACAAAAAAAAAAAATACCCAGCAAACCAAAGTTACCGAAATCTAAACGTCTCGCTAATGGATTTCCTATAACATTTCTTCTTTTGCGATCCGATTTCGCAACTAGATCGTTAAGAAAATCGCAAATTCTATTTTCTACGTTTTTGTTCATAAAATCTAAATACTAAAGTAGATATTTTATATTTTTTGTAGTTAATCATGCTTTCATTTTAGAGCTGTGATTTATAAAAAAAAAGCTCAGGAAACTCATATTTTCCCACCCATTTAAAACGAGCATCTTAAAGAATTGACTTGATTTTAATCATTTTAAACTATCAAAACACCTCTACTTTACTTTTAATGGCACAACAGCCCATGGAGGGCCTAGGCCGAGCTGTTCGCATCCACTCATGTTGTGCGTGTTATGTTTATACATGAACATCCTCTTTGTATCATAACATCCTCTAGTAAATTTCGCCCATCGAAAATAAGTTGGGCCGAGTAAAGATCAATACCAACTCAGATCAGTTTGCTTTCTTCTGATTACACCAGATAATACGAAAAAAAATTGATTGAAAAAATAGAAAGCAAACAGGATTCTGGAATAATTAGTCAAAGAATGACTAAGTTGACCAGCGAGTCGACGAACGAGAAGTTCCGATTTTTTTTTAGTCATATCGAAAGCAGTGATAAAATAAGAAAGAATATAAAAACCACCTGTTCCCTGTCTGGAAAATCCCTCTCGCATCTACAAAATCACTGCATCAAAATTCAAAAAGGGATTCGTGACTGTTTCTAAATTGCTGCTCCGTTTTCTTTCAAACAGTTCATAACAAGTTACGAATTAGTCGGAATTCTGACAAAGTCGATAACTTTCGTTTGCTGGGTAATTACACGTGTACATAAATGCATGCAAATAATGTATGCATGGGTGAGTTATTGATGCGACTAATATTATAATTACTAGGTATTATGAAGCAAAACTCTATCGCATACACATACACACACATACACTTACATATGCACACACACACAAAACTGGCACAAAAAGTAAACAAACATAAATAGTTGAAAAAATAATAATAATATAGTGAAATATAAATATTTATAAATGTAAATAAAGAATAATTAATTAATTTTATTTCAAAATAAAGTTTGAGCATTTCAAAAACTAAAGCAGAAACCTAATATTAATGCCTTTCAAATCTATACGCTTTAATGTACATATGTAAGTCAGTGCGGGTGCCTGCAGTTCACAGCAGAGTCCAAACAGTGAAAGTCTAACAGTAGCAATGAGAAGTTATGCTAATTTTATTGCATCCTGTCACAATGGAATGGCGAGTTCTTTCGAATATAGAACCGACACAATAGTCTTTAACTCAACCAAAGCCTAACGACGAAAGTGAAGAGCTTATCATTAGTGCAATTTTTTTAGATTTACCGTCAATGCTTTTAAAAATATTTAAGGCAATGATCTCAAAAACATTATTCAGAGTAGGAGTACTAGAGTTAATAAAAACAAATATGCAAAGTTTTTGGAAAATAAGATGTTCAGTTTAAATCCATTTGAAGTAGCTGTTACAAAACTGTATAAATATTTAGCAAATAGTTCAATGAAATCTCAATTATTATGTATCGAGAAAATCGAGAAAAATCAGACGTAAAGGAAATGGAATTTCAACAAAAAGGTCATTGAATTTTACAGCCAAGAAGTCGGATCTGAGACCAATAATTATAGTATAGTAGTATAATTATAGTAGTATGTCCCAGTTGCAGTCATGAGTGGATGTGAAACACTCGTCCCAGGCCCTCCATGGGTTGCTGTGCCTTTAAAAGAAGAAGAAGAAGGAGGATCTGGAAACTACAATAATAATGTGAAAAAACCTCTAACCGAAGTGTCGAAAAATCTGACCATCTGGTCACACTAATTTAGATGACAAAAAAAAACCCATCCTAAATATGTTGGGACGAAAGTTTTAATACCAACTCAGATCAATTTGTTTTTATGCACTGACAATGCGCTGATTGGAGAGAATAACACAAAATTTGGTTTCCTTTACAACTTCAAATTGTTATTATTATACTTTATATACTGGGTGTAGTGAAAAATATCAAAAACGCCGTAAAGAAAATTAAAATCATTACATATACAACGAAAAGGGTTATTCTTAGCATAGTTTTTTCTACAAGCATCAAGTTTAATAGGTGTAGGATATGTAGAACAGCGATTTGGAACATTAATTTTAATTTCAGTCAGCAAAAACGGTGAATGTAAACAATTATTAACCATTTAGCTCACGAAGAGTGTTCGCAATCGAAAAACGGTTTAAGGCGTTGGACTCCCAATGGCCCAATTGCAGGGCAAAAACATGAGCCTTTTTTGTACCCTGAACACAGAGTAACAGAGTATGTATGGTATAAAAAATTTTATCCTCAAATATCCATGACATATTAGTTGATTTTCAGAAAAACCTGGTCATAATTCAAGGAAACTTCACTTTTACATGAACTACGGTATATAAAGATATTTGGGGTCACTGATCGCGATTTTGTTGTCAGATATTCAAACTGGCGGAAACGAAATCGCCCACATATTGATCAAATATTCAATCGATTTGAAGAGTTATATTTTTTTATTATAGTATGATCACGATTTTAAAATAAAATTTCGAAAAATCATAATAACGGATACAATGGCTGGCAATTTTGAAAAATATATAAAAATATCTTTACGAATCGAAACAAAATCCTAAACTCTAAAGTTTGATGTTACGCAAGAGTATGTTCTTTTTTTCTGTTTCCACTTGCAATGTATTTCTCACATAATATGTACATATTGTCCCATTTCTCCGTTCCAGAGAATGCGATCACTTCTTTATTAAGAACTAAAAAATTTTTTAATAAATTGTTATGTGCATTATATGCATTATGTACTATAGATGTAAAAATTATTTGTTGTATAATTAATAATTACTTTTGCACAACGTATTCGTATGTATGTTTGTGTATGTATTATAAATTTAGCATTTAGCATGTCTCAATGAAAAACGCTAGTAACTTCCAAATAGGTTTTTCCTTTTTTGAAGTCGTTTAGATTACAAAGTGACAAATGTAAGAGATTATACTAAAAACGAAAAATTTTGCTTAAATATACAAAAAGAAACGAGTTAAATTTCACGAAAAATACAGCATAAAATGGTACAAGATTACGAAAGAAGCGCCACCCAAGACATTAATCCAATACTAATCTTTAAGATGTCGAATTTTAAAATCTTCTAAGTCTTCTTGCATTATTAATCGCAAGTTGTGATCATTTGCCAAATGCAACATAGAGTAGAAAGCCACCGATGTTGATGTCGCCTCAACCATACTGGGAGTGAGTAAATCGGGTAGATGTTTATAAGTCTCCTTAAAGCTAGCCATTCCCGTTTCGTACTGTTCGTTTTTAATATTTGCGTGTGTGGGTATCTCCGACTCATCAATGGTCCGTTTCATTTGTATATTAATGAGTTGTATACAGCATCGTTTGAGGTTTTTCATATCGATGACTTTCGCTCGTTTCGCGAAAGGTACAATAATTTTGGTCACCTATACAAAGAAAGACACACAGACTATAAATATATTCCAGCAGTTGATATTTAGCTTTGTCTACTCTACCTGACTTGGAGCACCTTCAAATTCGTTTGCAATCTCAAGCACTGTCCCATTTCCTATATTATCAACATCCTCCCCGAATACATGGTCTTCAATTGGTACATTTGCATCGCTCGGACTCGTTTTATTTAGAGCATTTGTAGACATTGTAGAGACATTCATGAAATTACCACTGGCACTGTCGTCAGAGAAATGCTGATCGAAATGATTATACGCTGCCGTCTCGACACCGTCATCAGCATCATGCACATCATCTGCGACCAATGCACTCTGTATTTCATCCTTCACGTCCTCAACTGACAGCCCTGGTGCAAATTCATATTTGAAAAACATTTGCGGATCTAGTTGGAAATCTGTTGGAAGCTTAAGTTTACGAGGGTCCCATTTCTTTTGGTAGTTAGTTTTACGCGGCTTATAATTGTTGTCCAGTTTAATAAATTGGTCATCATGAAATTCACTAAAGTTCAATTGCCTCGAACGAGTTTTATTTAAGTGCGTGCTACGCGCACGTTGGTTAACTGTCGCACGGCCACCAATTTGAGTGTTTCCTCCTTGTAGAGAAAGTGTAGAAGGCCGCGTGCGGACACGCTTAAATTTCCAATGAGATGGGCCTGCCCAAAATTGTGAAATTTTGTCGAGCGGACGATATGAGTATTCCAACTTTGAATTTGCATCTACGGGACGTAAATCATCAATCTGTACCGCAGGCTTACGCAGCCCTCGGCAATTATTGATTGCTGTGCGTTCTTCTATGGTCAAATCATCATCCAAAATTTCATAATCGACGTCAATCATTGGTGTTTGCTCACTCGATGTCGGTACAGGCTCACACTCTGCATTGATATCGAAGGCCATGGAAATCATATCAGCATCTGCAGCACCTTCGGCAGGAAAATCATCTCCACCACCGATGCCTTCGCCATAGTTAAAATCAAAATCTTTGTCATCTGCGATAACCTCAGGGGTATCACTAATGGCATAACCTCCATGCAGTGGACGCAATTGCAAGTCATCTTTCAATCTTAAAAGACGTTCGCAGGGTACTTTGTCTGTGTCATCGCTCAGTGCCACCTCCGCTGTATAGTCGTACGATGGCTCTAACTGTCTGGCGTCCCAAAACTTAAAATTAGTTCGTAATCGCAATTCCGAATCAGTGGTTAGCAAGCAATTATTCATTAAACGATTCGAAGAATTGATGGAACCAACAATTGAATTAAGTTTGCCAAATACAGGACACTGCATTGGCACTGTGTCCAATCGAGCATTCAAAGTTTCTTTATTTTTCGTGATTGTGGATTTCGGTTTTCGCGTACGTTTTTGTTTTGTTTTTTGTACTGCTGCTTTTCCACCATCTGCTCCCTCTTTTGCACCAGCCGCTGAGCACTTGGGATCAGCAGAACCATCTCCTCCCGTCGCCACATCATTATCATCATCGTCTTCGATTTGCCGCTCATTAAATCTTTGTGCATTCAAGCCGGCAGACATACGTAGTACATCGATATGTACTGAGTCAACACGCAAGCCATACACTTTAGAAGATGCCTCCAACGAGGAACCAGCAACCTAATAAAGTAATTGTTTACTAATTAATTGCTTCAATCGCTGCCAAACTACCTTAACTAAGTTCCTACCTTAAAATTATTTATTGATTTGTGATGTCTGTCCAGCAACGTTGACAAAGTATCAATAAGCGACAAAGACCATGCATTTTCTCGACTCAACTTGTTGCTATTGTAGATCTCCAAGCATTTCTTTATTGTTTCACTAGATTCAATTGTGCTGCTGGATGTATCAACTGTTACATTGGCATTAAGCAGAGTTCGACGACGAGCCTGACGGCGCTCTTCTTCGTCATCGTTGATTGCCACCACATTGTGTGCGGCATCACGAAATGTTCCAACTTCAGAGCGCCGCAATGGTGAGTCTGTGTTGGTCGGTGTCATTGCATTCACGACGCTTCTATTGTTGTCAACTTTGCTGTTAGCTTGTTGTTTTTTCTCTTCCTTCGTATTCTGCAAATACATGCGAAAAGAGGTTACAGCCATTAATTCGCTCCTTAGTGCCTAGTTTCGTAAATGATAAATTGGTTAAATAATTAAACAATTTAGGCACAATTTTCGCCTTTTTCGGTTTTTTGTTTCCTTTACTTGACTTTGCTGTGCCAATTTACGTGAGCGTCGCTTGTTTCTTGCTTACGTTTTACTCACCTATTCGTAAGTTTTTGCACAATATCTCAACTCTGTGCAAACTCTGTGTGCAACACTTTTATCGTTTATGAATATTAATGCACAAATATTTATTATATTTTAAGTTAATTAAACTTTCTACGCAATTTCCCGCTTGTGTTTTACTTTTTATTGTGTCTCACTTCGTCTTGCTTGTTTAGCTATTGTCAGTTGTTTTAAATTAAGAAAAACTGTACAGTAATACAATTTCACATGTAGATGGCGCACTCTTCCACAATTTTGCCAGATAAGTAGGGGAAATTGGGACAAAATTCGTCAGTTTTCAAACCAAACCCACGTATAAATAATTAAGATAATCCAAGGAATGTAATCCTGTGAGAAAATTTGTTTCTGGAAATTGTTCTACATTTTTCCGACTATTATTTGTTTATACATTATTACTTTTTATTTTTTTGTATGTGGAAAAAAGCAATTTGTTATCACTTGATGGATTTGCTATTGCCTGTCAATTGGTGTACTTGCATACTTTCTTGCAGCCGCCATTCAGTCCATATATTACAAATTCGCACCTTACTACAACAATGATTGTTCAAAGTACGAATAACAATAAAGCAAGAGTGCAAAAATATGAATGGCCAAGAAGAGAACTGCGAAAGGGTTGCAGTAAAATTAGTGAGGTCGTGGTCGTGGTTGTGGATATGCTGGTCTTCGCTCTCGTGCTCGGTCTGTTGGCAACACTAAGCTCGTTGCAGAGTTGCTTTTGGACGAAATGCAGTTTCTGTTATTATATAAATCTATAAAGAAAATTATATCCACTTTTAAATATTAAAAATATTCGCACCCTTTTCTGCAAATGGTTCGCATGTTTTCGTAATAATTTTCATAAATTGTTGCTCCTTTTTTTCTAAAATAGCTCATTGTCACCCTGAATACTCGTCGCGTTCGACTTTCATTTCACCGAGCATATTGCGTTCGTTGTGGGAGTAGGTAAAAGCTCGGTGTAACAATTTCATGCTGTTAGTCGAGCTAAATGTGAATATATGTATATATCCACGGCCTGATCATGAATTTCGTATCCCCGAAAGCTTTCCACCCAAAATCTCGAAATTTATGCAAGAAAATGCTACCTCCGTGGGACCAACTAATGCTTCATAACCATAGACCATACGACCCGTTATTATATACATTGCATTAATATGAAAAACTAATCCAATTACTTACCCTTTCATTCCGATTTTTCATATTTTACTATCGCAGAATATTTATTTCAACACTTTTCACGAAAAAAATTGTTTTTAATTTTTTATTCACTACGAGCTAAGTTTAAAATTTGTAAAAATTATCTGACATTTTTTTCTGAACATGTTAACTTAAGTTGGGCACGGTGGGATTTCACAACTAGATGGCGTACGTCCACCAGTGCTACAGGGTGTACATCTATAAAACTTGACAATAATGATTAGGGGAGATAATACGGACTAGTTTCCGACCGGAGATGTTCTTTTGGCAAAGCCGAATACAACAATTTTGTGTCCTCGACGTTAATTAATTTTAACAATTATTAATGTTACACTGACAACAGTTGCCTCAGGGTCAAATGTGTTCTGCGCCAAGGCATTGTTCTACTCACTTGAACCTGCTCAAATCTGTCGCGAATGACCAAAATTACTCTCTCAATCTCTTCTTTTTCGTTTCTTCATTCATATTTTTTGCTTAGTTAAAATCTGAAAATGTTGTTCTTATTTCTCTTTGTCAAGTGAAAATGCACTATAGCCAATCAGATCACAGCATAAAGTCTGGTATGACGTACTTTCGCAATTGATTCATTTTTGACCAAACAAATGCGCTTTCTGTTTTCTTTCTTGAAAATCCCGTCATTGTATTGCATCGTACCACTGTGCGCCGTTGCCAAGTAATTGAGATCGGCCTAGAGCCGGCATCAACAAACCTCGAAGGAAACGTCATCAAACCATTGAAGAGCAATAGTGTGTGTAGCAATTTTTTTGTTGAATTAAGGAAAAATATGTTTGTTAAAACTGCCATTAGAAAGTACACACATGCTTTGTAACATAATATCTGAAAAATGATTCCAATTTCTGTCAGAAAATTGTCGGTAAGCTAAGCAACAAAACATCAACTGAATGCGGGAGAGTAACTCACGAATCTATTTTCCAGCTGCTGCTTTTTCTGCTCATAGTTTGTGCATATGCTAAATCAAACACAAAGAATGCGGTGCTGGAAGACGTTGTCGACTTCAAAGATTTCAAGAAGTTGTTGCGTACCAAAACAAATGTGCTCGTACTATTCGTGGCAAGCTTAAAAGAAGCATCGGCGGAGCTGAAGGTATTCCGCGAAACTGCCGCCACCGTCCGTGGCACCGGTACAATGGTTCTAATTGATTGCTCGCAAGCAGATCGTAAGAAGCTTTGCAAGAAGCTAAAAATTACGCCGGATCCTTATGTTTTGAAACATTATAAAGATGGAGATTTCCACAAGGACTACGAGCGCCAGGTAAGCGTAGGATCAATGGTGAATTTTATGCGTGACCCAGCCGGAGACTTGCCATGGGAAGAGGATCCTGCTGGGGCGAATGTTATGCATTTCTCCGATTTTGGAAGTTTCACGCGACACTTGCGCAAAGATATGCGACCGATGTTGGTGATGTTCTATGTTCAGTGGTGCGGTTTCTGTAAGCGTTTGAAACCAGATTTCTCCAAAGCAGCTACCGAACTAAAGGCAAAAGGGGAATATGTGCTGGCAGCAATGGATGTGGAAAGAACTGAAAATGCACCTGCAAGGAGAGCGTATAATATTACAGGTGAGCTGAGCAGCTTCTTCATTACGTATTCAATATTTATTGTAATTACTTTGTCCTATTTACTTTGTCAGGGTTTCCCACCATCTATTACTTTGAGCGCGGTCAACTCAAAAAAACGTACGAGGGTGAAAACAATAAGGCAGGAATTGTTTCTTTCATGCTGGATCCAAGCGCTGCTCCTGCACAAAAAGCAAAAGAACTCGAATGGTCCGCTGATACAAATTCGGAAATTGTACACCTAACGACACAAGGTTTCGAACCCGCAATTAAAGACGAAAAGTCCGTACTGATCATGCTATATGCACCCTGGTGTGGCCATTGCAAACGCATGAAGCCGGAATACGAAAAGGCTGCCCTAACAATGAAGGAGCAAAATATTCCAGGTGTTTTGGCTGCACTTGACGCAACCAAGGAAACAGCTATCGCTGAAAAGTATAAGGTGCGGGGATATCCAACACTTAAGTATTTTGTAAACGGCGAATTCAAATTCGATGTCAACGTGCGCGATGCAGAAAAAATTATCGACTTTATGCGCGATCCAAAAGAACCACCACCACCGCCACCCCCTGAGAAGCCCTGGGAAGAAGAGGAGGACACCAGCGTGTTATTTCTAAATGAGCATAATTTTGGCAGTACATTAAAGCGGAAAAAGCACGCGTTAGTTATGTTCTATGCACCGTGTAAGTACAAATTTCAGAACCAGTTGTAAGAGCCATGCTTTACAACTTCTCACATACTCTCTATCGCTCTAGGGTGTGGGCACTGCAAAAACACAAAACCGGAATTCACTGCTGCAGCCAACGCTCTCAGTCACGATCCACGCATAGTCTTTGCCGCTGTCGATTGTACCCGATTCGCTGGCATTTGTGCGGCACACGATGTCAGCGGCTATCCAACAATTAAATATTTCTCATATCTTAAAACGAAAACTGACTACAAAGGTGGACGCAGTCGCAATGATTTCATCGCTTACATGTCCAATCCGGATGTCAGCGCATCAAGCATCACCACCACCATCACCAGCGAAAAGCACGAGGAATTGTGATGAAAGTGTTGATTGATGGTTAGAATGTATTTTAGTCTAATGAATTGTAATTTTCTTGTGACTTGAACGGAAAAACTATTTTGAAAGTGTTTCCTCTTACAAACTTTTGATTTTGCTATTTTATATACTTATTTTCTACTTTAATTGTGAAATTGTAATCTCATATTTGTGTTATTTGATAAAGTGTTCTAATATCTTCCACTATTTTTATAACTTTTTATACATATTTTAATAAATTTATTTTTCCAACATCTTTAAGAAGAAGCAGTGCAAGTGCTGTAAATAAATGGAAAAACTGTAATACATTAAACAAAAAGTACTCAAGTTTTGAATAATTGATTCAATGGGTTCCTAGAAAAGATTGGGTTTATGCCTTAACTTTGGGCTAGTAACATATGTGATGTGTGTATTAGATCATTTTTCTCCCTTTCAAGTTCCATCCTGCTACGATCTTAACCTTTTCCTACAAGATCGTAACCCTACTTAATCACTGCACTATGATGATTCTCATACCAGCTGAATTTTTCTTTTGTTACGCAGGAGGCCGATGAAAGCCTTCAATACTTGTTGGGATCTTCCATTTGCTGACTCCTTTCATTCATTCTCATATAGCGATATTGCACTACACTTCGTATCAAATCATTAATAAACATTTTATATTTTTGTTCATACGAATTTCCATTCATATCTTGTTTTTTGTTTTATTTTTTCGTTAATTCCACGGTTTTAAAAAAATGGAATTTTTTAATTTTTTGCAAGATACATCCACATAAATTAGTAGTAAACCACAAATCGCATCGCGTAGTAGAGAATTTACCGCTTGCCGCCAACGCGAGGTGCAGACTTCTGAGAAACCTTAGCGGCCTTTTGTTTTGCTGGTGCCTTTGCTTTTGTTAGAGTGGGTTGGGTAGCTTTTTTGGCAGCCTTTGTAGCGCGCTTCTGCTCCTTGGCTACTTTAATGGCTTGTTCGCGTTGCGCCTTTCGAACTTCTGGTTGCATGTTACGCTTGGCAATAATTTCAGCCAATGAGGCGCCAACAATTGCACGCTGGAACTTTTGTGTTCTGCGGGTACGTTTCTTTTGAGCCTCCTCCTCAATGCCCTTACGATGCTTGCGGCGATACAGCACAGTCCAGGTCACCTTACGTGGATTGCGTTTCATCAGGTAGGAACGTTCACATTTCTTGTCCAGGAAAGTGAAACTCTTTTTAAGGAGGAAAGAGACAAAATTAAAGCTAGTTCAAATGCAATTATTAAAATATGTGCTAGTTACCTTCCCATCGATTTTGACCATGGTCTTGCCATGACCGGGGTAAATTTTGTACCCACTGAACGAACACAAACCGATTCTGTAAAATATGGATACACAATATTAATTTGTGGTAAACTTCACATAAATACACTCAAATATAATTGATTTTTGCTCCTTTCCGGAAAGCTATAAACTTTCACTCAAAGATGCTTTAAATTTTTATCGAATTAGAATTCTGCATTAAATTTCTACGTACTTCATCTTGCTGTTGTTGTCACTAGAAAGAAGCGGAAATGGTTACAAAAATGACATCAGCTGTCAAACAACAAATTAGTGTCAAATTGAAAGCAACTAATTCCATGAGAGACATCTAGGTGTGAAATTTTACTACCTTCACATTATCACAAGGTTGCATTTACGTTTTGAATAATGAGTTTCCTGTTTGAAATACGCATGCGTTTTGCATGTCCTTTTTGCTTTTATATATTAGATGTGAGTATACTCGCACTTTTCAAATGTCAAAAGTCAAATTCCTTTTGACGTCAATAGGATAACAAAAACAATAGAGATCTTCAAAGTATATTTGTTCTAAATTAAAAATTTCGTTGAAGCAAATAAAGAAAAGTGAGAAAATGAAGCTGACTTTGAGGCGCTACTCCTTTCTTTTAGTATTTCAATTTTCGTTTTTAATTGCTGACTTATTTTTCAATTCATTTGCTCATTTACTGCGAGAGAAACTCCAACTATCCATTCTTATGTTTGTGTAAGTATGTATTTACTTTAAATTAAATTCCATGAAAACTTTTTACCAACTGCAATTCAGCACTCAAGATGTTTGCATAATATGTGAATATTTACTATTCACTTTCGCTGTACACTCAACTTGTGTCTATGAGGTATGATTGTTGGTCTTTCATAAGTTCACACAAATTAATTTAATCTCTCTGGGCTGCTTCAAGGTTGGCGGTGCTTCACACGTGATCCTGCGAAATTGCAAGTTCTTTCTCTTTACCATTTTAACATATTTCTTGCTGTCGGCTTCCCAACATTTCTGGATCGTCTACAATATTATGTGGTGTCCAACGGCAAACTGGTCAAACACCCTAACAGCTTTGGCCTTTGTTCAGCGCCTAGGTAAATATGAATAATTTTTTAAAATAACTACAATCAATATACTAACAAGAGTTTATCTCGTGCCATTCCAGTATCATTTGTTTACTATCACACGTACAAGCGCACGGCATTAACTATTTCTGATCCACGCTACTATGAGGAAAATATTGATTGGATTGCTGAGCAATTGAGCGATAAGTAAGGGGAAGGTTTCTGAAATCACCAATATGTTATAAGCACAAATATTGAAAATAAAACGTTGCAAGTGGAATATATTTTGTTTGATTGCAATAGGATTAGGTTTTTATTGGCGAGAAACTTTTGTATATATTTTTTACTTTATCGTTTTTTATTCAAGAAGAGACCAAAATCTTCGCCATTTATATTCCCGTCACTCTCTATAAGTCATTTTGTGTCACACCGCCATTTCCGAGACTCGAACCTAGTTTAAAATATGGTTGGCACCATTGAATTTCTTGAGGAGCGAATTCGATAAAAGCAGCCAATCTTCACCAAAACTTTGAGCTTGCACAGTGTAATTGGTCAATATTTCATTAATCCACAAGGATTAGTTTTCGAGTTATGGCCACTCAAACTCCGTAAGGAGATTGAACATTTTCTTTTTTTACGATTTTATTCAGCTCTAACTCTAACTCAAATAGCTTCAATATTTACCGATGATTAAATTATCCCAAATGGAGGAGCACGCCTGTAAGTGAAATCCTCAAAGCAAACTAAACTATTGGTATAAATACAACAAATTGGTATAAATATACAAAAGCGAATATTGAATGCAAAAACCATTAACATTTAACCTACCATACACTGGTAAAAGGTATTTTCTTTCAGAGGGTGTGTAGGGCATTTAAAGTGTGACCGTGCCCGAGCTTAGCTTTCCGACTAGTTTTTCTTAGGTTTTGTCAAAACTGAGGCGCAAATTAAGCAAGTCATTTTCATGATAACACATCTACACAATTCTACAACTTGGAGGCAAATGTGAACACTTTTGCCGTCTCGCAAACTTCTGACCATTTTTGATTACTATATTGTGAAGATTTTAACACGTGAGTAAAAAGGACGGTCTGGCTTCATGGTCATGCAATCGAAAAGTACTGGTGCAATTAAAAAAATGTTTGCCGATTTGTATAAAAATATATCAAATTTATCATTTGGGGTCTTTCTAACTGATGAAGACGATATACACCATTCATTAGCGTCTTACAGTTTCAATTTACGTCTTTCTATCGTAAATAAATCTTACTAAATTAATAAACATGCATACTTTTTAACTCTGCCATTTTACTCGTATATTTATTGTTTTTTTTTATGTTTTTACTAAATATCTGTTTAACAAATAATGTAATATATTTTAAATAAATTTACAAAAAAATATATTTATATTGTATACGAATTTGTCATCGTACTCTTTTTTTTTTTACTACAAAGCTTTTCTTTTAGTTATCAACAAAAGAAAATTTGACATTAAAACAAAAACAGTGACAAATGGGACAATCTAAAATTAAAATATTATTTGAATGAATAAATGTTGAATATAATCATTATTTTACATATTGGAATGCCCATGAAACAACTTAATTGTCGTAACCAACTGCCGGTTCCAAAGAATGCTTAAAATAATTTACATTGGTATAGAAGTTAATAAACATCGTTGCACAATTGCAATAATACAAGAAACTATCAAAAAGTGAACTACAAAAAACTATTATTACATTTTCCAGAAAAGTGTTTGCCACCTGCCCCAGGTATAGTAAATAAAGCTTAGAAGCGATCGATTTGATTCAGTCGATCTTTTATGGGAAAATAACTCCAGTTTTAGCGTAAAAACATATGAAAACTGCATGTAAATAAAACCTCACCATTTTAAATGAAAAGCCACACAAACATCTATATTATAAATCTACCTAGAACACACTCACGTATATTTCATGTTGGCTCATTTTCGACGCGGTGCCGTCATCAGCATGCACGAAATACGCCTCACAACAAATGGCCAAAGTACAAGCAGCACAAACCAAGCTGGTGATATATCATCAAAAGGCCACCATTTAGGATTCTGACGTCCCCCAGTTCTACTGGACGACGCCGATTTTGTCTTGTTCATCACTGACGCACGAACTTCATTGACCACTTTCTCTAGCGAATTCATGCGATGATTAACCGCCGCCAAATCGGCGTTCATACGCAAAACAGTTGCTTGTATTTGCTTGAGCAATTCGGAATTGTGTACCATTGCTTCAGTTAAATCATGCTGCAAATCAACCGGATCACCATATTCATCTTCGGATAGATCAGCAGCGTCAACATTGGCATTGGGCATGGTGTCGTATGGTGAGGCGAAAAAATCGGAACGGTGTGATAAAATTGGTACAGTTGGTAGTGCTTGAGCTATTTGTATAGCATCAGTTTCACCTACACGTTCGTCATCATCATCATCATTAATATGATCGCCACCGCCGTTGAGATGCAGTGTAGTGTGCCCATTTGTGTTTGGAACAGCGTGTAACTCCTCGGCAGTGGTACCATTTGCACTAGCGCCATGTTGTGGACTATTTGTGCGTGAATTAAATGGTGAGTTGGGATGTGATTCGGCAATTTCACGCATGCCTGGCACAATCATGTCCAACTCATCCAGATTGATATTGTCCAAGCCGCTAATGCTACCAACGAAATTTTGCACATTCTCTGTGAACGACATCGTTTCAATGATTTCACGGAGGCCATCAACATATCGTTGCATAGCCTGTTCTTTGTTCAAATTGTGATTGTCCTTCCAGGCGTCCCATTTCGCTTTACCTATTATGTCCCAAAAAGCAGGCTTTTTGTGATGGCATGGCCCTTCGGTTGCTTGTTTATATAAGCCATAGAATTTAAGCATCATTGCGGTACTTGGCTGATAAGGGCCATTCTTCGGCAGACCCTTAATCACATTTACAGCAGCTTGAAAACGTTCTTCAATAGTGGACATGATGGGTTGAACTATCATTTGTTTAAATAGAAATTGTTATAAATTTTAATGAAAAACATAAAATTAATGTCGCACAATCATAGTCAAGCATAAAGTGTAGTTTAAAATATAGTTTACTTACAGTCCACTTTATTTTTGACACTGTTCATGTGCTAATGTTTTTTAAGTTACTAAAGTTCGAATAATAAGTTCTTATCTCAACAACATTGTACATGAAAACGCTTTTTTTTTGGTCTTTACTAATCTCATGTCTACAAAACGTAACTGAGTACAACAAATTAAGTCGTTTTCTTTGCGGACTCATTTATACATGCACTTAGTATACTAAACATAGTTAAAGTCTAAGGTTCGATTAATTTCAGTAATACTTAATAGTATTAAACAAGATGGGCGAGGCTACCTGTAAATTCACCGATTAAAATTGTTTTAATTAAATCAAACATTGTATTTATCGGTTGAAATAAGGGAATTCGTGTCAATATTACCTTTGAAAACTCCTGCTGTGTGGGAGATAGGCGTAAATATTGACCGATTACGATATCGTTGGGCAACAGCGTGGCCTTATTTTGAAACTAACGACTGTTTTTCGTCATCAGTCTACGAATTATGCGAAAAAATGTGAAGGGTTCTTCTTTTTCAAGTCATTTAACTTATTTTTCTTCTTCTTCTTTAATGAAACAACAGCCAATGGAGGACCTAGGCCGAGATTTGAGCATCCACTCATGTTGTGCGTATTATGGAAGGGACCTACAGTTTAATGCCGAATCCAAACGACGAAGTGAAAAGCTTTTCATAGCAATTTTCACTCTTGTAGGTTTGCCATTGCCTGCCCAGAGGAGGTGCCGTGTAAAGAAATTATGTTATCTACTTTTTTTTTTTTTTTTTGTGATTTTGCCTGTGCCGAGATTTGAACCCCGGACACTCTGCGTAGCAGTCCAACGCATTACCACTACGCCACAGCGACCACTTAGCAACTGCAGAAGATGGAAAAATTATTGTCTCGAATATCAACTGATTTAGAAAATATCTAAAATGTATAAAGTTATAGTTAATGTACTAGGAAAGGAACAGTTTTTACATTTCGAGCTATAACTCTCAAACTAGAGCTAATGGTGAAAAATTATCTTCAGTTTTAATATTAAAAATATTACATTATTTTTTAAAAATAAATGATCGTACACAGAGTGTGTAGATAAAAGAAAAATCAATAGTTTCAACCAGCAACAACAACGTTGCGCCCAAATGACTTCACCAAAAACGCTAGACTAGTCTCCTCACTTTTTTACAAACTGCACAATTTTTTAATTGAAATTTATTTAAAAAAAAAAAGTGGGGAGTAAACGAGTGAAGCAACAATTTGAAGACAACTTTTGTAAAACAACTGCATAATACAACTAGCAATAATTACACATAAAAATGCACTCACACAAAAAAAAAAATATTATATATTGTGATTTGTGCAAAGCGCACAAAACACACACATTGATCGATCTTACCTTAATTGCTTACCCGTAGTAGGTAGTAAAGAGATTTAAGCAGCCGTTGAATTGTGAGACTGTGTAGTTGGAGTAATTGGCAGTAGTATTCCGTTTCCCAATGAAAATTCGTTAAATAGAATATCGTTTTTAGAATATTGAATTCTTCTTCTATTTACAATACAAAATCGTTCGTCTTTGAACTTTGCTCTCAGCTGTTGTATTAGTATGTAGTATTATTTTGTGGGTCGTCAACAGCACTGCGTCCGTCGAAAGAGTGGTGTATTTTCCTACTTTCGTTGGTATTCCACACTTATTTTCCCCCCTCAATTCGTTCACACCAATTCCCGATCTGCTTGGTTGCTATTGTAATTTTTTTCTACGTGTGAAAAGATCTGCTGTTTTTATGCGATTTCCTTGTTCACTTCTTTCTTTCGTTTTTTACCCTTTCTTTACACAATATTTTACTGCTGATAAAATTTATTTTACTCATTGGTTTTATTGTATAGGTTTCTTGTTTAAAATATATTATGCTTGTTACTTCCGATAAATGTACTCAATTGTTTACGTATATAATATAATAATTTATTAGAGCTACTTCAATGGAAAAACTCTTCTTTCCCATTTTGCATAGTCCTTTTCCTAAATGCATGGTTGCATTTTTAAGACCCATAATTAGAAACCATATAAGCTGCACTTGTGCGTTTCCACCAAGCGAACAAAAATCTTTGCTCGAGAAGAGTTTGTACCTACACTAGGAAACGAACGGGAGAATTATCACGAGAGAACACTCGTTTCAGCTCTTTCGTTCGGGGTACCGAACTCTACTCTGCGCCAACGAACAAATTGTACCAACATTAGCACTCATCTTGTTTTTTCGCCTAGTGCAGACAGCAAAGTGTAATATTTGGGAATATCAGTGAAAATATGGTTTATATACATACATATTTATTTGAATGGTTGCTTTATTCGTCCGGTTTAACATTTGCCAACTCTTCGAAGCAATTATATCATCTTGAAAGGGGATTAGTACTCTGTTTTTGTCCCCTACTTATTCCCTTCAAACTCAAAAAGTTGGTTTCAATAATTGTCGTGTAAAAGGGGAGTTATATTGTAAATAAATAGGATAATTTTTAGTTCTTTATGACTTCTACTTATTAATCTACATCGATTTTACTACTTTTGTTCTTAAAACCAAACCAAGCTGCATTTTAACTCATGGGGACTTATCGTCAAGTACCCGCTGCCACTTCTTCTTATGAATTGTTTTCAAATTGCTGTGGAATGGATTTCTACCATTTCGAGAAAAGAAGCGGATAGCGGATTTAATGCTATTCCAAGCATTTTCTTGTCTTATCTGATTTCATATGTAACGATTTTGAATGTCTTTATTTTGTAAATTTAAAGGTTACAGTAATCTTAATTATTATCTAACGCTGCATTTAGACCGCCCGAACGAACTAAGATTCTTTCCTTCGTTCGGGCGGTCTAAATGCAGCGTAAGCCAGCGATGTATTAAAACAAAACCGATTGAAACAATTAAATAGTACCTTTTCAGAAAGTACTATACAGTGATGATTTCTGGGCGACGACGATTCATCACTTGACAAACTTGCTGATTTCTTCATTTGAGGAAATCAATTGTTCGTGTTAACATCGTATTGTGGTGAAATCATTTCACAAGTCAACGCAAACCTGAAGTTAAAACAAAATAAAGCCATTAATATTCCAATAATTAACAATTGGGAAATCGTTACTCAGCGTTCCTATATTTACGTTGAGAATTTCACAAAGTGAGAAACGATACGACAAGTAAATTTTACGTGGAGTTTTCACTTAATTTTTCTTTGTGGTGACAGCGAAAGTAAAATAAAAATTACACAATTCGCTTATTTGGCCAAGTTAGCCAAGTTCGGAAAAAACTGAAAGGTGGTGAAAAGATAAAGAACTAATTATTGATACACATTCTTAAGTTTAATTAAACTATTTCGCTTTACTCCTCTTCTTTAGTATTTTATTGATACTGATATTGTGCGAATGCACAATAAATAAAAAGAAAAGAGCGCAGCGATATAACAAAAAAAAAAAAACTTAATTTGCGATTAAACATGAAATTTGTTTCAACAACAAAAGCTCAACAACAACAACAATTTAGTGAAGCTGAAGAATTGAAAGCAAGAAATTGTATAAATAATTTGCTAACGTCTAATTTGAAAACATTAACTAACAAATCGTGTTCGAGTGCAGCCGTAGCGCCTATAGCAGTGAGAAATTTGTGCAAAGTAAAAAAAATACAATTGAAAACAGTACATTATAAAATTTATAAAAATTGGAAAAACCAAAACTTTTGCATAGCTGCATCTTGATTAAAAGCAATTTTTAGTGTAATTTATTCAATTTTCAAAAACAAATCCTCTTCCCTCTTCCCCAACCCTTGCCCCGCTTAACATTCATTCACTTCGTGAAAATCGAAAAATTTTGGAAAATCAATAAAAATTAAAACAAAGTAAACAAAAGTCAACGTTAGAAAAAAAATATTAATTAAAAAAAGGTTGAGAGCAGATTTAAAAGTTTTAAACTACATTAAAATAAAATTTCTTCCAAATTCTTGGTGAAAAATAAATAGCCTTGCAAATTTTAAATTAAATCATTTCGTCGTCGACAAAATCATACAAAAAGCAAACCTCGTGCGGCGCTGTCATCCGAGTTTTTAAATTTTTCTTTTTATAAATTGCTTACATTTATTTATCGTTGATTACGTTTTGTGCTTGTATTTCGGTGCGACTGCTGTCAAAATTAACAAAAAACCAGAAAACCCGCGCGCAAAACTCTCAAGAAGATAAGAACTGAAAAATAGCAAAGAAGGAAAAATAACAACAAGAAAACAAATAAACGAAACGTCGTCGAGTTTATTTTTAACAGTTATATCAAAAGAAAGTACAACGGCTTCCGGATCAGTTTATTCGTTTAAAATTTCGTCACCAAAATCTAAGAAAAAAGTCGCTAATAAAGACAAAATGCCACGTCGTAATAAGAAAGGAGGAAAAGGTGAGTAGTATGCATCCATATTGGAATATTATTTTGGTAGCTACGTTCTGCACTTTTACATTTCAATTAAGGAAGCGTTTCGCGTCAGGTGGGAGCGGACAAGTGTTTATCGAAATTGCAATGTGGAGTTGTAGAATCAATTGATTTCTAATATAATATAAGTATTAATCTGGGTAAATGAACCTTAATTCGAGTCAACTTATTCTTAATTCACCTATACCTAAATATTCCAAATTCTTGCTGTAGCAAAACATGTAGCGATTCACTATGTACAGGAAATTTCGATAAATCAAAGTTTGACCTTCGCATTGAACACAAATGAGAATACATACACCTACACCTATTATAAGAACAAAGTTAATGGTAAAGGGGGGAAAACAGTAAAGATAACATTGCAATTGTGGTTTATGGACATAAAACTGTAAAGAAAAAAGTTCTCGAATACACCCAAGTATATAATTTTGTAGAGAAAGAAGACACTTTTTACAGGGTACATACTACATATGTATGTATGTACACTGATCGACAAAAATAATCTTTTGTCTGATGCAGGTATCTAAATATAATTTTTTCCACCATCTCATCTAACATGTGGGTTTACACTAACTTGTGGGCCGAAAAAGGTGATTTTTGGAATTTTTTGTTTTGTTTTACTGCTAGATAGATTATTAATAAGTGGCTGTACAGGAGCTAATTCTACACTTTAACGACGGAGTGCTAATTTGTTATCACTTTTTTACTTTGTGGTGATAACAAACCTTCCTTTAAATTGCATTCACTTCATATCGGTAGAAATATAAGAAGTTTATGACAACCATACCCAGACCAACTTCCTGCGTGAAATTGCTCTTGTGCTACCCACTAGACTATCGAGGTCGTCAGACAGCATGCCATATAATATACGTACGTACATATATATTTTTTACAGTAATGTGTAATTTTTTTGTTCTCGTTATGTACAAAATAAATAAAATTAACACTGGACGACATATCAAAAAAATAAAAATAAAATACAAAGAAAAAATAGAGAATAGTTAGCGTAGCTAGGATCTTTCCTTTGGTTTGTCTGAAATAAAAAAAATAATATCAATTGTGAATTAATGAGAACCATCAATCTATAAGTAAAATATTGTAGCAAAATTTGGGAAAGATATGATTAAGATCACGGCAGATGAAAAAATTTCGTTTCGAGAAAAATGGTTTTAGAGTTTTGGCTAACGAACTTGCTTCAATTTTCTTTAATAAATGATTTTCCGAAAGGGTGTGTTAAGCTAAGCAATGAAAAATCAATCAAAAAATCGCATTGCGGTTCTTTACTCATTTTGTGTGTTGACCAGTGTTATTAGATTAAAACAAAGAAAATACCACATACAAAATTAAAAGGTTTGACAAATAAAAGTAATAAGTAGTTTTATAAATATATATAAATTAAATTTTTCAATTGTCAATGTCAAGTACAATTTATAATTTCTTTTGTCTTTTTTTGTGATTTAACAGTTAATTATATAATTTCATTTTCCTTTTCTTTTAGTTCAAGTTAGGAATTTTAATTTTCAATTTTTCATACTAATAGAATATTATTTGTCTCGTCTACAATAAAAAAAAATCAATTTTTAGATTTAGTAAGTCAGTGTATTTAGAAAAATACAGCGCAGAATTAAAAAATCACAATTATTATATTTGCCAATTGAATCAAACAATTTTAATTATAATATACTTCTAATTAATTGTACTAGTCAATACTTTTTTTTTTTTCTTCTTTATCTTAATTTAACTAATCTAGTATGGAAAATGATTACAAAAATATATTACTCACTAATGTTCATTGCCATCTTATCTGTCAATCGTATATACATATGTATATGTGCGTACATACATACGCACAAATAAAGCAAAATTAGTTAGGCTGTGGTTATATTCAAATGTTACTCGGCGAACACTATGTAATTGTCGTTGCCCGAACACGAAAAAAGAGCTTTTACTCACTCTTACACCGAACACGATATGCTGGGTGAAATGTACACCGAGCACGCCGAGTATTCAAGGTTAGCAATGAGTTATTCTACAAAAAAGGAACAAAAATGTATGTAAAATAGAAAGTTGCGAATGTTTTTAGTTTTTAAAAGTGAATATTAAACATATTATTCATAAAACTATTGAAAAAAAATCATATTATTTTCATAATTTTTCAATTATATTATTAATTTCACGTTTAAAGTTGTTTGGTATACCATTAAGTGTTGCCATTGCAAACAATATAGTATAAAAAAACTGAATTTCGACAAAAACAACTCTATGACGAACACCAATGTAACCACTACACCCAGCACCAGAGTAAAATGTGATGTGTTCGTCGAACAGCGAACACCAGTATACTAACTTACTTACTCTTAATGGCACAACAGCCCATGGAGGGCCTAGGCCGAGCTTTTCGCATCCACTCATGTTGTGCGTGTTATATTTCTACATGAATGGAAGGGGGTACCTACAGTTTAATGGCGAATCAGAACGGCGAAGTGAAAAGCTTTTTATAAGCAATTTTTACTCTTGTAGGCTTGCCATTGCCTGCCAAGAGGTGGTGCCATGTAAAAAAATAATTTTTTCTACTTTTTGATTTTGCCTGTGCCGAGATTCGAACCCCGGACACTCTGCGTAGCAGTCCAACGCACTGCCACTACGCCACAGCGACCACACCAGTATAACCAGCACCTTAGTCTACAAATACCATCAGCCAACCATTTATTGAGTAGAAAATGTTGTATAGAAAAATGATAGCAGTAGTAAAAGTAATGAGATTTATATAAGTAGGTATGTATATATGTATGTGTTTGATTCAAATTCTCTCATACTTCTGAGTACAAAGTCTACGTATTGTTATACATAGACTTTGTATATGATCTGTACACATTCAAATACGCTTAATTGTGTTTTAAGAAAACAACAATTCTTGTAGTACCTAACTACTCGTACCATAGTAGAAAGTGAAAATAATCATTTTTTATTCTTTTTACATATATTTAAAGTTTATTTCGTGAAGGCAGCTTTGTACATATTCTATTGCATGTGTATATAGTATGTATAAAGAATATACATATGTTTTGAGTGAATTATTTGGAAGATTCTTCTCATTAATGATGACTCATTACTGTTTTTTAGATGTCACAATTTAGTCAGATCGGTTATGTAATAGTTGATGATATGATATTATTTTCAATATTTTGAACCTATTTTAAAATTTTAAGTTACACATGTCAGAATGAAGAGTTAATGTGAATACTTGGAGTATTTACAAGGTGTCCTATTCTGTCGCATTTTTATATGTAATGTAAAATGTTGTGTATGTGATATGAGAGAATTTATGACAATAGAGAGGACACTGAAAAAAAACCATGTGAATACTCTGAGTCGATAAGTGCAAAGGTGGCCCAGCGTCATTCATCAAGGCTTCAATTACATTACAGGTGTTTTCAATGTCGGGAATATGCCTTCTCACAATTGGTTATTATTACTTTGTTGCAAAGCGTTTTCAGTCTGATATTCATGCACCGTGCAAGGTCATATGATAGGCTTAGGATAACCAGTCATAAGTGTTAATCAATTGGTTAACTAAAATGGTGGCGAAGAGTTGAACTAATGCTTCATATTGACAGTGAAAAATCGAATGTTCTTTGTTTACGTTTTGTTTTTGCATCGTACTCATTTTTGCTCAAACGAAATTTATTTATTTACACGGTGTTCACAAAGCGGCACAGCACGATCTTCATCCACATTGAAACGAATAAAAACGACGGCGCCAGTACTTGGTAAACTTATAAGGATAAAAATTGCTTAAGAAAATCTTTCACCTAGCTGTTCGGATACGAAATATAACTTGTATAACATTAATGAATTCGAGAAACTTGGCGTGTTTTAGCAGTAGTATACAAATTGTTGTTGTGAATATAGGCGACCTGCTCGGCTGTCGATGTCGATGTCGTCAGCTGTTTTTGAAACTTAGCTATGGCTTTATTTTTTTTTATTTATCTCCTTGTGTGCATATAAAACAATAGCGGTATTCACGATCTGGAGCATTTGTAGTATTTTTCAAGCAAATTTACAATTTTTACTACAGATTGTGAAGTCCCTTATTGTGAATTTTTATATTTGTGATATTTATTGTATTCATGTAGTAGAAGAAGAACATAAAAAACTTACCATGCAGCCAGAATTGTACTCCCTGTTTATCATATGTTTATTTGCAATGAATTTAAAGTTTATTATATAATATTAAATAAAACCATTTCAACTATTTGCTTGCCAAAGATACGAGTATGTGAAAAAAGTCAAGTTTAAACGATTTTAAAGGAGAAAGCAGAGCTATTTCACAATTTTTAAAATTTGAAATTAAATTATTTGGCAGAATTACATATTCGTGTCAACTGATTGGCAAACTCACAAACATGTACATACTATACAAAAGTTACAATGGGCTCTCGCCGTTGTATTTTTGATATTTGTAGTACCATATTTGAGAATCGCAAGTGTTTTGTTCTTGTAAACGTATTAAATTTATCAATAATACAGAATACAAAACCATTTACTCCAGATCGTGAATATCGCTAATAAAATAATTTAGTGAAAGGTTTTTTTTTTGTGTTTAGCTTATTCATGAAACTGGTTTCTTTAGTAGTTTGCTATTTCTACACAAACTCACATTATTTTCATGAAATATTTGAAATGTTGTTATTTTGATTTCATCTGCGTGCATTCGATAACGATGAGTTTCGAATAACTACAAATAAAATCCATTGCACGATTGCACGTTGAAGCGGAAATCACCTTGTCCCAAATAAAAAGTATGATTTCCAGTTGCACAAAAATACGAGTAATTATGTACATTGTTTAGAGAAGCTGCTTCTTTTAGCTTCTGCAACTGAAGTTGTGTTGTGTGAAGGGAGATTGAGAGAGCGAGAGTGAAGTATGTACCAGACAGGTTTCGTTTCGTTGAAAAGAAAGTAGATTATTACGAGTGATTTTCCTAGAGCGGAAATTTTTGCCACCAGCTACAACATTTTTGTGCAAACATCATCAGTTCAGTTCGTGCCCATTGTCTGAATGCATAAAATAGTACACCTATGTACATATACATATATACTTATTTTTTTTATTATCGCTGGTTGCCTGTAGCTTATTCTATATTTTTCTTTTGTATGTTCTTTCTATAATATTTCCTTTGTTTGTATTTCTATCTTCTTGCTATAGAAATTCTGTCATTTACGAATAACTTGTCGGAATATTTGATTCTTTCTCTATTTTTAGCGATTTTTAAAACCAATTTTGAAGGTCGTTGATACTACACACGTCTCCCATAACAACTCCCCTCACATGCATATGAGTATACGAGTACATATGTACACATGAATAAAATGAGAGATGCCATCTTTATAAAGAGCATAACTTAACTAAATATCATAGTTCTCTTATGTGTGCTAACTATAGCGCTCCACTGAATACACCATTGGACCTCCACATGACACCTTTTTTCCCTAATTTTTTTGTTTGAAATGCCTACAATTTTAAAAACACATATACATTTTTCTATATTGGTTGCACTTTTTTAATTTAAAAATAAACAGAGAGAGAGAGAGAGAAAGTGAAATAGAGTGAGCGATTTGTGAAGTACATAGTTTGAATTTGTATCGGGAACTCTTTGTTTGCTAAATATCTGATGATGACAAAAGCTTCATAATTTTTCTCTCAATATTTCTACGACTTATTATTCACCGCCGACGCTAATTGAAATGTACTGAACAACGCCAACACAAATTAGAACAGTCTAAAAGCAGAAAAGCAGACTAAGTCGAGTTATGATTGAATATTTTAATTATTTACTAACAAAAAGTTAACTTATAATTAAAATTAGAAGCTGACTAAGAAAGGCAGCGATAGCAGCAATGACCTTCAGCTGTCCAGGTAGATTCTTTGGATTGGTTATTATTGTAATTATTGTTTTTTGTAGTACATATTGTTGAAGTTGTTCGTAGTGGTAGGCAGGTAGGTATGAATGTTAGATGAGATGGTAGATTTCTGAGTGTTTAAAAAGGATATCATTTCGTTGATACTGTAGAGGCTTGAGGAAGAAAAGGAGGTGTGAGGCCTGCCTGAATTAAGCTGTTATACTTTACACCACATAAATGTTATCTTGATAAATACTTGTATGTGTGTCGGTTTCCATTCGATTTACGATCTCTTTCCACCATCACTGCATACGATTCCAGTTCTACTTTGTCATTTTCAAATGATTCATTCATTCAAAATCGTTTTGCGTCGACTTTACTCGGTCATCCACTTTTTGCAGAAAATTCTTATGCGTGAGTAGCGCGTGCCTCTAGTCAGCTGTTGTGTTGTGGTTGTTTGAATTTTGTTGCTAGGGAGGCAGAAACAGTTGCATGCCACCAAATACATATATACATAGTACTAAAAAACTTATTTTTTTTTGTATCCATTGTATGGGTACGTCTTTTTAAATAGCTTTTTCGTTTTGATTGTGTGCTAAGTGTACACAGGCAAACAATAACGCCTTTTTACAGCAGTTGATGACGTAATGTTGATGTCTGTGTCTTAAACGCAATGGGATGGGGATCACTTTTGCTACTGGATTTCATTCATTTAATCTTTTATTTCAATACATTTCATGTTTCAAATCTTATTTCTGTTTCAATTTCAGGTCGCGGTGTAGATTCTAATTCCGATGACGAATCTTATATGAATGACAACGCTAGTGTTTATTCATATCTGTCGGATAATGCTGCCTCTTCGGTGAATGGTGCTGACTCAGATGAGACTACACCCGCTGAACGTTACGAGGAGAAATTCATTCAAGCGCTAGAGAGTGCCACTGAAAAATCGGCTCAGACACGTTCCCAGGCATTGCAAACCATTTGTGAAATCCTTATGCATCGTTACATGCCTGATTTTATAGAAGATCGCAAAGTTACGCTCATTGATTGCATTGAAAAGTCAATACGTCGCGGTAAGGGCGCCGAACAGGGTTGGGGCGCTCGCCTCGCTCCATTGGTTGTCTTGCAGTTGGGCGGTGAAGAGGCGATCTCAAAGACGCTAAATCAATTCTTACTCACAACTGTACAGGATAAAGCCGTTACGTACGATGCACGTGCCAAATGTTGCTCAGCACTTGGTTTACTAAATTTCCTGGGCAGTGAAGATATTGGTGATTTGGTGATATTGATGCAAGTCTTTGAAGGCATTTTTAGTGGCAGCTATTTACGCGGTGACGACAAGACCCCCATTTCGGTAACTGCTGAAGCTGGTAGTTTACACGCTGAAGCTCTCTCTGCTTGGGGATTGTTGCTCACCTTAATACCGGCTGGTGATTTTGTTTCGCTAATGACTAATGGACAACCTATGTTGCCGTAAGTGTTGTAGTGTTGTAAAAATAAGTATTTCCATTTCATTATCCTGTAATTTAAACAGCTCCTTTAAGAAGTTAATGGGCTTGCTGGAGTCACCTCATTTAGAAGTGCGCATGGCCGCCGGTGAAACCTTAGCTTTGATACTCGAGTGCGGCCGCTTGCACGAAGATGAGTTCTTGGAAGAATATCTGGGTGATTTGATTGAAGCGGTGAAAAAGTTGGCTACTGATTCGCACAAGTACCGCGCTAAGCGTGATCGCAAAGCACAGCGTGCCACATTCAGGGATGTGTTGCATTATTTGGAGGTAAGTTGCATTTGATTCCTAAGTAATACTAAGTATACATATGTATATATAATCGAGTCCTCTTCAAAACACTTTCAAACTTTATTTTTTCATTTGCTAAGAGCTACATTATCAAATTTTCAAAAGAAAACGTTTACAAATGCGCCTGAAACATTTTACAATCATTTGTTGTTGTTTAGAATTTACAAATAAAAATAAATCAAAGTAAGAATTTTACTTCTAACAAAAATTGGCCAATCACACACGCTTCATTTGCCTATACAATGCGATTGCACGTGTAAACTAACTGATGCCGGCAGTGCTTTCCGGTAAGGCATTTGCTGTGATCGTGTATATTGTTTCGCGTGATGATGCACCCATTCTTGCTAATCGTGTCCATGTATTCGGAGAAATTGGCACGTTTCGCGAATGAATTTGTGCGCCAATGCGAATTATTGCCGGAATTAATGAACCGTGCACTATCGGCGAATGAAATATTGAAAGGCTTGTACGCCTTTTCGCACGGATCGGTGATTTGTGGACTCGTTGCATCCGCGTCCAACTCCTTAGTGATATTGGCACGAAACTCAGAGCAGGCACCTTGCTTTTGTAACAATTTGCTGGCATTAATCTTTTGTGTATCATCGGTCTCTTTGAAGCTCTCATATACTCCCTCCGGATACTCATTAACGTCACAGAAATCGATCTGGTATGTGGTAAAGAGACGTTCTCGCTCCAGTCGTCGATTTAGTTCGTTTTTGGGCATTTGCTTTAAACGTTCATACAAATCCGGATATGCAGTGCGTAATATTTTTAGAAATCGGTTGGGCTGCATCGTGAAACAATCGCCATCACTATCATTGGCTAGGCCATCGATCTGATCGGGCGAGAATTTTAATGGAATGATGCGTGGATCGATGAGACGTCCCATAGGTGCTATACCAGTCCATTCAAAATGTTCACATTTATCCTTTGCTGCCTTGGGCACCTCGACTTTTGTTTCCTCAACGCACTGACATTCTTTTCCCTCCTTTTTCGTGTCAGCGTCACTTTTAAGGAACTCATAACGCTTTGTGTACGGTGGAATATAATCGTGTTGATATGTTGTTACTAACATTTTCAGTTACTTAATTTTGCAGAAATATGTTTGCAATTTTTTATTTGATTTTTGATTTTAATCTTTTTTTTATCTAATTTTAAAAGAACGGAAAATGGTAAAATAATTTAAAATTTGTTGTACTTTTCGTGAAGTTTTTATTTTAGAAATGATAGAAATTTCATTGAGGGATTTATTTTTATGTAAAAGTTCAAAATTACCTGAAGGTACATAGTACAAATTCGTAGTATGCAATAAGGACGCACGCACAATCACGACTTTCGAATAAAACCTTCACATTTATATAATTTTGTTTTATTTGCAGGATGATATCTCACCCGAAATCAATGTACGCTTTGGCACTGAATGCCTCGTCCTGGACTCTTGGGCCATACATCATCAGTACTCGGCTTTGTGCGTCGTTATGGGTCCTGGCATGACATCGCAATTGCAGGAAAATGAATTCATTCGCGACATCTTCCAATTGGGCGCGAAAGCCAATATATTGAACAGCCCTAAAGTGAAACCAACAAAACTGGAAAAAGTAAGTTTTCATATGCATACATATTAAGGATGGAGTCCCTGAGCATTTTTCGAAATCTCGGGATTTTGGAACTTAGAAATTCTAATCCCGAGATACCGAGATTTTTCCGGGTCAAGATTTTTAAATGTGGAACAAATTAAAAAAAAAACAACAAATATTAATTCTGTATTTACTTACTTTTCTTTAAATCCAAAACATAAGTCACACTGTTTTTAACATTCCATTTTCATCGTTTTTGATTGCAGCACTTGCTGAATGCCGCCGCTTTTAAGGCACGCACAATATCACGCGGCAAAAATCGAGACAAACGTTCAGCAGTTTTCTCTTAAATTTTTATTAATTATATACACATTTTCTTATTGTAATAGAATTTAAATTTATATTTATAGTGAAACAATTTTGGACAACTGAAACAAAAACTACAAAAACTACAAACCTACATACATTAGAAGAGTTTTTGATATAGAAACCATTTGCAAAATAATGAAGTATATGTAACATATTCTATATTCAGCATATTTTGAGATAATTTGTTTTGTAAAGCAATTTAGTTTCGCTGCTTGAACATTGACAGACTTTGTGTATTTCATTCAAATCAAATATAAAATACGTATATCAACCGATGTTAAAAAATAATTAAAAAAAAACAAAAAAAAGTAATTTTTTAACGAATTATTTTGCATTTGGGTTCAATAATAGCACGAATATTACTTTATCAAAAACATTTCTTCAGTAAACATTGTTCCGCTCATTTTACTAAATTCATTGATCTTGTATTAAATCAAAACTTTATTTTAATTAAATGCAAATTTTACATTCATTTACTACTACCTAAATCCAACTAGTTGAAATTTTCTTTATACATAGTTTCGTAATAGCATAACACTTATTTTATGTATGTATGTATAATATTTGTGGTTTTGATTATTACTTTGATGTTATAATTTGTTTGCTTTTATTTTATTAGAGCCATTCATATAACCTCATAAATGTCGCCCAAACCCCAAACCGTATAAACTTATAAACTCATAAGAAAACTTTCGTACATACATTTCGGTAAGATTATACACTTATAAAATTATGAGGCATTTGTGACTTTGTATGAATCCCTCTATTGTTTTGAATTTATTGCTGAATTAAGTTTAAAAATTTTTAAAACATGATGTTTAACACTCACACACATATGCTTACAGATAAATGAAAAATAATGTTTAAAATTACAGAAATACTACAGAAATAAATGTATAATTTTGTACGTAGCTAGTAGCGTATCGTAGCTGTAAAATAAAAAACAATTTAACATGCTACCAAAATTTTTTTCATTTTTTTTATTAATAATATTAATTATAATAATATTAAAATGTTTAAGTATTGTACTATTCGCTTGAATTTTTGTTATTTTTACTTTTTATCTACATAGATGAACAGTGTAGGGGAAACCTTATTGAATTTTTAACATTGCTTTGAATGTTTGAACTATGTCCTTTAAAACGGATTAGTCGTTGGTATCAATATGATGCACATTTCAAAGATACATACGTATGTCAGATGTGGCTATGTGTTAATACTACACATAAAGAAATAACCAAAATATTATAAAATTGTTTTTATTGGATAAAATGATAGAAAAGATAATAAATAATTCAAGGAAAATAATCGAGAAAATATATTTCTAAAGACTGTCAGCTCAATTTAAGTCGTGGGCTTTACGTTGCATCAAATTGATACATCAACTGCAGATTCGATAAAAGCAAAATTACTACTTTAATACATAAAAAAAAGCGGTAGTAATACTGAAAGAAAAAAATTGATATGTCTAAATTTAAATCGAATGTCAGCAACCAAATATTTCGTAGCGCAACCCTTAATGGGTGGCTTTAGATTTTCTGTAATTCTTTGAATAGTCATCTAAGTAAGCTATAATGGGTAAAATAGTCTGTCTTTGCTGTTATCGGCCCTAGATTGCTTAATTGCTCATCGAGGAATTTTCGTAAATTCTCAATGAGAATTACATATATCTGGTGAATGTGCAGGCCACTTCGATTCCTTAAACTCCTCAGCATACTTGGATGTACCTATGTTTGCAGTAATAGTATTGAACTATCCCACAATATGAAATTAAGGGCCGATTTCACAGTGAACTGATATTCAAGAGTAAAGGGCTAGTAAAATAATTTTGGCTTTCACATAAGGAAGTTAACTTTCAAATGTAAACAATAATTCCCAAACAATTTCTGGCTCAGTTTGTTGTGCGCGTTGGCAGCACAGCAACCGTATTCTCTTACGTAATATTTTCGGTCTGCGAGTAGCAATTGGTTCAATCATGTTTAGATGCTTTGCAGCAAAGAAATCTTCCAAATCCAATAAAAATACAAATTACAATTTGTTTTTCCTAATTAATTTTTTTTCGTTTTTAAAATCGTTGTCGAATATATCAATCGATTTCTCATTTTAAAAAAAACCGGCGTTAAATCGTCAATAAATTTGAGATGAAATTGAGATGAATGAGTGATTCTCAACAGTTGACTCGCCAATGTGAGCACGTCTCATGCCATCGGAGTCTGTTGATTAAATTTGGACTCGTCTCAAAATAATATCGAGTTCCATTTGCCAGTGACCAATCGAATGGTTTTGTTGAAAATGGCATAATGCTAGAGCCGCCCCGGTTCATTAGTTTTTGTGCGACACCATACAAATTGCCATTGAAACATGCTTTACATCAAGAATGATAGAATACAAGATTAAGTATTGCGCAGGCCGCCAATAGACCTTTCTTTACATTTTGCTTAGCAGAATATCTTGTTGTCATTTCTCATCGTTGTCATTTCTCTCCAATTAGATCACAGCATAGGGTCTGGTATGACGTACATGCACGGTAGATTTCGTTTTGAACTCAGGTAATGCGCAATCTGTTTTCTATCATTCTTGCTTTACATCTTTGAAATATATGCTCCTCCTCCACAATTAAGAACTAAGTTGTACTCAAGAGTAAATGTTATGATTTAGAAAATTAATTGAGCGCTGTCAACATACAAGAATACCTAGACCCATCATTCAGCAATTAAGTAATGGCTTTTGCTGCTTTAATCTCTCAACGCTTACTTTGTGTGCGCTTAAATATTTCGTAAAAGTAATCCAAACATAGAATTTTATATGTACATATTTAAGAATAATAAATTATATTACTCTAGTCCTGTTTTCTATTTTTATTTTATTTTATTTTTTTGTTTGTTTGTTGTTGTACTTTTATAACTTTTTATTTGATTTATTCAATAGAAAACAAGTATATGTAATAGCAAATTATAAATCTAAGTAATATTGTGAAAGTTAGGAAAGGTCACACGCAAGTTTAGCTTATCGCGTGTGATTCGTGATGGTGCAAAATCTATTTGACAAATACGCTTCAAAATTTTCTTTGACAATTCTTGTGGTTCCACTGGTATTGTGTTCTCCCGTTTGGCTAAATTTTTTTTGGTTGCTTTAACTAAAGAACTCAAGTTTCATACAAAATTACTTAAGTAAAAGTATAATAAATAATAAATATCAAATGTAATATTTTTAAAATTAATTATATGAAATAAATACGTAGTTTTTAATCGACAAAAGAAGCCGAGAAAAGAAAACTAGCTTCGTCTTTTTATTTCAATCAAGAGTTTTTTGGATTTTTATTTTTACTCACTACATTCACGTTTATATTTTTATTCTAAATTTACTTACTATACTTCAGCAGCATATAGTAGACGATGGAATGTTTTTGTCGGTAGTGGCTGCATCGATATGGACGGGTTCGCATCAGTCGGAAGTGTTTGATTCAGAAAACTCTGTCTCATGAAAGCGCATCCACTATTGATCAGAATCTTTCTATCGTTTAAGTGACGTCGGCTCATTGCAGGCACGAGTACAAATGCATTGTGGCTTTATGTACGTACTGGAGCCCTACATTAAACGCCACTCCATTATATTTCTCTCTTATTGAAGGGAGCTCCATTTCATCCGCCTTTGCCAAATCACTGAATTCACTTGCGTCATCACATTTCAATAAATTGTAGTTGAAATTTTATCAAATTTTACCAACTTTATCATTATCAAGGAATGCATCATTTCGCGCGATTGATCGATGTTTTCTGTTTCTATTTCTTGCACGGTTGGCGTTAGCGGAATAACATTTTTGCGGCTGGTAGGACTGCGCTCTTTTTGCAAGCTCTTAATTCACTGAAATTTTGTTCATTTGGCCATTGATAATCGAAGGTGTAACCACGTACATCATTGTTATATAAATTTACTGACAATTTGAATATTTGAAACATGATATCTTGAAAACTATGGAGTTATTATAGGACAGGTGCCGAGATTCAGAAAATAAATGAAAGAAGAGTAAATAATCATGGCAGCTTCCATACACCTGAAATATACACATAGCTAATGAAAAACAACTATGGTATACCGAGTAGAACATTTAAAACTCTGTTGGGCTTTCATCCTTCCCGTTCAAGCGTATTGCGCTGACTATGAACCAATGCGAATGCTGAGTGGTTGTGAAAGCATTCGAGAGAGAAATGCCCAAGATATTTAATCCGAAGTGAGTGGATGATGTGTGTCGGAGAGCATGAAATCATGATAGCTGTACGCCAATACTGACATGGTCAAGCGCATTAAAATCCAGCGGTTCTGCTGGCTATGCCATTTTGAGCGAAAAAACCGTTGGAAAGACTAGTAGGCGGATCGCACTTGACGGCGAAAACGATTTTTAGTATTACTTATGAAGTTCGTTTCCTTATCCTAAGCTGCGCTCTTAACTGTGAAACAATTTGAAACTTTAGAAACTTTGGGTTATTCGATATGCGGAAGATCAAGTATGCCTGTATCACATTTGATTGATTTCCATTGATAACTCTTTCACCTCTTCTCGTTCTGCCCACAAAAACACACTCCCAGCATCTAGTTTTGCATTAACTTTCACTATCGCAAATCAAGTTCGATAGCTATTGATTTGGCGGATTGTTGACGGATGTAATAATTTTTTTTTAACAAACCTAATTTTTTAATTTTCTTGTTGAAATCATTTTATAAATAATTTTTTTATATTTATTATTATTGCGTTGAAAATATCAATAAAATGTTAAATGATACTGATTTTGTCATAACATCTAATGTATTTTTTCAAAATTTACACTTATGCGCTCTCTTCATCATTTACAATAGAAACTGGAAATCTTCTGTTAGCTTTCTTGGCAATATTGGAACAAAATGTTCGCCTCGTTCGCTTTTCGTAGTAGCGAAGCGAATCGCTCTTAGGTAGGTGAAAAATGTTAAATCAGCTGCGCTCCATCTAATCGATCCACAGGTGCTAGGAGACCTGACTGGACTCGGCCTTACCAAGTGGCTCCAGCTCCAATGTCAACCGACTGGTCGACTGATGAAGTACTTAATTTATAATTGTAATAAAGTACGGTTTTCATGTCTATTTCCATTTGGATGTATTTACTCAAAATTACTTCGTAAAGGTGTATGAGCTAAAAGTTTTGACAATGATATTTACTTTCAACATTAAACTATTTGCGCCTTGAAACTAAGTGGAAATGGTACGGCTTTTCACTTCATCATATTAATGATTGAGTAACACTCTTCGAGTCATTTTAACTAAACTTATAAAAATCGTATCATTTACATTACTACAAATTGTTATAGCTGTTTTTCTAGTTGACAGAATTGAAATTATTACCATAATTAGGTATATTTTGTACATATGTATGTATATCTGTGGCCACAAGGAATAAAATCTTAAGTCGAATTAAGAACAATAAAAACTTATTGCATATTTGTTCATTCTTAATCCTAAAATAATAAAAATTCTTAAACAATTGGAGTTTAATTAAAAAATATTATGAGAATTGCTAAATTGAAAAAATTGCAATAAGTTTTAATATTTCCGGAGTCGACTTTAGCTCTTATTCGTTCTGGCCACAGATATTAAACTAAATAGTTTTTTTTCTTTTATTGTTACATTCAACACACAGGGTGTACCCCTATGAATACAGGGCATTGTGTTGAATGAAAGGAAGATTGATAGGTGAGAGGAAGAAGAAGGGAGAATGAGAGAGTGAATGTGATCACACAGGACACCGATAAAGAGATAGGCAGCCATTGTGGCAAGCGTTATGCCTTTACCACAATGAACTTCAGTTTATCAGTGTCGACTATGACCGCATGTAGCGCCAAAGGCCAAGCTTTTCGCATCCACTCATGTTGTGCGTGTCATATTTGTACATGAATGGAACAGACACACAGTTTTATGACGAATCCGAACGGCGAAGTGATAAGCTTTTCATAGGCAATTTTTACTCTTGTAGGTTTGCCATTGCCTGCCAAGAGGTGGTGCCGTTAATTTTGTTGTTGTTGCATTTTTTGTTATTTTGCCTGTGCCGAAATTCGAACCCCTGACACTCTGCGTAACAGTCCAATGCACTACCGCTACGCTATAGCGACCAGTTTGAAATTGTTCATTAAAAAAGGTGAGCGGGGGGGGAGGGGGAAATTAGGAAATTCTTTAATTTCCCATACTTTTCGCTCAATGTGAACTCACAGCCATACGTTGAATAAAAGCTATTCTGATTGCGTTCGAATAAAAAGCTAAAGCTGATTCGATTACGCTCACTAAAAATGTGAAATTCTAAAATGGATTTTTCTTTAATTTAAAATAAAAGTTCTTCCTTTTGTATTTATATCACAATAATTTAATTTTATGTTTATTATAATTTTATTTTCATTATATAATAATATATTTATATATAGTTGCACAGTATACTGCATAAGTATTCAGGATTCTTTGTAGATCAGACAAATAAAAGTCAAGCGGTTTTTTCTTAGATATACATTTTTTTTCGGCCAAAGGACAAACAAGAATCACCTATTCTCAGTGGGAAGGAGGGTTTCCGAACGAACAGTTTGTGATGGAAATTAAAAGTAATAGAATATGAGAGTAAGCAGTATTCACTTAAATTAGCTTCAAGCATTATAGCATATATTATTTTAATAATATTTCTTTGTTTTTATCTATTGCAGAGATACCTGATGCCTGAATACTTTTGCGGGGCCGTGTTTATTAGATTTGCCTTTATTACTAAACAAAAATGTTTATACACTACTCGTGTATTGCTTAAGCAATAATTCATTAAATATAAAATTAAATATAATGGATTTAATAATAATATTCGTAGTGGTTTCTTCTTGTTGTTATAGTAATTCTGCATCGAAATTTCTATTTGGCGTCGCACAATAGCAAATGAATTCATTGTGACGTGTGTAAAAACATTACATATACATACATTAATTTTATATTACTAAAACATTGATTGAAACAATGAATGTCAGACATTTATGTACAAATTTATATAGTATATGTTGAGCAATATTTAACAATGTAGGTAATATGAGAAATATACGCTCAGACACGACTGCTAGTACTGCTCTAAAGAATGCTCCTTGTGGCGACGTTTGCTAGTTACTGTTACTTTTAGTTTATGAAAGCGTTTATCATTTTACAACATAGCCTTTTTTTTATAATTGAAGTGATAATCTCGGTGATTAATGATACTGTACGATTTTACGATTTCTTTAGGTTCGTTCACATTAATGCAAAATATTTGGCTTTTAATACATTTTGATATTTTAAAACTTGTGTTGGGAGTCGCTTATAATTCCATATGAAATTTGTAAAACATTTTAATGTTGATACAAAATTCTAATACCTACATACATAAATCGAGATTTCGTCTACATATGTATGCTTGGGTATAAGAAAACGGTATGTTTGAATTAGTATTGATGAATTTGTGAAAAAGGACAAACCATCAAAATAAAACATACATATGCATATGAAATTTGTTTGCTTAAAATAATGTGTCAATTTACTTTACAACAAATGTTATCTCATTTACTATAGTAAGTAAACAAGTGTTACTGTTACTGTTGTTGTTGTAATTGTAATTGATGATGCTCAGTTTTTATTGTTATCGAGTCGTAACAACTTGAATATTCGTTTTCGGTGGTGGTGTTATTAGAAGTTTACATGCATTATCCGCCTCTATCGTTCGTAATCAGTGCGTCTTGCCGCTGTCGATGTTGATGGGGATGGCGCTACTGTTGCATCTACAGCAGCTGCAGACACCGAAGACGATGGCGTGCTTGAATTACTACTGTTAGCAGTACCGCCAACATCTTCGCATATTGTATGTAACTTTTCCATTTCAAATTTTGTGACTATATTTATAGAACTAACTTTGGCGCGTTGATATGCCACAACTGTGTTCTCACCCAGACACTTTACACATACGTAACCAATGAGCACAGCAACACCTACGGTCAGAACACGCACCAATGGGTCGACGTACAGCTGGATGACGACCCAAGCACTGGCGCCAGCAATGCACATTAGCGTTATGAGTATAACAGTTTTCGACCAATGCTGTATGGTGAAACCTTTCTCCCAATCAAGTCTATAAAAAGAGGCAAGAATATGCTTAGAGCCATACAAAGCAGAGCTGTAAAAAGAAAAATCCACTCACTTTTTAGTTTTCTCAATTTCGTATGGAAAACCGCAAACTTTACACGATAACTGTGCATCTGCAGTGGAGCTACAACTCTCCACTAGCCAGCGCTTCAAACACTCATGATGCACTGAGCTAACGTCGCCAGTGCAGCGGCATGGTTGAATGAGTGGTTCCGGCTTATCGTTGTCATAACAAATCCAACAGTCTTTTTTCGCTAAAAACGACTGACCCTCTTCGGGCGACAGCGTCTTTGTGTCCGCAGATGTGGTGGGTATCGATGGGTCGATTTGGCGAGACAACAGTTTACGTGGATTCAATATCCACAATTGTTCGGGCGCCATAGAATTCCACAAGCAACAGGGAAACCACACAGCCACACCAATTTCGACAATGCGAAAAACAATATCATGCCAATTACGCGAATAGACGGGAACTCTGCAAAATAAATACGGACAGTGTACATTCATTATATAATCGTATGTAAGTATTTGAATTAGTTTAGCTTAGTTGATGCACAAATACACACTTTGTTTTCCAGAAATCGCCCAGAGTTTCGGAAGTCAGAAAGCCCACAATAACAATCAGCATAATTGACTGACTCAACAGACCCACTCGTGACTGATGCAATTGCGATGAGTTCAGAATCGCTTCGCTGGGGCCGAGTATTTTGCCCGTTTGATCGTAGACGAAGCCGCCGCGTAGCTTGAAGTAAACCTCGACGCCATAAATTAGAAAAAATACAACAACGACTAAGAGCAAGACAGCGTAGCAACCATTAAATATGTGCGAGTAGGTATGGCGGTTGGCGTTGATCAGCGATGAGAAAACTTCAACTCCAAAAACACTGTATAGAAAAAAGTTGAAGGCTATGAAGCCGAGGAAACTTTTCGAAAGAAATTGTGACTTCTCCCAGCGTATGTCGCGCAGATGAAAAATCTGTAAAAAAAAACATAAACACCATTATTATTTTATTTTGTCCAAAAATAAAATTAAAAATATCACTAGAAACTAAATACGGTAGAAACTCTGCCTTTAACGTGTCTTAGCGTCTGTGCGAGTGTCAGGTACTTCTACCAAAAAAACCATCAAATTGAGTACGTAGTTAGTAATTTTTTTTAGCTAATTTTGAGATAAGCGAATAAACGAGTTACCAGCGACCAAGCGAATATTTGGCTTTGATTGTATGTGACAAGTGCAAAAGCACTTAGAACTGCTCAAAAAAAATGTAACAAGTAACAACACAGAAACAATTAAACACAAAACAGTTGTGAATGCTTTTAATTACCTTCCTTCATTTCTCATTCCACATTGATTAATTGTTGATGAGAAATAAATAGCTTAAACTCAAGTACATCTGCACTTAATTTTTTGTTTTTTTTATATTCAATGTGTGAGGACTTCAAAGTTCGCAAGTATCTACGTAACGTGGATTCGCAATATCATGAAAGAAGCTATCGCGAAAGCGTAAGAGCTAATACTTTTCATTAAATGATATTTGCTGCATTTCTGCACTGCGTCGCATTGTCGTCATGATAAAATTTGTTATCAAACAACAATATAAAATTGATAAGAAAACATTTTAAATGCCTCCATATTGAATGAGAGCTAAATGTATGTAGGTGCTTTACATTAAATTTGGGTAGTTATTTCAATATCGAAGCACGAATACAGGGTTATGCAGTTCGAGGAGCCTTCTCAAATTAATTTCCTTCACTAGAGAGAATACAATTTTTACTTGGACTCTCCTACACTGAAGAGGATATAACAACTGCTTGTAAAGCACGTCGAATACATGTTTTGTTTTTGTACTAGGCAAGAAAGAAATACAGAAGTCTCATCATGGCACAGTGACTCGTCCCATAAACACAATTGAAAAAATTCTTAGTGTCAAAACTAAACAAGCTCAGTTTCATTTTAAAGATAATATTTACTCCAACTAAGATAACACCAAAAGGTTTTTGGCGAAAAAATAATTTATATGGTTACAAGAACTGCTCAAATTAAGAAAATTTGATTGAAAATTTGATATTGTTTTTTTAGTCCGTTTAGTAGAAACTACCTGAAAATAAGTTTTTACCAGGGTTCAGCCGAAATTTTCAGTTTCTTTTCTTAACTTATCAGGATGGTATTATTAGTGGTATTTATTTATCAAGATTTGAAAGCATAAAAATTCTCCATTGATGATTCTAAAGATAACTAATTTCAAAGATGAGAAACCTTCTAGGAGAGACAATCTAGAAGATATGTTTGAAAATATGTTCCTGAATTTTTTTTCTAGATTTTAGAAGGTACCTTCCTTTAACGGAATATGTAAAAACATTACCCGCTTTCTTCCGACCTCAGAAAACAACTCAATATCAGCTCTGAACACGGTTTTCTCCCAACAAAAATTGCAATCAAACATGACAGCCTGAAACTATGCAACAAAGTGTGAAATATATTTCAATTAATGCTTTTTCTTACTAGTTTTGCTTAAGGGTAATTCCGGCGAGCTTTGATTAAAAAAAACATGAAACAGTAGTGTAAGACACTCCTTAAATCATGATGATTTTTTGCATGCCGACCAAGAATAGTTACAGAGAACAACTGCCAACGCCATTCAGATTAGCATCCACGAATTAAATAGAAATTATGAAGTTTTAATTGCGCATAACAAGTTGGAACGTTTACACTTTTTAATATTTTCATATGATTTTATTGAGGTTTGAGGAGAAAATTAGTGGTGTTTATCCCATAACAAAAATGTACGTCCAAAGACAATCACATATATTCGAAAGATCTTATATCTTTGAGAAATTTTGCTACCATATTAGCTTTCCAACAAGCTACATATGGTTAAGTTAATTAGATACAACAGGAGTTCTGGGTTATTAAAAACGGCTCTTTAGCGATTGTTTGGAAGTTTTAAGTGACCATTGTATAAGAGTTACTTAATATAAATTTCATTTACTTAAATCATGAAATTGTAGGCTATTCTTCCATTTGGTTTTCACTATTTCGGTTACCCTAAAACTATGCAATCATATAGAAAAATTAATAAAAGCATAAAACTACACGCATTAATATCGCTTTTATTCCAAAACTAAAGGGTTCTCAGTTTAACTTGTTGTAATTGCAAATTCTGACTCGTTCTTGTGTAGAAATTTTAGTACTTTACTGCTTTCTAAGTAGCGTAATATCTTAATAATATAACGACTACATTCTACCAAAGCTTTCTTTAGATAATAAATTAGTCGCGCATCATCTTCCCATCAGATAAGATTGGGTCTCCGTACAGTACTATACTAACTGCTCCAGTTTGAGTTTCTGTAATATTTCTATCGAGGTATTCGCGTAGCTGAGTGCTTGTTTAATTTGAAATGGAATAAACTATGTACAACTTACCTCTGCCCACATGCATACAATCAATGATGCGCATGTCATCAAAAGCGGATAGTAAGCTGACATCAGTGTTACAGCCCATTGTGGTTGTAGATCAAGCTGACAAAAAATAAAAGATGACAATTAAAACAATTAAAAAATCAGTTATTGCCAAAGAAAGAGCGATTTACAAAGTTATTCAACTTACCGGCGTTGTAAAGTAAGCACCACGCAAAGAAGCCGCTACGAAAACCATGAAGTACAATAACTTTTGCGTTGTCAGACGACATGCACGCAAAACGGAAGGCTGCTTCAAACGCTGATGCTCGGCAACAATGCAAATGAACAGTTGTATCACCGATACGAGTGCAACAAAATAGAAAACGCTGGAGATGCCCGCATAATAGGGTACGTTGAAGCCGCTGCATTCATCGCCAGCATAACGTATTTCACATAGGCAGGTACCATTGAGACAATCGCCACGTCCCGAACATGTAGCAATATTGGGATCATCATCATTATTGTTATTGAAGTGGTGATTAAATGCACCTCCAACACTTGAAGAAGCTGATTGCAAAACGCTCGAAGAGCACCGCATTAATGTATGAAAACTGGGTAACATTCTACGTCAAGATAACTGAAATAAAAAGTGGTGGATTGAGTAAATATTGCTGTAATAATAACTACATATAGCAACTATTTTATAACATCCAATTGAACTACAGCATTCACCTAGAGACATGCATAAGGCATTGAAAGTATTGTTGTGCAATTAACCTAATTTAGACCCTGTCACCATTCACTACGTACAAGCACATAGTTGACCTGTTTAATGCTTTTTCGATACAAAATCATAAATATCTCAAAATATTCGTCAGCATGAGTCATTATAATCGGCTAAGAAGGCGTAAACAAAGAATAAAAGGCATTGAACACCAGAAGCAATGAAAATAATTTAATTTTAAATAAGTACCTACTATGAACTCGTACTTAATGTACTTTCAACTTTGTATGTACATATGTATTTTATATTAGAACTTTTTATTTACATATTCAATTTCCTATTCTGTACACTTCCCAACTGAGCAGCAACTGAGTGTCGCTATCAACACAAAATTTGTAATGCAAATAAGTTATGTGGCAGCAACAACAAATTAAATTAAACAGCCAACGCGGGATCCCCTCTTTTCAATATAGGTGCATACATTGAAGACCCCAGCGGTATGTGCCTTAAGAGTATCAACAATAAATACAACAACAACATTGCGGGCATGCCAATAACTAAATAAATATTGAACGAGCAAATAAATTAATTGGTAACGCACATTTGCAAACGCATAATAATGAAAGAAAAAAAGAAATACTCAAACACAGCAATAAATTCAAATACATGACAATTACGCGTAGAATTGAAATATCAATTTAACATGTCTGCAGACGATGATGAGCGAACGAACTGAAACTGAAATTGGATGGGCAGACGCATATGGGCAATGATACGAGTAATTGTGACGAGTGAGGTCATGGTGTCTGGTACTCGTATTATTATTAGTGCGGGTAAAATTTGTTGCGGGCAAGGTGTAAATTCTGCGGATGATTTTGTTGAATAATTTTGAAAAATCTAAGATCTAATTCATTTGTTACAATTAATTTTTTTTTAACCCTGGGACATTATAAAAAGTGGTCTTAGAACCTCTAGCAAATGTGGTCAGGCAAAAATCAAAATAGTTCAATTTATTAGGACAAGATTTCCTTCATTTCGGCGCTGTAATTCTAGTACTCAACTCACATGTAAAGTACGTATTATTACTTATGTATATTAGCTGCGTTTTATTCGTCACTCGCTCCTAGTTGTGTATGTATCTAGCAGCGGTAATTATATGGGAAACAACAACAAAAGCTGCAGATAAAACATAAAGAGAAATGCTTATGGATATGTGCTGGAAGATCACCTCACGCTGCCAGTGCTATTGAGCTAATTCATTGTGAATGAAACGAAAAAGAGATTTAACAACTTGATCGTGTTATTCGCACATGTTAAACTACTTACTTGCCGAATAAAACACAACTATTGTGTTCCAGGGCACATTTGTATAGAGGAAAACGAACAAACGAAACAAACGCGAAAAATACATTTTTTCGAGGTACTTTCAACCATTCACATTACATATTATTAATTGAAAAACAACTGCAAAGTGGCACCCCATAGCTTCACAAAAAGTTTATACTAATTTGGGAGCGATAAAACCTAATGATGCCGATGTCACGGAGGGGAAGAATATCGCTACCTCTATTCTTCAATCACGTATCACCAAAGTACAATTTTGCAGAAAGCTAGAAACACTAAATACCTTTTGATAAAGTTTAGTGTTCAAGTGGGGATACGAGGTTGAAGGTTATACAAAATAACATAAAAAACTCAATTTCGTCCAAAATGGAGATACGTGGTAGAAGAATAGAGCTAGTGATATGGAATGAGATATGAAAAGAGAGAAGGGGCAATGCTGAGTTACAAACATAATACAATACAACACGGAAAGTTCTTTTAGATCTTTATACAATAACACCTCGAGCAATTTGCTAAACAATAGAAGCACTGTTTCTATGGTTAGGCATATCAATATCGCTAAAGCTAGCCACTAACGACACACACATTCTCGCATGTGTTCTATCGGTGTGTGAGTGTGGCAGCAATTTTTCTCGTGTATGGCGTTGTTGACGCACGAAGTATGCGCACATGAGTGTCGTGAGTGGCTAACTTTACTTTGGCATAAGCTTAATAAGAAGGTGGTAATAACATTTGAAAATATATTTTTGAAAAACGATTTTCATATGTTCCAATAACCTTTGCCCTTATGCCCATTGTGCGAAAGCAGCACAACGATGGTTTGATTTTAGAAATTAAAAGGTTTTAAATTATAAGTATAACACTAAAAATTGTATTTTCGCATTCTGCAGCTGGTAACTTATAACAACACTATTATTATGAACACAGCTGTACATATGTATGTATGTATGTGTATGTACGAGCATGTATGTATGTGTTTCTAATTATTTTCGTAGAGTCGTGCAACCTCATATTTTCCATTAATATAAAAAATATATTTGCTTAGTTATTTACATTATTTTGCAATATAAATGCGAGTGTTATTAATGTCTTAATTCTTTGTGAAAGAAATGGGTTTAATCACGCGCTCAAGTGCAATTTCCATTAGAACAAAATATTTTATTCAAGTAAGTAATAATTGAAATATTCTATAACTAAGTAAACACTTAGTGCAAACATTAATGAAATCTTTTACGATAGGTCATAGTCGTTACCAACACAAACATGGACGGTCAAGGCCCTTTTTTATATACCGTTTAAATATATGGTAACCACCTGATTGGCAAATCTATCTTTAATGGTCCAAGGTACTACACATACTGATCGATGTTGGTGTTGGTGTACCTTAAACCTTTAAAAACAAACATCCAAAATTTATAATTAAAAAATGTTTATTTGTAATACTCATGTTACATATCATTATTAATTGATTTTTTTTTTTATTTTACAGAAGCAAAAAAACTTTCAAAATATTGCTAAAACATATTGTTTTACATACTTTTTTGATGCACTCTATTAACGAAAGTACCAACAAATTAATTTCTGAATATTAAAATTTTTAATTGTAGCAAAATTATCCCACTTTTCGTTTTTTCGCAAATTGTCATTTAGGTACCTTCTAAATGATGATGACGACGATATTTGCGATTTGATATCAAGAGATGAAAAATTGTGAGCAATGGATTCATATCCATTCATTAAAACTTCAAATTCAACAAACTTTGATGTTATTATTCTAAACATTTTCTTTTTTTTCTGCTGATTTCAAAAAAGAGACTGCAATAATTTGGTTGAAACATTGTTCACCCTCCAGATAATTTTAAGTGTAAAGTTTTTAATTTTAAATTGCATCATACACTAAGTATATTGATAAATATTAACCTTTCGTCACTTCTCCACAAGTATGAGTTTAGTACAAGTAGTTAGTAGAATATTTATTTAAAAGAAATGTATTAAGTATCTAAAGAGGTACGCATACATTAAAATTTGTCACAAAAAGCGGGAAGCATCAGAAATTTATTTATTTCAAATATGATGTGACAAGTTAAAGCTAAAACTAAATTAGAAACAACAACAAAAAAATGGTTTTAAAGTCAGTTACACAGACTAAAAACAGCAAAAGTATCTTAGCTTAATTAGGGCGAGTAAAAATAGAAGCAGATAAGCGATATCAGGAACAGTAGTAGAAACTCGTGAAGGCAAACATTAAATTTGGAGGTATATAATGGCAAACTCAAAATTAAATTGTTAAAAAATTCAATTATTTAATTTCTACCTAAATAAATATTTGTTTTTTTTCCACACTAATTCAATCTAATCATTTTCGTTTTTCTCGATTGCTAATGCGAAAATATTCATTTTGTTTCGTTTTAAAATGAATTCTATTCAATTATGTATTAAAATGAGCAGTAAATATTTAAAAATATCATTCGTTTTCACTTGAGTTAATTTTTATATTGTAAATTATTTGGTGTGATGAGTTCGCGCGACTTTCGACTACAAAATGCACAGGCCGAAATAAACGCTTCAGCAAGATCGCAAAAGTTAAACTACCAAACATTATTAGTCTGGGGGGCCAACCAGAGGCAACATAAACACCACAAATGAGGTGAACAGAGAGAGGGAGAGAGAGTGAGAACAGAGACATACGAGGAGAGAGCACTTGGTGTGTGCCTCCCTCTTTTTATTTCCTTTACATGTTCATTCGTTTTATGCTGAGTTTACTATTGTATTTTATTAAATTGCCTCAAACAGAGACAAAAAAAAAAGAGAAAAAACAAAGCATTTTAATTTAAATTTCAAAATTGATGCCACAATTACATTTTAATCTATCTGAGAAATTGGAGAATAAAATAGAATTCGTTTATACGAGTGTGAATATAAGTGAGAATTTTTTGAACTTTCTTGCATATGAATTAACTTTAATTATGTTTAAATTACGTTTTCTGGAAGTTAACATACAAAAACGTACAATAGTAAAAACAGCTCAAGGGCGTTTTATTTGTAAGTAGTAAACATTAGATAAAAAAAATTGTAGCAATACTAATGTAACAATGTAAAGTAGTTTAGTAGTACATACGAGTATATGAATATGTACATACATACATACATGTAAATATATTACTTTATAGAGCAGTAGATAAAAAATCACGAAAATTCGTATTTAAATGGAAGGCAAGGAATGGAATTTTTGTGTAGGGGGGAGGGGCGGGAGAGGTGGGGGAGGAGAGGGGGAAACCAAAAAACCATTTCATTTGATAGCTTGAATCTGTATAATAAGTGTTACAAATTTTGTTTTTGCTTTTGTTTTGAGTATCTACTATTTGTGAGCTTTAATTTCTTTAGGCTAAAAAGTAGCCTAAAGAAATATCTTTCCTTACAAAATATGATTTTAGAAGTTTTCTCAAAACGATCCAGTGAAATATTTGTAGATCCATTATAAAATAAGCCGAGGCTAATTTTTTATAGGCGATCAAAAGAAACTTTTTTAGTATGGTGCTCGTAGCGCTTTAATGTAAATGTATTGAGAACTTAACGGGAAATTTTATTTTCGGGTAACTCATGGTGTATTTTTTTCTCGTTCTCTCTCATTCATTAGAATATATGTATTCACATAAGTCGATTCGAGCTCACATTAAACATGCGTTAATATCAATTAACAATTCAATGAGTGGCGTAGGAAAGGGGGAGATAAAGGGGATCTATCGCACCACCCATTAATATTAAACTTATTGCCAGCCATTGTATGGAATCAGAAAAAATATCCACCAAATTTCCAAAACAGAAAAACGACACCAGACACAGAACATGTTTTGCATACAAAAGATAAAGAAGTAGGCAAAGCCTTTGAAAAAATAGCACCTACTTAAATTATAGCTAGATAAAGAAATAAGTAAAAATAAACAAGACCTAAATCAGGCAATAGCGTAAAACTTGCAATACAACCATGGCGTTTAATGGTTCAGACTCAATAGTTTAATGTACTCCAGAGTAAAAAAAATATAAATAATATGCAATAGAAATACAAATTTGACCTGTGAGTTTGGACTATTGTAGAAAATTGTGTAAAATTCAGAATATTCACATTTACAAATTTTTCCAAATGTTTTCCATAGTTCGAAAGACGGAGACAGTTTGAATGGAAAGGCGCATTCGACGGAATGTGCTAATTTTTGGACAAGTGAACAAAACAAACAAAATACTTGAAATAATGTAACTCGGAACCACAGTTAGAAAGAAAATATCAGTTTGCTGCTGAATCCAGTTAATAAAACTTGTATAAGATTATTTACCTATTTAAAATACGAACTATCTCAAGATACCAATGCATCCCGAAAAATGCACTATTTGGTGCGGTTTATGGGCAGGCGACAGACGGCATCATTGGGCTATATTTCTTCAAAGACGATGAACGCCGCAACGTTACGGTCAATGGAGAAAGCCCGCGTTCGATGATAACCGACTTTTTTTTGCCGAAATACAGGACGATGCCACATGCAACACTGCATGCAAAACCATGCATCAATTGAGAGGCAAATTTAGTGAGCAGTTAATCTCTTAAGTTTTGGTGCAGTCAATTGGCCACCAAGATCGTGTGATTTGACCCCGTTAGACAATTTTTTGTGAGGCTATGTTAAGTCACTTGTCTATAGGGCCAAGCTAAACACGATTGCTGCTTTGGAAGTCAACATTGAACGCGTTATTGGTGAGACCTTCAGAATGGATCACTTGAAGCGTAGCCACGGGCTACATTTAAGCGAAATTATCTTTAAAAAGTAAATGGCAGGAATAGATTTATCGATCCAAAGAAAAAATTTCATTCAATTTTGTAAAATTTCTGTGTTTTTTTGAATTATCTAAAACCAAGCTCTTAAAAATATTATGTTGATATAAGTATTTAATTTACTATTTAAAAATAAATAAATGAACCTCTAGAAATACTATGCATGTAAAGTACAATAAATACATTTTGATCGGACCATCAAACAAATAGACTAAAAAAAATTTACATAAAATATAAAACTTCTAATAATTTTAACACATTCGATTCGCTATTCATTTACAAGTATTTACTTTGGTATTTGCGCAGTATTTATTTCGAAAAAGTTATGCCATAAATTAATTAAATTGTAAAATAAGAGTTTATAATAGTCTTTCCAATTGTTAATGCAAATCATTTCAACTTAGGTAATCATTGCTTTTTCATTTGTTCACGTTGTCGCTAACATTCACATTAACAAATCATTAGTAGTATTTGTATGCACTTTTTTGAGCAAACGCTTTTTTTTTTCTTTAGAAATGATTGTGTTGCATATTTTCAGGGGCATGACAAATAGTTTTAAGTTTATACTCACAAATATAAAAGAAATATATTTTTTTCATATTTATTTTGTTTTTATTTATTTATAACCAATCTCAGTCAACCCACTTGAAGACTACAAGAATTTTTTTCTTCTGAAGCCATTATTTTGTGGTCCTCGTTTGATTTGATCTTCAAATATATTCAGATAAAGAATCCGTGGTCCTTTTGCTTGGACATATGAATTAATATGCTTAATCAGTGTTAAAAATATAGTCAACTAAGTTATTTTCTCTGTGCACTTTGGATGGTAATCCTCTTGGACTGTTCCTTTTTCTCTCATGAGCCATTCCATTAATTTTTATTTTCGTCGGTTCAAATGTAATATTTTCGAAATTTCAAGTCCTGATATGTTTTGTGGTTTTTCAAATGGCACACGTTTCTTGACAAACGAATGGATTCCTTTTTCTGATGCTAGCTTTATTAAATATTCTGTCTACACGCTTTCTTGATTTATTTCGGTAAATATGTCATATCTGTACTAAACGAAATTTCTCGTAAGCGATTAGCCCATGACTGGTAGATTAACTACAATTAAGGAAATGCAAAATTTGAGTTGCATGGGAAATAGATTCAAACTCGAAATCATGTAAGAGCTGCTTTTGGGCCTAAGCAATGAAAACTTTAGCGGTTGCTAATGGTATAGCGTATAGAAATTCAGCGGCTTCGCTGGCTGGGTCATGTTGAGCGCTCCGGCTAGAAGGGTGTTGCCACGGTGGAGGGACACCCAGAAGAGGACGTCCTAATCTCCATTGGAAAGACCAGGTACAGGGGAATCTGACTGCACTTGGCCTTATCAACTGGCGCCAGCGCATAGCAAGGCCGACTGGCGAAGCTTTATACAGGCGGCCAAGACCGATCGTCGGTTGTAGTGCAAGCTAAGTAAGTCAGTAATTAATAGTATATCTGAAGAGTTGTGGTCAACGACATTTGATTTTTGAGCAAAAGTCGAAAACAAAACATATTTGAATGGTTAATATATTAAATGTTTTGTATAAAAAGTTCTTAGAATGTTTTCAATCAGCGTAAATATATCACCATATTTTCACTTCGCTTATTTTAAGTCGAAAAAATAAGGCAACTGTGTTAATGCATATTTGATTTCATATTATTTACGACATTTATGGCAGTTTTTATAAGCTCTAAAGTGGTGCTCAAAATAATGTAGGTACTTAGCAAATCAAAACCATTAAAATGTTACTAAGAGTACTTCAACAAAAGATTTACCAGATGTGCGATTATTATATTGCTTATTTATTTGGAATCGGATCAATGGAATTTGTGCTATCAACAATTATATTTCGCAATTGTAATACATACATAGAGATTAAACAAGCAGGAACTTAAGCAAGGGGAAAACGAAAAAACAAAAATGAATTAGTGCCAGAAATTCCATTGGATTAATTACAGCAACACTTGCAGCAGGGTTTAAACAAAAAGTGACGTTGACAATTGATAGATAAGAGCTATCAGCATGTTGGCACATTTTATGGCAAGCAGTAGCGAAATTTAAATTTGTACTTTTATACAATTCGAAAATATTATAAAAATACATATTTTATAAAAACGAAATATCGTGAGCATTCAAAATTATAACTAAATTAAATTAAATTTGTTCAAAAAAGCAAACAAGAAAAAGTCACAAACCAAGCAACCAAGAACGTTCTTAAGGCAAAATTACAAGACAAAACAAGACTTGAGCTAAAAGAATAATAATAAGGTACGAGGGTAGATCAATAAGTACCCGTGTTAGGAATGAAGAGGCAAGTTTCTCACAAATTTTTTAAATATTATTTTTCAACGTAATCTCCTTTTACTACAATACACTTTTCCTAACGTTTCTGTCATTTCTTTAACCCCTCCAAAAAACACGATTTGTCAAACTCTTCAAAATACGCTTCTGTCTCGACGATACCCTCCTCGTTTGAGCTGAATTTTTTCCCCCGAGCCACGTTTTCATGTTGGGGAACAGAAAGAAGTCGCAGGGGGCCAAGTCGGGCGAGTACGGTGGGTGCGGCAGCAATTCGTAGTTCATTTCATGCAATTTGGTCGCGACAATTCCGTATCCGCTTGTTGTCCACCGTAAGCAATCGCGGCAACCTATCATGTAAAATATTAATTACCGATCCGTACGACACTCCTACGGTCCCTGCTACTTCGCGCACTTTCGATCGGCGATTAGCGAGAATCATGTCGCGGACCTTTTCAACGATTTCCTCGGTAACCACGTCTGCCGGGCGGCCTGGGACCTCGTCATCAAAAACAGATGCACGACCACGTTGAACTAATATATTACGGTTGTCATAGATGGTGAAGGGTCCCCATAGACAGCATCCAACTTCGCTTTTATTTCTTCGCATGTTTTTTCATCCATAAATAAAAAGCGAATTACGGAACACCAAACACGTGGCTGCCAAATAAAAACTAACCTATGAATCAGATCAGTTTGAAATTTAGTGTGGTTTCGTGTGACAAATGGCAGTACACGACGGTAATACCAACTTCCCTCAGCAACGCCACCTGTCTTCAAACACTTATTGTACTTATTGCTCTACCCTCGTAGTAGTGGAGTAGCAACTACTCTTGTACTCACGATAGTAAATTTGTTTTTGCTTTCTTCTGAGTCTTATTGTATGGTATTCACAACACTCACAAATGCATAAACGCGTTCTTTATATTCTTTATTTTGTTTTCGTCTTCCTTGTTTTTGAGTTTTTTAATTTTTTTTAAGTCTTTTATTTCAAGTAAATTTACATAAATTGGCATTCGTATTGCCAAGCGCTTTGCCGCTTACTTTCGGTTTCACTTCAAGATTAAAAAGTACGAAAGAATTTAAATTTAGAACAAGTATTAATGACCATCAACAACAGACGACGTTCAACAACTTAAGGCAATGCACCGAGATGTTGGCGCGTTGTGCAATACATTGGTATAATTATTCGTGCTGGATTTTAATACTATATCCTTAGGTTTTATTGATTGTTTTGCTTCAGCTTTAAACAATTTTAGAAAATAAATTAATTGACACAGTATATGTATTTAACTTTAATCGAAAATCATGCTTTTAATAGTGGCTGGGAAAGGAATAGGAATGAAGAGATAGACGCCAGACCGCTTTCGCAGTGTCTGCCCAGCTTTTTGCCAGACCAGAGTAAGCATTATATTTGGCACTGAAGTGTTGAGAGACGAACACCTGTATTCTTTGAAACTTGTTCTTCTTCTTTCTTTTAATGGCACAACAGCCCATGGATGGCCTAGATCGAGCATTTCACAGCCCCTTATGTTCTGCGTGTTATACTTATTTGTACATGAATGGTAGGTCCCTACAGATTTATGCCAGATCTAAATGGTAAAGTGAAAAACTTTTCAAAGGCAATTGTTCCCTTGTAGGTTTTGTCATTGTCTGCCAAGAGTTGGGTTTTCTACTTTTTTTTTATTTTGCCTGCGCCGAGATTTGAGCCACGTGTCAACGCACTAGCAAGTACACCAAACCTCTTCGACACCGCATGATCGATTCAGATTTATTAATAAATCGGGTGGATTTAGTGAATAGCAAAAGGAAACACAGGCTATAGTACAATGGACGTAAGTAAGTAAGTAAGTAAGCAGTATTCCTAAACATTTCCTAAACGCAGTTAAAACAAAAAAAGAAATATACTGAAAAAATTTTAAAATTTTGAAACTGAAAGTTAGTAATTAGGTTGTAAGAATTATGGTTCCGCCTTATACCATAGAAAATCCATATTTGTCGTTACTATTTTCGTATTACTACATACATATAGTATGTTACGTATGACGCTTATATCATTTACCAAATGCTTTCCTTTATTAAATTAAAAATCAAATTAGTAGACACGCAGCTGTTGAAATGCAAGCAATTGCAATTTTCTACGTAAAACAAATTATATAATTTTCAAATTTTTTAAATTGTTTATTTATTATTCAGCTTTTCCAATAAACCTCCCAAAGTTCGAACTATACTCGAATAATACTTGTGATGGAAAACTAACATAAAAAAGTACATGGCGATACAAGAAGCCATTGTAACAAGAAATAAAGCAAGCTTCTAGGCGCTCACAAATCCGAAAAATCGTTTGCATGTTTCTACGTCCTACGTAAAAAACGTAAAAAAATACAGGTAAAAAAAAAAAATATGGTATAAGCAGCAAAGACATCATTGTACATATGTAGTACACAGATGTACATACAATGTACATATGTACGTTCTCCGCATGCTATTTTGTATGCGTGTGTACGGAGAGGTTTTCTATAATATTTCTACCATTTTATGGTTGTTTAAGTTCTTTTTAACATTTCGCTACGTAAGCTAAGTAAAATTTATGATGCTTAGAATTCAGTGAGTGTCTAACTTTTCTTCATAAACAAATGTTAAATAAAATTATTCAATATTATACTTGCAAAACAAAAACAAATTGTTTTAGAAGGATAATTCTAGAAATTTGACTAAATTTAAAGTTTATCGGGTTTCATTGGGAGTTTTTCACATATATAAAATAATCTCACTCACTTTTGCACATTATTATTTTCCCATGGGAACTTAATATACCTTGACATTTTGTTCATTTACTGTTAAATAAGTAGTTCCTTGCATTCATTCAAATGCAGTATGTAATAAATACATTTTGTTTTTGCTTCTTACCTTCAACACAGTCAAATAAATTTACCATATAGGGAATCAAAGCGAAACGAACGAATACGGTGCAGAGTCTACATTAACCTTTTGCCCTCAAATGAGAATTAGAGCATATATAGGAACGTATAATAAGTCAATTTCTTTAATGAGTAAATACATACTCAATGAATTGAAGAACAATAAAAGAATTGATTATTAAATTTGAACATATGTATATAGAGTTTATACAGGGAGAACCATTTATAATATGTAATTCTATCATAATACGAATTACATTAGAGTGGCCACACTTCAAATAACCAGTAGTTAAAATTCAAAAAATGTTAAGAAGACCACCCTGTATCTAATGACAAACCGATAGATTAGGTTGTACTTACAGATTAATTTGTCAATTGTGTATCCTTATTATTAATGCTAGACTACGAAAACGAGACATGCTTTTACATACACAATGCTAAGCTTCATAACTACACACATCTAAAACATATCTTACACATATGCAGACGAATATGCACAAGCAATTGAACTCAGCACACACGATATGCAAATTCAACCCTGACCTGCCTTTAGGTAAAAATTATTAAGTGCATACATATTCCCTGGCATAAACAACTATCTTATGAATTTCTCTCTATGGGGCTTATGATGACGATGCAATCAAAATAGTACTATTCGAAATCGACGATTCATATTATGTAAACAAAATGAAAGATTTTTAATTATGTATCAACGAACAGGTAAACAATTACTTAATTCAAATTTTATTTTTTTTATAGGGTACCGCGGCAGAGCTGAGGCAGTTATAAAATCTTCTTCCTAGGAAATAATAAGTGCAGCTATTAATTGCAGATCAAAAAATTAAGGTGTAATTTAGGTTTAAGATATAAAGTAAGAATTAGGTTTTTATGCTTTGTATGTATGGTAACATATCGCTACCTCTATTCTTCAACCACGTATCTCAAAAAGTATCATTTTGCAGAAAGCGAAAAAAAATAAAGGTCTGAAAATAAACTTTATTTTTCATGCAGAGATCCGAGGTTAAAGAACTGGCTCAAAAAATTGTTTTCTCATACGAACTTACTGAGAACTTATTTCTCTCTGGAGGATTCTTAAATGATTTTTATAATTCAAGCAAAAAAAAATACTTAATTTCGTTCAAAAGGACGATTTTTTTAAATTTTTTTTTTAAACAAGACACACTAAGGATAAATTTAAATTAGCAGAAACGCTAAATTTAAATAAGCAGAAAGGAATTGTATAACAAAAGGTTTCGTCTAACACTAATACAAATATTGGGTCATATAAAAAGTATCCGTGTTGGTATCCGTTTGTGCTGTTGGTACCCACAAATCTGGAAGCACTAGTTCGATTATATCTACATTTTGTGTGAAGATAGTTGTGTGATTCGTCGCTAGTGTAAAAAGTTACATTGATTTGAAAATGTGTGAAATATTTGAAGAAATATGTACGCTATGTGATAGTTTATTACAATAGAAAAGGTAAAACCGCTGAAAAAACATGCCGAAAAATGTATGCGGTTTACGGGGAGGATGCTGTGAGTGAACGCCTATTACACGATTCCGTTCAGGAAATTTCTATAACAAATATGCACTTAAAGATCCACTGAAAGTCACTGAAAAACCCAATGAAATTTTGCAACATTTTGGTGGGGCAAGATCGACGCGCAAGCTGTTAGGAGATAGCAGAGGCACTAAACATCATAGACATGACAGATTTGTGGAGGCCAACCGCGGATACTTTTTATATGTCCCAATAATTGTTTTAAATTACTACGTTATACTTTTATATAAGTATGACATAATACATACATACATACTTAATAAATAACAAAGATAAGTTGGACGGTGTTTTGTGATTTATACTAATGTATCAACCCCACACGAAACAAGTTTAGAGATATGGGCAAGTTAATATTTGCCTTTGTGTACATTTTGGTAACTTATGTTTGTAAAGATACCGAGAATGTTCAAATTATTCTTGACTCTAGCAAAACGCAACCAAAATGTCCCAGAGTTGGTTGCAAATAGCGAAAAATTTCATTTATCCTCCGTACACTTTGGCGACAGCAAGTACACGACCAAATCACAAGTTCGTGGTAAGTAACTAAGTACATACCTTACTTTTCCCACCACTCTCTCGCACGATTATTTTGGCGACGACCACGTGATCATCGACCACAATTGTAGATGCCGTTACCTTAAATCTATTTCTAATTTGACAAGCAACAAGAGAAAAAAAAAGAGAGATGTTTTTTTTTGACCTGCTGTTGCCGTTTTCGTTGTAATCAAGTGGCTTACTATATGTGGGTGTGCAGGCTTCATGAGAGAAACTGCAAAGCAAAAAAGACAGCCTCCTAATTAAAAAAATTGGGGTATTCAAAGGGTGTCTCGTATTCAGTGTCGTGTCCTTCCAATTGTTATAAATTCTTAAATTTATACAAAATTTTATGACATAACATAACAAAAGAATATGATAAATTGTAAATACCCCAAATAGGAATCACTCCCTGCCCGTGTGCGTTATAAACGATATAAAAAAAAAACCCAGGGAGTTAAATTTATCTTTGACTTGTGATATGCATGGGTATGAAAGTATGACACATTTTCGATTAAACACAAACTATGATAGGCAGGGGAGAGGGAATAAATGCAATTTTATCAAATGCATACAAAAAATATAAATAGACAAACACAACAATAAAAAGAGTAGAGAAAAGAGCAAAATAACCACAAAAGAGTAAGTTGATTCACAACATTGTCTGTTTTGTTTTTGTTATTTGCTTTTTATTATTATTTGACATGTTTTATTTACTTTTTGTTTTTTTAACTTTTTGCTTTTTCAAAGTTGTTCTCTCAAGTGCTTCTTAGGTACATTTTAAGTGCAAATGCACTCGACAGCAATCACTACAAAGTTGTGCAAGTATTTGTGCTTGTGCAAAAATTTAGCTGTTGATGTCGTCGATTGAACTCGCCTTTAGCGCATTTGTACATCTCGGATACATTCATTTGATTGTCTTCGAAATTTATACTTGAGTTAGGAAATTCAAATGGTGCTCAAGACAAAATTAAAAAATGCAATACATAAATGATAAAATTGAATAAAAATTTATTTAACATTTACTTTTAAAGTTTAATAAGTTTTATTGAATTCATTTTTCACTAGCCATATGATTTTGTAAGGTGTCAAATTGGCACAATGTACAATAATATGAAATATGCCAATCAAATTTTGAGTTGGCAATAAATAATACAATTAATTGATTTCATCTTTGACCTGTTGATGTAAACTATTCAAATATGTGCACATTAATTGCTTTGAAAGCAAACGCTAACTAGTAAACTTTAATCTTTGCATTTGGAAATCTATTGCAATAGCAGCGAAAACAACAGAGAAATGCTGTCGATGATTCATAAATACTGTCGATTATTTTATAATGTGCTGTTATTGTTAAACTAATTGCAAGTTAATTATAATTATTTATCTACTAGGGAAAATACGAAGTTTACCTTTTAATACTGTTGAAATAAATTGAATGCAAAATATATAAAAATCGGAAGAATTGGCAGTAATGATGTTCCTATCAAAATCCCTTTGATTTTAATATACTCTAGCTGCAGGCAGCAGAAGCTCCAGTTAGAAGTCACAAGCTGGTAGTGGTCAACTGCACACTCTTAATTATATTTTTATTCAAAGGATTTTCCGACGTCAAATTGGCGTAGAAATCACTGCTCTTTGATTTTGGGTAATTTAGCAATTGCTGATGTTCTCACTTTAATTTTTTTCTCAGTTTTTTCATAAACGAATTCACTAATTTTCACCATTTTCCACTTCAGACATTAGACATAGACACGTTTTGCTCTTGCATGATTGCATGATTACCTCATGCCACACTATTGTGCATTTGAGAAAAATCATAATTAACAAACATCGAATTATAATTTTAAGTTTTTTATAGCACCTCAAAATAATAAATTGCGTTCTTCCTTATTCTATGCACTGCTCTACACGTATTTTTCAACTTCCACTCACTTGCAAATGAAAATAGTTTCTATATAAGAAAACACAAAGAATTTCCCAACACAAATGTCAAAACGTTGCCTGCCAACAGCTGTTTACGAAACTATGGAAATGACATATATCACAGGGCGAATCAAAATTAGAATTTCCCATATAAAGATTCGGCAGGCTTGTAATCGGCTGCGGCTTTTCATTTATCTCTTAATTTTTAGTTGGTCACTGATTTGTGGGTCGAACAGGAGGGAGAGAAGATGTAAGCGAACGAGACTAAATCGCCCGTCCCAACAATTTAGTGAGGATAGTTTTGCATTTGCTGTTACTGACATTTATCAAAGTTATAAATAGAAAAGAAAGAAAGAGAAACACGAGAAATCTCCGCCGATAAATAAATGAAATTAAATATTTCTTTGATTTTTTAAAAATTTTTTATATTTTAAGTCTAGCCAAAAATCGATGTGTGTTATGTATACATTGCAGAAAATCCAAAATAATCTGTGTACCATAAACACCTGTAAATGAGCTGCCAACATTTGTATGGAATAACTTTTAAATCGACCGGATAAATTTGCGTTATGATTTTAGAGCTTTTCGGGATTTTTTCTAAACTATAAATTTAACATTCGAAGAGATTAAATTATGTAACTTGTACCAGCACTTCAATTATTGCCAAGCCAGAAAATATTAGATAGGAGAAAATTTGAGCTTTTTGTTTTTAACAGTCGAGCAGTGTTGCCTTTTTGGGCTTTGTTCACCAAATTTGTTAGTTCTATTTTCTTTTGGCTGGTTAGTAGGTTAAATCTAATTGGTAGTTTTTAGTAAAATTGGCAATTAGTTCTTTCCAATAGGGTTGTAAAGTAAAGGGGAAAAATAGGTATTTGCTTTACCGGTGTCTTTTCTTCGGATTTAACCGTGGCTAAAAAACTGGGGCAACAAAGTAACCGAAAGACACCGAAAAAGTAACCAAACAAAACACGTGTCCATTTATATTAAAACCTTAAATTTGCTTAGTAAGTATAATATAAAATATCCACTTTCATGATGTAGAGAAAATTGCCGGGTAACAGGTTAATAAAGTGGAAAACAGAAGTTATAAAGTTGTAAAGGTTTACTTTACTCTTTACTTACTTTTAATGGCATAACAGCCAATGGAGGGCCTAGGCCGAACTTTTCGCATCCACTCAGATTGTGCGTGTTATTTTTGTACATGAATGGAAGGGACCTACAGTTTAATGCCGAATCCGAACGGCGAAGTGAAAAGCTTTTTATAGCAATTTTTACTCTTGTAGGTTTTGCCATTGCCTGCCAAAAGGTGGTGCCGTGTAGAAAAATTATTTTTTCAAATTTTTGATTTTGCCTGTGCCGAGATTCGAACCCCGGACACTCTGCGTAGCAGTCCAACGCACTATCACTACGCCACAGCGACCATTTTATTTTACTCACACCGGATTATTTACGTTGGAAAAATTGCTCAATCAAAACCGGTGGATATCAAAAAAAAATTCCTCATACGGTTTAACCTACCGGTTTTTTGCATTTCCAATTTCCATGAAGAATTACTAAAACTGCCTACAAAATTTCAAAATTTAAATATTGATATATTTTGGAAAAAGTAATTTCAATTAAAAATGGATTGAATGAGAATAGTTTGGGAAATTGGGAATAATTCACTATTCCCATTCGGTTTTGCATTCCATGTAATTTTTTCCATGTTTGACAAACATATAATAAAAGGTGAAACTACTAAAATTGAGTTTGTGTCTTAAAGAAAGAAAAAAATATTTGTACTGCCATTCTCTCGTTTTTATTCGTATTCTCATTCGCTTTTTCATAATTCGTTCAACTCTTCTGTATTCAAACGGTTTTTCGTAAGTTAAGAGATTAGGTGTTAGCTACCCGTCGGATCGTTTCCCGCCGTCCGACGTAATTCTTATAAAAATGTAAGTTTTGGCTGCTGGCAACTCAAATGCATTCACAATAACGTATGCACTCGTTTCCAAATCAGAGTCGCTTTCCGAAAGTAGCAAAATAAGAAACAGTAAAAACTTCACTCAGTTGTCAATTGTTTCCCGAAATTCGTTGAGATTGGTTGTGTTTGTTTGTTCGGCTTCAGCTTCAGCTCTTGTGTATTTTGTATCTATGTGACGATATATTTTTTTTTTCTACAAAGAAAACTATTGATAAAAACATTTTGACGAAATTAATAAAGACTTTCTAGCAAAGATTTGCAATTACATAAAAGCGCAAAGCAAGTAAGAATCGAAAGTACCTTCAACAAAAGCAGAAAAACGTTTTTCTCTTCGATGGCGTCGACGGACGTGAATGTGAAACTGTCTCGTCTCTTTCGTCTTGCACAGAAATTTAATAATTTTTATTTGACAGGTGAGTGATTTTTGCTATATGCAAAAAAATGATTTTATCATGAGATAATTTTAGTTTAAAAGCTTTATATTTTCTTAGAATTGAACTGCAATATGTGGGAAAAAGGGAACATAGATCCTTATACTATATCGATTTGTTGTGTAGATGACCGACAGTATATGTGCATACATATATATATATATATATATATATATATATATATATATATGTGTGTGTGTGTGTGCGTGTGTGTATATTATGTATATACGTGTGCTTGTGTTTATGATGTCCTTTTGCTGTGCAAGATAGCAGTGGGCGTAGTAGGTGCAATCAATGGCACAACCCCGTAATGACGTTGCCAGTTTTTCAAAAAATGTTAATACATGGCTGAAAAAGCGAACAGGATAATTTATTAAATTTTTCGCAAACATATACCTTAAAAAAAAAAACAAAAATTGGCCTTTTCACACACTTTTACAAGTTGCATCAGTTACATTATAACTTTCTCAAGATGGACAGGCCAAAAACTCCATCGAAGAGTACCATTTTGGGCGAATTCTTCAGTCGCCTAAACCGTTTCCAAAGAACCTTTTTAATGATTATACCAGATGATAATCGTTTAAAGCTTTATCTCAAATTTTAAATTTGTTTGAATAACATTTTACCTTTTTTAAATTGGGACTAATTCCATTGAGTACCATAAATCATCCATTATAAAGATTTTAAATTTAGTTTTCAGAATTTCTTTTCTGAAAATATTTTAGAATCGAATTAGGTCAAGGAGAAAGCAAATAAATACTTAAATATATTTGCGATATAAGTAAAGAAAAATCATATGCATAGCAAGCTTATTTGATACTCGCATCTCTGTTGTATGTTGTTAATAGACACTTTTTCTCCATTGAACTCTGTGTCTTTCTCGTTGACGTCTACTTTGGTCGATAAAACCTAAGTGTATTTACATACAATTAGCTGACAATATGCTGGCAGTTGCTTTTGCTTTATTATTACTTTTATGAGAAGTCGATATGTGCATGGGATAATACTATGCAATGACAACCTCAAGTTGTCACGCGTTTTAATCTTCCACCACTTGTCTGTGTTTTTTTGTGCCATCTATTTTCTTTTGGAGTTAATTTATATGATACTTTTGCTTTAAAATTATAGGTTTATGCAATTTGTTTTTAAAATGAAAAACATTTGATATCTTGGATAAATATAAATAATAAAAAAAACAATAGAAATAACTAAGGATTTCATACATTCTTTCCAAGAATCTCAAATAAGCGTAAAAATTCTAGATTTATAAATCAGATTCTTTCAATTGAAAAGAGCATTCCCAATAATTATTACTCATTTAAAGTAATTTGATGCATTATTATTGACAATGAAGATACGCGTGCTTAAATAAAAATATAATAAAGCTGTTAATTTAAATGTTAATACAATAGAGAGATAGATAATTAAATAAGCGAAATTATAAATGAGTTGTAAACATTTGATGGTTCTATGTGTGGGAATGTGTAATTTAGTGATACATTTCTGCTACGCAGATTGTCCGGGGTTCTAATCTCGGCACAGGCAAAATCAAAAAAAAAAAAAGTAGAAAAAATAATTTTTCTACATGGTGGTAGGAAATGGCAAACCTACAACAACAAAAATTGCTATGAAAAGCTTTTCACTTCACCGTTCGGATTCGGCATTAAGCTGTAGGTCCCTTCCATTCATGTACAAATATAACACGCACAACATGAGTGGATGCGAAAAACTCGGCCTAGGCCCTCCATGGGCTGTTGTGCCATTAAAAGTAAGTAAAGCAAGTGACAAGATATAAGAAAATACAGCCCAAATCGACTTCAGACTGAACATACTTAGTCACATATTTTTGACTAAAAATAGCAAACTAGGCCCTCAATGGGCTGTTGTGCCATTAAAAGAAGAAGAAAAGAATGTGAATTTTTAAATAATGTTTGTAATTATGTATGTAAGTATATACAGGGTGTCCCTAAAGTCAACATCATCACTTGGAGAGCTGATAGGCCAGCTTATAACTATCCAGAATATCGAAAATTGTTTTCTAAAGGTATGGCAGTATTATTTTGTTTTTTATAATTGTACAAGAATGGAAAGGACTTACAGTCTTATGCCGAATCTGATCGGCGAAGTGAAAATCTTTTCATATGCAATTTTTACTCTTGTAGGTTTGCACGTCCAACGCGCTACCAACTACACCACAGCGACAACAATTTTAGCGTTCACTAAAAAATATAAAAATGTTACCATATGGAATTTTGCAGCTGGTTGTCTAAGGTGCCGATTTTTCCGAAATTAATGGAAGTGTCAATATCTCAAAAACTAAAACATTTTTACAAAGGCAATATTTTGATGTTCAGGTCGGTTGTGAGCTAGATTCTCAGCCCTCCAAGGAATTACGTTGATTTTTGGGCCACTCTCTATACACAATTTCAAGTATGATCTTCAATGTGGATATAGTCTTTTGAAATATTGCTGCAGTATTTATGAAATTTCAATTCACATTTATTAAACTAACCCAACAAGAGAATACACTTTAACAGTTTTTGCTACTCCACTCAAAAATGGTTTGGATTGACTTGTTAAATTGTTTTTCTAAATTAATGATCTAATATTTAACAACAATAGCAAACCTTCAAAAGTAAAAAAAGCTTAAGAAGAACTTTTCAAATCGGCGTTCGGATTGGGATTGGGAATAAAACTGTATTTAATTTCCATTCTTCTACAATAACTCACACAACATAAAAGGAGCAACAATCTTGGCCTAGACCCTCCATGAACTGGTGTGCCATTAAAAGAGCAAAGAAGAAGCAGGGATAAAATACATTCAGTTTTTAGTTGAAATTATTATTAGTTCGTAGATTTTTGTAACACAACTGCGTGTAGATCACTACCTTTCTTAGCTAAAGCCCTAACACGCATTTTTCAAAATTTTCAAGAGAAAAAAAAAATTTTAAAATCTCAATATTATGTTAAAAAATTGTAATTTGAAGTAAAAGGGAAAAAGGAGTTTTTGGTGTATTTATTATCAGAATCCATCAAAAACCCAATATTGGAAAATTTGATGTTAGGGCTTTCGCAATTATCAGTCAGAAATCAGATTTTCTAATCAGTCATTTCTAATGAATCACTTTTTTTTGCTTTTGTACATTTTTTTTTTTTTTTTGGGTTTTGTAAAATCCCAACATATGCCACTAAAATTAATTCAAATTAATTGAAAGATAGCTTCATTTTACTTATTCGAACTAAATGAAAAGAAAGAGAGAGATAGAAAAGGCTAAGAAAATAAGATGTTCTTCCATTTTCTTTGATTAAAAATTTCTTCCTTTAAGTAAAATATGATTAAAAATTGGCTCAATTTAAGTTTGCTGTACAAATCTATGCGAAAGTTAAGGCGCATAAAAATCAAAGATTAAATATTTCAGTCAAGTCGATGACGATGAACGAATAATTTAGTAGCCGGTCTAGACGAATGCAGCTTTTAGCTTACATACATAAATACATACATATGTATGTATGTACATTAAGGTGAGCGGAAATATATAGGCGAAAAAATGGTTCAAGTTTATGCACCCGCGATTGATAAATTGGGTCATTGCGAGTCTAGCGCCATAAACCTCTTTGTCGATTCACTAACGAAATCTCTTCAAAATTTAGTTGCGAATTTGGCGCAGTGATGTGATAAGTTTTTTATTCTATTCCATTTGAGAGTATTTGCATGTTAAGTGTTCGTGTTCTGTTTTCCGTTCTCATTCATTAACGTTGATTATGATTTGAGGTTGTATTGAATAATATTGAATGGGGTTTTTTTAATCTAATTAATTGGGTCGGGTCCCATACTCGCTATGTATTATAAATATTTGCTGGCCTTTTAGGTTTTTGTATTACAATTGAATAATGAAAAATGTTTTATCGTTATTCATATGATCATAGCCCTACATAAATACCATATACTCTTAAGTACTACATCTAGTATTCAAATGAAAGGAGAAATTATTATTAAAAACCAGAGCAATAAATGCAAAAATATAAAAATATTCTGAATCACCTTGAATGGGGGTGACATTAAAAGCCAAACAACAAACACACTAGTACACAAACATACACAAGCGTGTGGCTAAATAAAATATACAACAACAACTATCAAAAACCAAATATATACTTATATTGTATAGGTATTTTGCATACCTATATACGATCTTCTCGATAATGATACGAAAACAGCTGGTTGCCTTGTGTTATTGCTGCCATTGATAAAAGTCTTTTAGGAAATTCACAATGATTCAATGATCGCCGAGTTATTTTTATTTTGCGTCTGCATTATTTATGCTTTTGTTGTGCCAAAACGCTTTGCTCTTCCCTTTTTTCCATTTTCCCATTTTTCTTTATTCCTTTCAATATAATATTTCTTTGTTTTGTTTTTAGATTGTGTATGATGAAATATCAAAAAAGGAAACAATATAAGAAAACCTCTCCAGAAACACAGCGAACCTCACTCAAAAACAAGCAAACAAAAACAAAAAAACGAAAACATCGCTCGCTTATCACATAAATATTTTGCCACTATCGTATCAAATATAAACAACTTCGATTGTTGCCCCTTTAAATTTAGCGAACAGAAAATGTAGATTTATGAACTGTTTGATTGATTATCGAGCTAGGTGCCTACCTTTTGCCACAATAAATAATTTACTACCCACATCCTCGTGATAATATTTATCGTATCTTTGTACATATTTAAAGCGGGCTTTACCAGCAAATGATTTCGCTTTCCATATCATATCACAAAATAAATTTATAATAACGTACGTCAAAGTTAGCTCAACAATAAAATTATAAAAATAGATCTTATTTATATTCATAGTCATTGTATTCTACTAGTTGACCCGTCGAACTTGGTACCACTTAAAATTGATTTGGTTGTAACTCTTATCCCAATCAACGCCCCTTTCTCCAACCACTTTCATATGTGGCATGGAGCTTAAAGTTGAACACAAAGCCCTGTGCCAAATTTAGTTAGAAAATATTCAAAGGGAGCCGAGTTATAGCGTACATATGTAGATGTAGTGTATGGGCCCTGCCACGCCTGCCTTATGCGATTTTCTTTCAACAAACCTTGTCCTGACAAAAGTGTTTATGCTTGTAAAAATGCAGCATCAGTTTAAGTTTTCGCTGAAATATCGATGTTTCCAATGAATCAATATACATATCTATACCTTGACTTTTGGAACTATTGAGAAATTTGGAATTTGTTCTGCGAAGAATAATTTTGTAAAATTTTGTAAACTATATTCATGTTTATCTGTTTCATTGAGGCGTTTGTTGAATGAGAAACCCCATAAGAAATCTAACCATCTTATAATTTAAGCAATATTATTTAGATAAGAAGTGCATAAGTCAAGCAAACAAATTTGGCATGACGTGGTTCAAGTTCATAGTATCATCATTTCAGAAAAGAAAATGGAAACTTGAGTTTTCAATATTTTCCAATAGTATTTTGTACTATACTTTACTCTTTAATGTGAGTCATTCATTTCTTTATATGTAGTACTAATAAATTTTTAATTCTTTCTTCTTATTCCAAAAATACCTTGCACTATCTTAACTTAACATTATGTTTCTTTTTATTGGACTGTATAGCGCGTCAATAACCTTAATATTATAGTCTTTTGCAATAGTAAAAACGCACAACAAAAAGAAATTGAATTAATAAAGAGATGACAGACTAAAGATTAAAGCAGGGCAATAAAAACAACTTACGCTTTAGTTTTTGCTTCAGCTTTGGTTTTGTCTTATTTTTAGTAGTTAACATCTGAAGATTTTCCCAATGCAAATCGTTCCAGCTTATTTTTTCTTATATTTCTACCCTACAAATAGTTAATTATAAGATGTACATACAATATAAGAACTTGATCAAGCTTATCAGTGAAAGAGTGTCTATAAGTTCTTAGTATAATTTTTGCAATTTCAAACCTTCCTTATTTTTACAGGTTTCCAGAAAGGTGACATACGTCCGTTCCTAGTCGAGGGCCGACAAGTTGGTCTCATTAAATCGGATGTTTTCAAACAGCTCCTCAAATATCCTGAAGTATTTTGTATACGCGATTGTGAATACACCAAACAAGTGAGACTTACTCATACCAAACTTCATTGGAATTGTATAAATAATTGAAAATTCCTATTTTTAGGGTATTGTTGAGTTGAATCCTGCATTCCGTGATTATTCTGAACGTACGGAAGAACTTGATAAGGTGTTACGTGAACTACGTTCAAAGGGTATTTTGTCGGCACTGCAAGGATGGCGCGACGAGGTCTGTCAGATGCAAATGAATTTCATGAACCGTTGAATCGTTTTGTAAAATGTTCTCTTGCATTTCTTGCAGTATTACGAAGTGAAATCGGACTATCGCGCTCTATTGAAAATGGATCGCTCTGCTGCGCCTCTGTTTGGGGTACGCAAGTATGGTGTCGACATCAACGGTTACGTGCGGCATCCAACGCTCGGTCTATGTATTTGGTTGCAGCAGCGCTCCAATACCAAAGAAACTTGGCCCGGCAAATGGGACAATATGGTTGGTGGCGGCTTGTCAGTTGGTTATGGCATTAAGGAGACTGCCGTTAAGGAGGCCGCCGAAGAAGCATCCATTCCAAGTGATCTCGTTAAGAATCTCGTTTCGGCTGGTTGCGTTTCGTTCTTTTTCGAAAGCGATCAAGGCCTCTTTCCCAATACGGAATATGTTTTTGATCTGGAACTGCCATTGGATTTTGTGCCGCAAAATGCAGATGGTGAGGTGCAACAGTTTGAGCTGCTCTCGGTCAAAGAATGTGTTGAACGTGTTTTCACGCCCGATTTCAAGACCACCAGTTGCCCGGTGGTCATTGACTTTCTAATTCGACATGGTTATATAACGCCTGAAAATGGTAACTTGTGAATTTCTCATGGAAGTTTAATTGAATTGATTTCATTTCATATGTTCACAGAATTACATTTTACACAAATAGTTGAACTGTTGCATGTACCCTTACAATCGCTCTACACATACAAAACTCGTTTGGAACAGTTGCAGAAACAGCAGCAACAGCAACAACCACAACCACATGTTAACAATATTAAAACAATCGAAAACGGCCACAATAACACAATTACTAAGATGTAAATGAAAACGAGCAGAAACAGAAACAGAAACAACAGCAACAACGAAAACGAAAACTTGCAGATTTATTTTAATATGAAGACAGACTGCACGAGTGTGATGCGAATGCGAATGCGTACACTCCGTTTAAGAATTATAGAGCATTGAATGGATAGAAATACTTTAAATATTTGTGCTGTTAGATTCTATTTACAATTTACACATTTATACTAAAAAACATATTCAATGTATTTGCTGTGTATATTTATATAGTCTAGTATATAATACAGAATTTTCTTCGAAATCGTTTTTAGTTTTTTAAAGCAAAGCAAAACAAAGCATACAAAGAAAACGGCTTTTTACTTTCTACCATACAATCTTTAATTTAAAACTATAATTGCTTGTAAATGATTTGCATTGTCTCACTGCTTTGTTTAATAATTTAATGAATGTTTACAATGGAATAAAGCATGAAACCTTGTATTATGTTATTCATTTACTTACAAATGATTATTTAATGCACTCGATAAAGTAAGTTGAATTTCTTTTCTATACAAACTTTAGTTGCAAACTATGAAGAAATTTATGAATAAGAATACAATAAAAAATAATTGACTAGTGCAAAGCACTTTATTATTATTATTATTATTAAATATATATATATATATAAAATAGCTATAATTGTAATTCATGTGGAAAAATGTGTTTTTACTTTTCTTTTTGTATATTTTTTTTTATTAAAACAAAAGTTTGAACTTAAGAAACGCCACATTCTCTCTTAACAATATATACATATACTTCAAATATTAGTAGTATGTATGTATGTAGATATTTATATTTGACTTATTATATACAATTATATTGAAAAATAACAATATTGATATTTAATTGATATGTGTACGTACCAAAGTGCTCAAAAATTATAATTATTTTGTTGTTTTTTTTCCTCCTTTTAGTATTTTCAATATTAACAATAAAATAGCTAACATTATAATAAATTGTCAAATGTTTACTTTTATTAATCACATACACACCGCGAGAAATATATTTCCAAGTCAAATTACGAAATCGGACCAAAATTCATTCAGTTTCAGTATTTTTTGGACGTTTTTCTAAATCTTGAATTACTTGAAAAGCGTTACGTTGGTGAAGTGAAAGTATATATTTTGTATTACCTGATCACTTTTTGATTGCTGAAAGACCAAATAGAAACAAATTTATGAACTTGTTTAATTTAAAGTATTATAAAAAATGAAAAGTAATCAGCTAAATTGTAAGATTAATTAATACTAATTATGCGATTCACAGTATTACAAAATGATAGCAAACAAGTTACATTCAGCTCTAGGTAATCAAAAAGTTATCATTTAATTAGAAGCAATAACCAAACGTTCGGTTTTCGTAGCAGAAGCAGAAGCTTCCTTCAAGTGTTAAATGAAAACACTCGAGCCCATATAAGTGAAGGTACTTGTTATATTTTCCGAGGCTTAGAAACAATTCCCTCATTAGATTTTCCAATAATCCTGACATATATTCCTCCTCAGCAAGAAACAGAGCAGCACGACTTCAGCAGCTTTCAAAGCATTACTCAAATAGGATTAGGTTTAATGGCAAATTTCAAGATATGTTTAAACTCTTTTTATTCTCAGAGATTATAAGTCTTCCCCTTTAGAAAGAATATCATAGTGCATATAGCACTGAAAGTGAAACAATTACACAACGTAAAATTAAAGATTTTTGCAAGGTATTTATTAAGTTTTTTTTTTATCATTTTGTTTTCATACAAAATAATTTCTTGCTAATTTTGAAACATTAAGAATATTCGAATAATTAATTAATATAAAAATAAAGTAAAGTTTGCTGTATTGCTGTATTTACAGTACAGAATTAAATAAAGGAAATATTAATGAAAAACGAAATTTAAATTCAAATGTTGCAGAGTCTGAGCACAAAAAATACGATTTAATATTAATTACTTAAAAGGGTTTAATTACAAGAATATATAATAAACAAATTATTTAGAATAGCATATTTAATGATATTACAATTACATACAAAAACAATATATGAATATAAATAAAATTAAATAAAATTGAAATACATATGCTAGCAATAAAAATGCAATAGTAAATATAAATTGTTCGATGTTTTCATGGATAAAAGAAAATAAGTAATGGAAAAAAGAAAACAGTATTTTTGACAAAAACTTCTTGATCCCAGTAGCCAAATTTATGAATGAAACTCAAAACATGTGAGTAGTTAGGCCTCGGGGAAATCAAGGATTTATGTAAAACGAAACACGAATATCGATAACGAAAAATTAGAAAGAATATATCGCTTGAACGAGCACAGATGTTTTATTCGAAAATGAATACTTGTACCGGCGTAAACTACTCATTGTGCTGTTTCGGCTTTGCTGGAGGAAAATGTCCAAATGTGCCCAGCACTTTGGTAAAATCATTGAACTGAATGAAATTGGGCAACAGTTAATTTGTGTTGAGATTAACATAGTGGTGAATTTCCCAACGGAATACACTGAAAGTTAAGTAGGTATTATATGGTAGAAGGGACGACGATTGTAATATGTCTTTCATTAAAAATATACAGGGTGTTTGTTTAGAAGTGTGCTTTTCAAGAAGAAATAACACGCATGTTATTTAATGTTATGGCCAAGAATTTAGCTTAATTATAAAGATAAGGATTTGCCATTATGTTTTAAAAACGATTTCGGGCAAGTGGCCGCCGCCGACTGTTTCGAATAAATTCCAGCAGAGAGGCCCAATTTTCGACCACTTTTTGCAGCAATTGGGGCCGTATATCAGTAATAACGCGCCGAATATTCTCTTCCAAAGGCGTCAATCGTCTCGGGCTTATCTGCGTAGACAAGCGACTTCATATAACCCCACAAAAAATAGTCCAGCGGTTTTAAATCGCGCGATCTTGGAGGTCACGCCACAGGCCCACGACGCGAGATAAAGTTTCCTTCAATAAATTGATTGTTTCGTTGGCATGTGTATGGCATGTAGCGCCGTCTTGTTGGAACCAAAGGTCGTCCACATCAACATCAACATCCTTCAATTCAGGCACGAAAAAATCATTAATCATGGCTCTATAGTGTTCCCCATTGACTATAACATTATGAACGGCTTCATCGTTGAAGAAATATGAACCAATGATTCCCTCCGCCCATAGAGCACACCAAACAGTGACTTTTTGAGGATGTAACGGCGGAATGTTGAGAATGGCTTGTGGATTATGATCACTCCAATTGCGACAATTTTGCTTACCCACGTACCCATTCAACCAAAAGTGAGCTTCATGGCTGAACAAAAGGCGTCGCGCGAACCGAACCATTATTTTGGTAATAAATTTGCACGATTTGCATACTTTATTCAGGAGTAAGTCTATTCATTATGAAGTGGCACAAATCAAGTGACAGCTGTCAAAAAGACTAACTCCGAAAAAAGTATTACCAGATTGAAAACCACATTTCTAAAAAAACAAACACCCTTTACTACTCGTAGTATTAGTTCGAAAGGCTTTTATTAAAAAGACTGTACTCGCATACAAATTATTCAATACTATGTAATGCTTATGCTTTAAAGAAATAGCACATATTCTGCAGCTGCTTATGTGGCATTTGACTGCATTTGCAGCAGCGGTTTCTTTAAGGCGCGTGTCGAAAGCATCGTCCGTCCTTGCATCTCTTTCGCACGCGCGCCGAAATCTTTCTACGTAGATGAATGTACCTACCACATACTGAAGATTTAAGAAGGTCTTTGTTCCAAAAACAATGTCACAAATAAATACATAATGAAAAGATTCGTTATGAAAAAAAATAATGCGATCTGACACACGGAAGAAGAAGAAATCATTGAAACATGAATGGGCAATTCGTTTCGTCAACTTTTGTGTCTTGAAAAAGAAAATTACTTTCCGGAAGCTACCTGCGAATATTGCAGTTTAAGCTGCTCAAAAGGTTTTTTTTCTTTTTTTTCTTCAAAGTAATTGAAAATAAAAATAAATTTGGATTTAAGGAAAATTAATTTCTTTTAGAAATATGAAATGCTTATATGCAAAACAGTTCGAAATAAAGCCCATACCTTTTTACGATCACTCTGCAGTGAAGTGACTTCATTCAACCACCTTTACCTTTATGCTGTAATGTTGTAAGACCGTACTGAGTGTACATAAGAAATGAGTTTGTTTTTTTGCTTTATCTTTGTATTCAAGTTTCACTACGTTGCAGACCATATCGAAAAGCAACAAGCAATTTGAACATCTGTTGAAATTACTAACTCGACAATACACGCTCTAATGCGTTTGAATTCTTTTCACTCTTATACCCCTTACCTTACTGCCTGCCTGCCCAACAACCATTTCATCAACTTCTACTCATGTCAAGTCTGTGTTTGTTGTATTCAGGGTATTGAGGGTAAGAATGGTACATACATACATACATACATAAGTCGCAATAACTTCTTCACATTCACTTTCTTATTTCATTTGGTTAATGAAAAATAAGAGGGGGAACCAGGTTCTCATACGAGTCCTCTAGCTTTATTATTACCAAGTTTTGTTCTTATAATCACAATGACGTTCTTTCCCCGATTGTTCTTTCAGAATAATAAATACCGCTTTATTTTTTTATCGAAGCTGATTTGTTTGTGATTCTTTACATGTTTATGGTTGAAGAATATGTTGAGAATAATTATGTATATATGCATGCATATAAGTAAGTATAGCCCTTGCGGAGCAGTGTAAATGTCGTTCACGTACAAGAACGTTCATATACTTTGAAGGGGGGTTCTATGCCTATCCGTTTTTTGTAAGATCATTATCAATTTTTGTAGGTACGTTATGAATTTGTCGTACAGCTGCGTTTAGTTTTAAAATAAACGGAAAAGTCTTAGCTTGCTAAGAGAAATAGAAATATTCGAAACTTGAATGAGTTTGTGCACGTATGTTTGTATGTACATACTATATATGCAAGAACGAAGTGAAATACTATAAAAGGTTCTAACTAAATTAAAATATTATTTTCCATGTGTAAGATTAACAATACCATCAATTAACCATCATATTTCAGCATTTTCCTTCTTTGGAGTGGATCACATTATTACATATTATTTAGAATTTCGATTTCTTTGTTTTTATGTTAGTCAAATTAAAAGTTTATAAATAATAACATTTTGTGCTTAAAACATAGAACTAAAATGTTAATTTAATATGCTATACTAAAATTCATTCAAAGCCTCCCCTCACCTCAACCGCACGCACGCCCGCCCGGAGTTGTTGTTGATCTACATATTACGTGCTTTCAATACGTTCTGCTTCTGTGGACTGTGAACGTTTTCTTTGCCCGGGAATAGCACCGTTTTCTTTGGTGTAGTGCGTGGTGTATGAGAAGACTTGGGAGTGCGCGGAGTACGTGGCGTCGTTGTCGCAGCGACTGCCGTTTTACCAGCTGAGGGGCAGCGGATGGGTGTTGTACATATGTTTCGTGATTTGGGTGTTGTCGGCTTCATTAGAAGCTCATTCATTTCATTGCAACTTTCATTTCGTACACATTTGTCTGACGAACTTAGCAGCCACGAAGTGATCTTTTCGCATTCGGAACGTATTTCGGAATCAATTAATAAATCTTCAATTTTTTCCAAGTCTGTGCTATTGCCCTTCTTCGTGGCTGACTCTTCGATCTGCGACTTTAGCGTTATATTCTCTAATTTGAGCTGTTCACATTCTTCGCGCATCTTCGCCATTGCCTTCTCTTTGCTATCCAGTTCCATTTGTGCAAACTGTAGCACTGTGGCGAACTCGTCCAGGGAATTTTTCATGTCTTGCATGTAAATCTCACGCGTTTCGTCTTTGGTTGTCAGCTCATTGTACAAATCCAGGTAACGTGCTGCATCCGATTCGATGCGCTCCTGGAATGAGGAAGCAATTTTATTGAATTTTGCCAAAGTTTCCTCCTCAGAGGTAAGAATTTCATTGAACATGCTTTCTTTAATTGTTACCTCATGTTGTAGCGTATGCGCAGACTCTCGTAGTGCTTCTAGCACAGTCTCTGATTCGGTATATTTGGAGCGCAGTGCTTCCATTTCAGCTTGTAGCGAAAGATAGCTGTGCTCGAGTGCACCTTTGGCCAGCTGCAAAGATTCTAATTCGGCTTTAAATTGTTCGACATCAGCATCCGACTTCTTTAAACGTTCCATCAGTATGTTGACCGTGGAACGTGTATTACTCAAAGTTAATTGATAGTTGTACTTTTCAGTTATGGTCTTGGCCACATCCTGTTTCAGATCAACCACCTGCTTTTGCAAATTATCAGTCAATGATATATAGTAGTCGATGCCGTTGCGCAGTTGTTCTTCGTACTTTTGTATTTTTTCGTCGCGTTCACGCAGCATATCATTCGTGTTCTCCAGCATCATCATCACATCTTGTTTCTCCAGCTCCACTTTGATGACTTCGTTTTCAGCCATCTGTTGGCGCTTCTCCAACTCACCGCGCCAATAAGCCTTCTCACGTTCGAGAGTATTCTCCAAGTCCGATTCGAGTTTCTGCAACTTTTGTTCAGATTCAACTTCCGCCAAGCGTACTTTTTCTTCGGCCGCATCCATGAGACGTTCCCTTTCCACATACTTGGCTTTCTCACGGCACAAATGACGAATAGTATCGCAATGTGCATCGTTTTCGCAGGTCTTATCCATGAGGTCTTCCTGCAACGAACGTATTAGGTCACATTTGTTAGCCAGATCATTTTTCAACGTGCTGCGTTCGTTCTTAAGACACTCCATTTCGTTTTGTGTGATCTTGGTATCTTGAGCATAAGCCAGAGCATCCTGTTCGATTTGCTTCTTCAGCTCAGTCAAGTCGATAGTTAGTGCATCATTGGTATTCTTCAGGTTTTGAATGAGCTCGAAGTTTTGCTGTGTCTTCTCTTCATCTAGAGCAATTTTCTCTCGTGCTTCAACGATTTCTTGTTCACGACTGGCAATTAAACTTTGCATTTTGGCATGTTCTGCAGACCATTGTTGAGCTTCTTGCTCAAAGTGTACGATGCTGATTTTCAGTTCCGCTGAGACAGCATTCAAAGCTTTAATTTCAGCAGCGTGTTGCTCCTCCAGAGTCTTTAACTCAGTTTGTAGTTTACTACAATTATCAGCTAATTTTACATTTTCAGAGCTCAGTTGTTCATTTAGTTCTTTATGTGCTAAGTTTTCGGTGCTTAAAGCGTGTATGAGATTTTCCGTTTTCATGGTAATATTGTTGTTCTCCTCACGCAATTTCTGTTCAGTCTCCTTCATTTGGTCTACATGACGCTTAAGTACATCTATTTGACTCATGTAACTTTCGATGAGTTCAGTCTTCTTACGAATTTCTTGTTGCAGGGCTTCCTTGCCCTTAAGACGACCGGCTGATTTAGGCATCCCTTTCACTGGAGTTGTACTCGCCGAGTGTAGAGGCGTCGAGCTTGTGGTTGAGGAACTGCCAGTACCGTTATTATTATTTAGCGACGATGCTGTCGCTTCGGTATGATGGCGGAAACGCAAACGTTGTGGTAAGGAAGGAGTACGGAATAGGCGTAAACCCCTTGATTTTTTGTCTTCCTTAACAGCAGCGGCCTCTTTTGGAATAGCAAACTCTTTTGCTTCCTTGGAACTAGAGGCGAAACGTACCGCATCTTTAAAGAATTTCTCAATTTGCTCTTTACGTTCTGGATGAGCCGCAGACGATGACGATGATGAAGCGTTTCCAGCTGGTGTTGGGGTTCCAGTTGTGCCTACCGATTCGGCGTTATTAACTAGTTTAGCAGTAGCGGGTGAGCCGCAAGTTACATCAATGTCATTGAAACGCTTGAGTTTAGCTTTAGAGAAAGACATGGTATTCAATTTAAGAGAATGCGAAAACAGCGTGAACTATTTTCAAAATAACGACACAGGGTTTCACTGTTTATAAAGTTTCGTAAAATGATTTTTACACACGTTAACAAAGTTTTTTTTAACTTTAAATAATATTCCTTCTTTTTCAAAATAGAGCAACAATTTTTCGTAACAACTTTATATATTTAAACAAGCTCTAAACAAATTTAACAGTACACTAACTATTGCCGGAGGAAACCTTCTTCAATATGTAGAAGAGTTCCTTTTCATTTCGCTGTCGAATCCTAACTGAAATGGTTTTTATGTGACTAGCAAAGGTTCGAAGACCATTTTTGCAGCGGCAGCACCCTTACTTATCTACTTGGTTGAGGCCATTGTTTGCAGTTAATGGTGGTGGGTTTTATATTTACATTTGTACTTAAACGAGTATATATAAGCATATGTACATACATACATATACACATGTACATACATGGGTAGTAAGTAGTTGGTCTTGATGTATGAAAGAAAAAAGCAAGTAAAAGCGGAATATCAAGAATACATATTAAAACCAAATTAATTTCTTTGGGAAGATCTGTTTTTTCTTTGCTTTTTTCATATAACGTCATTGTTAGGCAACTACGCAATTGTTGAAATAAAATGCGCGCGAAAATTCCAATGTGTGTAAATACAAATCCTGCATCAACATTCATGCTCGGATATCGGTGAATACGAGTACAAAACGTTTTACTTGAAATTCTACACATGTGGGAAATATAATTATTGCCTATGGAAAATGGGTGCATCGTCAATGAAAATTGTTCTCAAAAGAGTATTTGAAATAAATAAGTCGAAAATATGCAGCCGAAAACATCAAGTACCGCTTTAATCAAATTCTATGAAAACAGGATATTCGCTAAAAGACATTCAAAACCTGCATAATAATAGTATGAATAAAAAAAGGATATGTAACACATAAATACATATGTACACATGCATAGGGGTGGCATATGTAGCAGTTACTGCAAGCTTGTCTTTTCTCTACCAGTATAATTCCGATAAAAGTCAAAATTAATTTCATGAGAATCCCGCGACTCTTATTCCAGTATTTATTTAGCCACAAAAACTTGATACATACATATTTTTACACTACCCAATGGAATTGCGTTTTCCCCGCTCACTAGGTAAAAAGCATTTGTAATTTTGTAGAGTATTTTTAGGACAGTTGATTCATTTAGCCTAAAAAATTATAACTTGCAGTAGAGTACATACCATGTAAATTACAAACCAGAGCTTGTCCAAGCCGAATTTAATAAGGTGGTGTTACTGGCACCATGCTTCTCTTCTTCCTTTGTGGTGAAAAGCTGATTTTGACATTATAATTATATGGTCACAACAGCAAATATGTGCTGTTATCGTGTTTGTACTTGTTTTACTACTGTTTTCGTCAGCTGATTTTAACATTATATCTATACAACAACAAACCTCTTTTGTTTTTGCCCTGCTGAATTTTGTTGTACTGCTGCTATCACCATATATAAATTCGTCTGGGGCTTCTCGATTTGTGGCGAATTCACCTTTCCTCATTGCAGCCCTTATACACTTTCATTTCCAAACCCAATGACTATGTAAGTATGTAGGCTGTTAGTTAGTTAACCTTCATAATTATTTATAAGGTTTAATTTTTAAAATTTAGCAACAACAAAAATAAAAAATTTCTCAACAAATAAATAAAATAAATCAAATTGAGTTGAATTGAGTTAGGACAAACGAGTTTTTGTTGCCGATTTAAATCATTTTCATATGCTTACTAAACACAGCTCACACTTGCACACGTTGACATTTTGCCGTTACATGTTCTCTATTTCCTTCTGTTCCTTATTAGAATTTTAGTGACGTTTTATCGATTCTTCTTGGTATTCGATGAAATTTTTTGTGAAATGGATTAAATATGATAGAATAAATAAAAAATATATTAAATTCATAATTTTGTAAGCAAAACAAGAACTAGCTACATTTCACATTAAAAAATCACATAAAACGAGAGCAAGTGGCAGAGCAAAATATAGAGTGCTATTTTTTATTGCATTGCATAGATAACAACAACAATAATAAATAACAGTATTACCCGTATGGAAAGCCATAAGCAAAGAAATCGCATTGTAATAGAAAAGATGAAGCAAGAGAGGTGAAATAAAAACAACATACAAAAATATGGGCAAAAGAGTGGTTGCAAATCGACAATCGACGAATAGTGAGTAATATTGACAATAAAAAAAGACAGAAATTGTATTAAGGGAAATGCCAGCCAACAAAAGAGATAAGAGAAAAATAAACTTGTTTTAAATTCGAAGCACTTTAAAAAAGAAATAATAATTGTAAAGATTTATTTATAGCTAAATTTATTATTAAATACACACACAAACATACGAGTAAACAAAACAAGAAGTACTGGTTGGCAGGGATTGGTATGTTGGTATTTGGAGTGGCTGAAGTTCTTATGGAACCGAGCTTTTGAATAAGTTTTCTTGCCACTCACTGCTTTTGAGGTGAATGGTAAATGCAACCAGTGAAGGAGAAAGGAATTTATTTATTAATCATTTCAAATGTCAAAAGTTAGTAAATTTTTGTTTGTTTTATTTTGAAAATGTGGTTATTTTGAGGTGTACGAGTATGTGAGTTCGAAATATGTATACTGAGCATATGTAAAATAAAACGCAATAGAGATTAATTCTTGAAGCGTAATTACGACTTAAAACATAATTGCAAAATCCGTTGTCCTGAATTCTGTATTACCCAATTAAAATAAGCAATGTACTTTCTTAACAAAATTTGTTCTTGAATGGCATCCCTAATAGCTATAATAGCTTGGCTATGTACTCCATATTCTTCAGAATCTAAATATCTACTTCAGTTCACTTTCACTGTTTGTGTATTGTGTTCAGGGACGCCCAGTTTTAAGTGAACGGTCGATCACTCAACCACTATAACAACGAACCGCGCAGACCTCATAGTTCAATTTAAGCTTGACGCTTGATTTTTTATCTGTTCGTTCCCTTGCGAAAGAAAAAAAAAACAGCAATGAAGTATCGCAAGAAAAGAAGCATACCCACTGCGCAAACTACTAGCTGCTTAAGCCAAAATACAAAAAGCTACCACCACATGAAGCTAGTTTAGCAAATAAGAAGAATAAAAGAAAAAACCCTCACTATGTACACACAAAATGTATGCGCCAACCAACGATCTATTCATGAGCGTGCCGCACTCGCACTCCAAAACTCACACTTAACAAGCTAACAGTGAACAACTCATGATTAGTTGTGCTTTGGATACGTTGGCGTTCAGTTTATTGCTCATTCCTCGTTATTCGCTTTTTGTATGTTTTGTTGGCAGCGTTAAATTTGCTTTTAAAAATCGAGTGCATTTTTCTTTGTTAAAATAAACTTCCTTCGAATATCGTTGCCGTTACAGTGATGACTGTTTTCGATTGTCTATATGAACGCCTCTCCAAAGTGGGTCAGGAGCATTTACTTAAATTCTGGGATGAATTAACGTTGGATCAACAAGATCAGTTAGTACGCGACATTGAAGAATTGAATCTGAATGAGCTGAAACATTATTTTGATCGTGCTACGGCATCGCTAAGTGACAATGGCATCAAACTGGATGATTGTGTGCAACCAATTCCTCAAACAAAAGTGGTAAGCATTGAGCGAACAGCTGAGGAGCGTTTGAATTCATATCGCGACGAAGGCTTGCGTCAGATAAGTCAGGGACATGTAGCCGTTTTGCTGATGGCTGGTGGACAAGGTGAGTATAAGCACAATGCTTGCTATATTAAGTATTTTGATGTTAAAGTTCATTCACCTCAAAGAAAACGTAGTGTTGGAAAGTAATTAAACACAGTTGCACTATGCACGCTATGACAATTGTTTTCGATCATTTATTCAATATACGAACAAATAAATATAATCATAATTTAGTTTTTGAATGGAAAAACTTTTCAATATACTCTTACTAATGTAATTTATTTATTGTTATTGTTATTCTCTACATATCTTTACTGTGGCATGTCTCCGCAGTCCCTACCCCAGCCGCAACAATCCACGCAATCCATTCAAAACTCTTTGTTGTTAGCACTCGTGTCACGTAAATGTACTCGTACTTACATACAAAATTTATCGCTATATTCCAAACTTACTGTGCAGAAAGCAATACTGCTAGAAACTCCTTTTTTTCTCTTTCAAAATGCCCCTTCATTCATTTACAATACATTCATACATATGCAAGTAGATGTTGTTTTTGTTTTTTTGTCGTCACTTTTTTCTCTAAATTAATTTTTTCATTAATAACACGTAGCGCTGCCACAAAAATTGCGATAAGAAAAAACTACTACAGTATTACTATGTACAAAGAATGATAAAAATGAACAACACAAGAACAAACATTTCTCCACCGTTCGTAGGTTAATGCAGCTTTCCGATGAAATGTTTTAAAATTTCAATAATTTGGTAAAATTTTAAGTAAATCTTAAAACTCGAACTTATGCGCATATAGTTTATCGTAGTCGAAACAAGACTACAATAATATTGAAAGAAGATCTGAATCATATTAAGCCAATTCTAGAATTTGTTCTAATAGCCCCTAAAACCACTTTTATGAAACAACATCGGACAAAAACCACGCCTACTTCATATACAAGTTAAATCTTTTTTCGGTTCACTGCGGTACTGCGAATCTCATACAAAACTCAAACAATCTCAATCAAAACTACTTTATTATTGAGGTTTATTTTCAAATCATTGATTAGTGGTATAAATTGAACTCGTAAAATTGTATCTACTACATTAAGCGCAGGCAACTATGAGCAGGAGAATACTGTAAAATTAAGTAGTTACTTAATTTTGTTACACTCACTAAAGTTCTTGTTTTAATATTAATTACAATAACATTTGAAAATACATACATAGATATATACGAGCATGAACATAGGTATGTAGTGTATAAATTTTTAACTTAATTGCAAAAAATTAACATCCCGCAGACCAAATTTAATTCAAAATTTTAAACTCCCAGAATAGCAACGTTCACAATATGAAAACTTATAAGTTCATACGTGTTGAATACAGTTGAATTAAGATCGTTTAACGAAAAGTAACTATAGTAAAACACGTTTTAAAGGTCAACCAGACAAGACCGCACCAGCAACTCTAAAGACAAGGCAAAAGTAGAAACAAAAAATCTGTTTTAAATTCCATCAATAATTATCAACCACTTTTATATGCATACGAGTACATACTTACTATGTATATATGAAATATGTACATACATACATACCTACCTATATTTATATAAATCTTTTATGCTGAGGGTTTATTAAAAATTAAGTTAAAAAACTTATAAATTCTCATCGTTTTATCTCTTTGCAGGAACACGTTTGGGTTTCACACATCCTAAGGGCATGTATGATGTTGAATTGCAATCACGCAAGACTCTATTTCGCATTCAAGCTGAACGCATTCAAAAACTAGAGGAATTAGCTTTTGATGCCACAGGTCGTCATGGCACAATCACTTGGTATATTATGACTTCGGAGCATACCATACAGCCAACATATGAATACTTTATGGCCCATAAGTATTTCGGTTTGAAACAGGAAAATGTCCTTCTGTTTGAGCAAGGTTCATTGCCTTGCTTTGAATATGATGGCAGGATCATACTAGACGAGAAGTATCGTTTGGCACGCGCTCCCGACGGCAATGGAGGCATCTATCGCGCGATGAAGCAGCAGGGCATATTGGACAATATTGCCAAGCGTGGAGTACTTTATTTGCATGCACACAGTGTTGACAATATTCTGATTAAGGTTGCTGATCCCGTCTTCATTGGATACTGTGTGCAAGAGAATGCCGATTGTGCTGCGAAAGTAGTAGAGAAATCGCATCCAAATGAACCGGTGGGCGTGGTGGCGATTGTTGAGGGCAAATATCAAGTGGTCGAGTATAGCGAAATATCTGCAAAGACTGCAGAGATGCGCAACTCAGACGGACGCTTGTCGTTTAATGCGGGCAATATTTGCAATCATTTCTTTACATCGGCGTTTTTGCATAAGATCGGCACAACATACGAAACAGAACTGAAATTGCACGTGGCCAAGAAGAAGATACCGTTCATTGACAATTCCGGAAAACGTACTACGCCGGAGAAGCCGAACGGCATTAAAATCGAGAAGTTTGTATTTGATGTATTTGAATTTGCGCAAAAATTCGTTGCCATGGAAGTGCCACGCGACGAAGAGTTCAGTGCATTGAAGAATGCCGATGCGGCGGGCAAAGATTGTCCCTCAACAGCACGTGCCGATCTCTATCGCTTGCACAAGAAATACATTGAAACGGCTGGTGGCATTGTGCATGGTGACGAATGCGAAATATCGCCATTTATGAGCTACGCGGGCGAGAATCTATCACCACTAGTGCAGGGCAAATCCTTTACCAGTCCCGTGTATTTACGTAGTAATCGCGACCCGCTTAACGGACACTTGTAAAAAAGAGACGTACATGATCTATGTACATTAAAGTGTTGGACTGATGAAATTCATATATGAATATGTTTGATTTTGTTTCCATAATTTTAAAGAAATCAACTTATAAACATTTTGTAACCGAAACAAAGAGAAATTATTGTTAAATATTATGTTGATGTAATGCTGTGAAAATTGAAATAATTGTTATTTTAATTTCTGCAAAAATTTTACAATTTCTGATTTGTTTTCCCACTCTCCTCTTGCTCTGCAGTTCTTTAACTCAACAATTATTTAGAATTTAAGATTATACATATGTTATTAAGATATGATGATGCCTTTGTCCACAAACAAACGAAAATTTCCATTACCCACTTAAAATTATTTTATTATACTAAATATAATACAAATGTACCTAAACGTATGAAATATCAATACATATTTCGAATGAAAATTTATTTAATTTAATGTTGTTTTGTGTACTTTGGTTGTAATAATACGCGCTACAATAATTCCTTTATTATTCTTCGTTGTATTTTTCATTTATTGATATTTTATAGCCACACAATTATGCATATTATTCTTTGATTTGAAATTTTTATGTGTAGGAATTTATGTACATAAATATTTAGTTTATAAAAGTGCAATCGAAAATTCAATTTACTTAAACCATTAAAATAATATATGGTATAAATGTTTATATTATAAAAAATTATGTTAAAAATAAATTAATAAATATATAATGGTATGCTAAATGTACTAGTAGTAGTAATTTGTTTGACTTCAAAAGTACAAAATGCTACTCATTTAATAGCTAAAATTAATTATTTACATATACGTATGTATGTATGAAAGTTCTCCTTTAACATCAACTACATTTTAATTAAATTTGCTGTTTACTAACGACAACAAAAACTTGAATGCTTATCTGCTTCGCATTTCCACGTGTGTACGTTTATGAAGCTTATCAATAAAAATCATTTGTGCAAATATTGTTAAATGTTATCGAGACAAGTATCTAGTTATCTACATGTCTCGTATTCTACGTAGCAGAAAGACATCTCGTGGGTTTTCTTTATATGCCAACAATAGATACTGTCTTATCTAGATTTCTATGATGAACTAACATTAAAAAAAAAATTTATTTCGCACTTATCCATACATATCCATAAGTGCATAGGAGTTGTAAATAGTTATTGCGCTTATTTATACATATTTAGTGTTAGCAATGCGGTGCCCCACTTATTTCTGTTTTCAAGGTGTTTCACGTTGAATGGAACGCGCTTCCAACTCATCTTAAACGAATCGCTAACTATGCTACTGCAAAAATATATGAACTTCTGATTTTATCTTTTTCTCAACTACACTCTTTTCTCTCTCTTTCTCTCAACTACACTCTTCTCTCTCTCTCTTTCTCTCTCCCTCTCTCTTTACCTCTTTCTATCTCTCTTTGTACATAAATTACATTTTTAAATTACAGTATAATCAGAATTTTATCACGTTGTTGCCCCCACACATTACCAGGTTTTTCTTTTTCTCTTGCTGTTGAACAAATATAAATCGTTGTCTTAATTTACTAAAACCCTATAATCAAAATTTTGTTGAAGTCAATCAATCACAATACTCTGAACATTTGAGTTAACTACCTTTTAACTTCTCCTATAAACTTTAAAATACTTATTAGGGTTTTCGCTAATTAGGATTTTGACTCAAATTTGATCCCCACGCACTTATTTAATCTTAGTTATTTTGTGAATTTTCCCCAGAGCCACCGCTAGAACACAAACAGAAACACCAGAAAAACCTAATTTGAAACACAGAAAGTTATGAAAATATAAATGAAAGTTGGAAAGTTAAGTTCGGGAGCAGTAAGCGGTAGGTGGGCATGTTCATATTCTGACTTTGATGATTTTTGCATGAACTACTTTGTTTTAACTAATTACCATAACTATAACCAATTTTGTTAGCCCATGGAGGGCCTAGGCCGAACTTTTCGTATCCACTCATGTTGTGCGTGTTATATTTGTGCATGAACGGAAGGGACCTTCATTTTCTCCTCGGCTATTCTTAAATCTGTTTGAACTTAGAAACTAATTTTATTTAATTTACTTCTCTATTTCCTTTGAATTTTTCCTTTAAATATTTCATTTGTTTGAGAACAAGTTTGGTTAAGATTGAGTAAATACTACCTGTGGCCACAGGTGTTTCGTTATAAAGAAATACTGATTAGGGAATGAGAAAAATTATTTATACATCACCACTTACAACATACTGAATAACATAAAGTTACAAATAAAAAACAATACAAGTGGAAAAATACAAGTGGTGTATCTATCATTATTTGGTATATTAGAGATAAGTTTATGGTTAGCGTCCACTAGTACCTAATACTATCCTTTTTTTGAACAAAATTCCATGATTGTGCATGATCTTGAAATAATTCTTTTCCAATTTTTTCCCCTCTACTCTTACCAAAGAAAAAAGTTGTTAAAATTCACAGAACACCAAAACGGAATATGATCGGCAGATAGCCAAATTGCAAAAGCTCGGCCTAGGCCCTCCAATGGCTGTTGTGCCATTAAAAAAAAAAAGAAGATAGCCAAATTGCAACTCTCGCTAAAAAATAACACATTCAGGATCCCTTTCGGCCATATCGGTAATGCGATCGAAAGATTTCACTTTTCCTGTAAAATTTGAATAATTGGACTTAGCACATTTTACTCTAAACTAGCGCTATGCATTACTAATTGTAGTAGAACTTTTGTACTGAAATTATTTTCGTAAAGAGCGCTACTACTTTTTCTCAAATATGGTACTTATACAATTTGCAACTCATACGTTTAATCAACTTTTTTTATAAAAGATTGATTTGGAAACCCTGATCATATGTCAAATTTTCCATTTTTTACTGTGCTGCACGACTAGCGTTGTGAAGTAAGGAAGGCAAAACCAATTTTCGGTTAACCGGTATTTTTCTCTCGGTTTAAACCGGAACAAAAAAAGTAATTACTCAAAAAAGTACTCAAGCCAATCACATGCACATGTACAATATACAGTTTAAATTAGCTAATAAACATAAAAAAACAAGGTAATAAACAATATAAGAACAAAACAGAAGTACAATTTAAACGTTTACTTCGCCTTTTTTGTCCTGTTACTCAGATTTTTAGTGAATTTTAGTCGGTTTTGCGCGCTTTCCACCGGTTTATTTACGTTGGATAAATAACTCAATAAAATTCGGTTTTTATCGGGAAAAAAGTGACACACTCGGTTTACCTTAACGTTTTTTTGCATCCCTATGCACGACAAGTCAAATAATAGAACAAATAACTTGGAAAAATATTGTTTTATTGAAAAGATTTGTAGCAAATCTAAAAATGGGTGGGACAAGAGCTCGCGGTCGAGGACGCGGCCGTGGTCGTGGAAGAGGCAAAAAGAAGGAGGTAAGTATTAAATAAAACACTGTCAAAGAACGTAAAAAAATATGTTTTTGTTTTTTCAAAGTTGTGGCAGAAATCCATAGATGTTGAAGGAAGCGGTTCCACGAGTGTTGTGGAAGATCCAGATTCTATTGTGGTGTTGGATGGATCAAGTGAGGATACGGTGATGCAAGAAATCAACAAAGAAAATGAGGGTGACGGTATAATGGGCTCCACCACAAGTGCGGGCGCTACTGTACAGCAGCAACAACAGCAACAATTGAACGAATTAGATGCTACAAAATTAATAGCCATAGCACCGGTCTTGGTGCCATCGGTAGAAGAGCAGCAGCGACAAGCAACATCAATAGTTTCGCTACCCCTAACAAGTAAGTCTGTCTATATTTAAGACCCCCTTACAATCTCACTGATGAATTGATATTTACCTTATAGTTGATATGGAAGCAGATATCTCACAACTTGAGGCACCCACATTTACGACCATTTCACGTGGTCCACCCGAACCTATGCTACGTCTCAAATGGGATCACAAAGTTAGCCTAATTGGCGAAAAAGTACTGAATCCCATGATACATTGCTGCGATCAGTGTGATAAGCCGATTCTTTTGTACGGCCGTATGATTCCATGTAAACATGTCTTCTGTTTGAAATGTGCACGGGCTGAGCCAATAAAAATTTGTCCACGTTGCAATGATAAGGTTTTGCGCGTCGAACAATCTGGACTAGGCACAGTTTTCATGTGTACTCATGGTGGAAGCCGTTATGGGAATAACGGATGCAGGCGAACGTATCTTTCACAAGTACCTACGAAACGATTCAAGTAGATAATAGATTTAAATAGACTTCTTTTTTGCAATTTTACAGCGCGATTTGCAAGCTCACATTAATCACCGACATGTTACACAACCACCACTTTCCTTAAATGCACAATTACCTTCGGCACAAAATGAATTGAAACAGGATCTGGCGTTGGATGCATTAAAAGTCGTGGGTGGTGCACAAAGAAAGGTCAATATTATCATGAATATCGAAGGAAATATTGTTTGGTAACCTTTATTTTCATAGCAGCTCAGCAACAACTCTGCTAACATTGGTAGCATACCTCCGCCAGGATCAGCTGCTGCCGCTGCCGCTTCTGCAGCATCCACAGCACAATCTTCATCGCATTCTCACTCATCGTTAACTGCAGCGAATTTGGCACGCATCAATACAGCAAACGCCCAAGATTGCCACCAGGGCAAAGTAGCATTGCATCAAACATTGAAAAAGACCCCCATAACGCAATCGCATCATCAGCAGCCAGAAACAGTAGCTGATGCTTCTTACTATAGCAGCGTATTGAATTCTTTTGGTAGCAACGCAAGTGGTAGTGGCAGTGGTGCTGGTAATGCAACTGGTGGAGGAGGTGCAAGTGGGAATACCCCGGCTGCTGTTGGGTATAGTTATGCAGATACTGTGGATTCGAATGCGCAAAATAACCAATCGTGGCAACAGAATCAATATTATCGATGAGAGGGGCGGCATAAAAGTGTGTGGACGGACACAGATGGCATAGCGATTAAGACGAAACTTCAGAATTACATAATGAGAAAGAAAAACTATAAATAAATTTATTTAAATGATCTAAACATATTTTTACATTAAATTTGATTTCTCTGTTAGATTGAATTTGGTTTATTTCTTCTTCTGCTAAGAAATTGCTGTTCGCAATAACACTACACAATTTCAAATATGCTATTTGTTCAATTTAATATTTATGTACATTAATATTACTGCTGATTAAAAGGAGAATTTGTAATTTGTTTTGTTTTAAATGCAATAAATAAAATAGTAGGTAAATAAAACAATTGTCAAATTATTATTGCTGTCGCCTTTTTAGGTAAGCAAAGGCATTTGTATCAGTTCTCACTTGCTTGATTTAAAAACTCTTTTTAAATTATATGTATACTAGTTAGTTGCAATTACATTTGTTTTCTTCTTATTTTCTTTTTATTTTTTTTATTAATATTAATCATTTTCTTCACATCGATTTTAAAATTGCTTTATTTCTTTAAAATTAGCAGGAAGTTGCATTTTAACCGTAATACATTCAATTTAACAAACAAAAGAGGAGCATGGAGAAGAGAGAAAATATCATTACAAAAGCATGAAGCTAACATACATATTTATAAATGGTAAATTATAATAGAATAATGGTTAAACGAAAATACAAAATAAAAGTACAATTTATATACTATATATTGGTAAGCATATAAAACAAATCACCGAATCACTACAGAGAAAAACATAAACATTAACTTCTCTGGAGTCTACGTTTGTGCCTACGGTTTAATTTGGGATTCCATGTCTATAAGTAGCTCACTTGAAGCACCAGCTGTTGTTTCACCGCTGCTTGTATTTTTAGGCGGCGGTGCTGGCATTGGAATTGCGATTGGGCTCATTGTGCTAATCATGCGAGGCTCAGCACGCGCTGTTGTAATGGGAGCGGAGGATGATATTGTGCCTACAGCATGTGATGGCAAAAAAGCGGGCATAGAAGATCCAGCTGCAGTTGCATCTGCAGCAGGCATTTGATGAGTGTGGTGAGCACCGTGATGACCACCATGCGAGTGATGCTGATGATTGCCACCATGGTGATGCTGATGGTGTTTGTGCTGGTTATGTTGGTGATGATGATGTCCTCCGGCTGCTCCACCTGCTGAGCCAGTGACGGTGGGATATGATTTCGGCAATTGATTGTGTCGTGATGTATCTGTGGTTTTCAAGCGTTCACTCAATGCTTTCAGAGCGATTTGTCTGTTTGATGAAGCAACGAGTTAACCTTAATCGAGTTTCACTATTCACAAGTTCAATATACATACCGTCGTCTTTCTATGTCATGTGGGTCTGGCATTGAAATAGATACTGAGTTTAAGCTGCTGGCTACCGAAATTGATCTTGGTGGTGCCGGCGGTTTCACAATACCCACTTTAAGGAAGCACACATATATTGGATTAACCAATATGCTTATAACTGGTTGCATTACATTCGGGAAGAAGCTAGCAAATGTAAAATTTTCCGAACTATCACCCCGACCATTGGGATGCCATTGATAAAAACGCAAATAGACCCAAGAGACCAGCAAACCAGAAGCGAACATAGCTGGGTAGGTGCCATCGAGTAGATTCACAGCCCAAAGTATAATAGATACAACCAGAACAGAAAGCGGGACATTCCTACAAGTTTGATGAAGTAGAAGCATAGGATAGCATTATGTCTTTTAGTAAACAATTATGTATTGCAAACCGATTTGTCAGCTTTCCATAGCGCGTCTTGAAAATCAAATGATCTGGCATAATTTGTCGCACTGCAACACTAATGCCGGCTACGTATCCTGCTAAGCCGTGTATGTGCACATCGAATAGAATGCTGGGATTGTCCGTTACCTGAGGGAAAGGTAAAAGAGTGATAAAACAATTTCGAGAGCTAAAACATATTCGCAAACGTATACGCACCACAAAGTAAAACAGATAATAAATTGTAGTTAATATGGAAACACCAAAATTGCTCAACGCAAAAAATTTAAACATCTCCATCTGTCCCCAAAGCGGCTCCAACATCTTGCCGCACAGTCCAACCGTAATGACATCAACCAACACCTCCCACCAGTGCAACTCGATGAAACAGAATGTGAACGCTGTCCATATCCAGAATTCTGCGTTGGGCAAAATATAGCCTGGCGTGACACTCAGCACACGGACGGCTGTTTCTGAATACGATAGCAGGTAGCCAAAGCAAGTGATTAAACAGATTCCAGTAATTACTGGGGAAGTATTGTGAAGCAGTGCAGAAAATTGCTGTTTCAAATAGGGCACATTTCGATATGGCGCCGACATCGTTGCACACTTCGTGAATTAATGCATCAACACAAAGAAATTGTTGCTTCTGTTGATCCCGATTCTATGGATTAAATGTAAAAGTTCTACAATTGTTTTCACTATCCACAGCAATATATTTTTTTCGTTTTTCTTTTTGTGGTCGACACTTGTCAATTTGGCGTTTACCAAAGATGCGAAACGTCAAAACAAACGAAAGACGAAGTGATAGATGCAGAAAAACAACAACAACTATCGAATATCTCAAGAACAGCAATATTTCAACAAAACGGCGCCGCACCGCTTGTTTTCAGCATCGGCTCTACATAATAAGTTACGACGGCTTGGAATAATTTAGAAATTTTTTTTTAAATTTACCCCATATAGTACAAAATTTCCATACTAATTCGAATTTTCTTCTTAATAATATTACTTTTCCATCATTTACTGCTCTACTATTATCACTTGTTCAACTAAAAAACTAAAACAAAATTATAAACTTTGTCTGCCAAAAATTAAATTTTGCATGGAAGCCTAGTGCAGAGGATAGGCGTCAGTGTTCGTTTCATGGAACACTTTTGAAAGGGGTCAAAATGGGATGGCAGGACCTAATAGTTGTCCCCAACGGATTCGCTCCTAATTAGTTTTGGTTCGAAATTGGTTAAAAAATCATATTCGTATTTCAGATTTTTATCACATTTTAGAAAAATACGACTTCGACTTTATTTACTATTTTACTGGCATATATTTATGATATGATTGGTTTTAGTTTCAATTATAAATATTTCTACCGATGAATATGTAAAAATAATGCTTAACACTCATGCTTCCTCTTTACCAAATTTACTTACTTACTTAACTGGTACGACAATCGATGATCGGTCTTGGCTGCCTCTATGAAGCTTTGCCAGTCACCTCTGCTATGCGCGCGCTGGCGCCAGGTGATAAGGCCAAGCGCAGTCAGGTTGCCCTGCACCTGGTCTTTCCAACGGAGATTAGGACGTCCCCTTCTACGTGTTACTCCACCGTGGTTCGAATAAAACACCCTTCTAGCCGGAGCGCTTTCTTCCATTCGCTCAACATGACCCAGCCAGCAACGACGCTGGATTTTTATACAGTTGACTATGTCAGTGTCGGCGTACAGCTCATACAGCTCATCATTCCATCTTATTCGATACACGTCGTCCACGCATACTGGCCCGTAGATCTTATAGAGTATCTTCCTCTCGAACGCTCCTAACAGCCTCTCACCATTGATGGTCAATGTCCACGTCTCTGCGCCATACATTAGGACGGGAAGGATGAAGGACTTATAGAGCGTTAATTTCGTCGGTCGAGAGAGGGCTCTACTTCACAATTGACTACTGAGCCCGTAGTAACACCTGTTGGCAAGAGTTAGTCTCCGCTTGATCTTAAGGCTGACATTATTGTTGGTGTTTATGCTGGATCCTAGATATACGAAATCTACGAAATTGACGACTTCAAAAGTATAATTGTCAACAGTGACATTTTGTCCAAGACACGGCTCTTTGTTTGTTGAAACAATGTATTTCGTTTTGTCCTCGTTCACCACTAGACACACTCGACGAGACTCCCTTCCCAGGTTGTAGAATGCTGCACTGACTGCTCGAGCGTTTTTGCCAATGATGTCAATATCATCAGCGTATGCTAGCAGCATGACACTTGTAGAAGATAGTACCAGAGATGTCGATGTTCGCAGCTCGAATTATTTTCTCCAGCATTAAAGAAGTCGCATGATAGGGAGTCACCTTGTCTGAAACCTCTTTTGGTATCAAATGGCGCGGAGAGGTCTGTTCCAATTCTCACTGCGCTGGTGGTGTTGGTCAGTGTCATTTTGCAAAGACGAATGAGCTTTGCAGGGATACCAAAATCAGACATTGCAGCGTCCAAATTTACTTATTCAAAAATAAACAAATAACTTTGTTTTCATATTTTACAGTTTTTTATTAGATTTTTAGCTTTGTTTTAGTTCTTTTCATTATTACAATTTAAAGTATTATTTCGCTTTTACTTTTAATAATTTCACAAGATTGTTTGCTTTGTATAAATTAACTACTACTCACATTTTTAATATTATTACAAATTATTACATTAATTCTCAAATGATTTTGTTTGGTTTTACCTTGAAGGGGATACTTCATATTTTATTTATTTCAAAATTTAGAGAAGAGTTCACTAAAGAAAATCATTGAATATAATAATTTGTATAATATTAAATAATAGTGATTGAAAGTCTCATTTGTATGCAAATGTAATTGTTGTAATTGTGGAAATTCTGTTTCATTTCAGTTTTTGTGCTCTCTTCGAAAAGCAGAGCACAAAACCGTGTTTTAAAATATATATATGTATAAAAAATTTTATTACACATAAATCTAAAAATTAACTTCACCAATAAGAATATTGGTGTCAAAAGAAAAAATAATATAAGAAACACTTTAAAGAAGTCGACCATAAAAATTGGGCGCTCATATGCTTCAAGGAAAACGACTTTATCTTTTGCTCTCATGAGGATAGGGATGATGGGATTGTTTTTGTCGAGTTTTAATGCGTTCATTTATGAGAGTTAGAGCAGGACGAACGAACGAAATAAGGAAAATGTTTAAATTGTTCAAGATAAGCTACGGGTTTTTACAAACCCAATTTAAACGATTTCAAATTAAAAAAATTAAATAAAAACAATTATGCAATCCAAAACGAAAATGTTTTGAGTTTTCGTTGGCAGCGCCAACTTAGAACAAAAGTGTACCCATGCCTCCCATTTCGGATTGTTCCTTAACGAAGATCTCAAAGTATTGATAAATTATTGTGACAGCCAGCAGAATACCAGTGCCTGAGCCGATGGCGCCCAAGAAATCAGCCATCACCGAAAGTGCGCCAATACAGAGGCCACCAAAAGCAGCTGCGGTTGGGATGTAGCGATTCAATTCATGAATCATTGAGTTTTCACGATGACCGCGCATCACCATGTGTTGTTCTTTAAGTTGTTTAGCAACCTGAAACAGTTAAAACAAACATGATCAATAATCGAAAAATGTGAATAACTCATGGTTTTCCATTTCGTTCCAACTTACATCCTTTGCTGAGCTACCGGATACATCAATCCATGTTTTGGAGAAGAACGCACACGATCCAAGCATGAAGACAATGTACAAAATTGCATGTATGGGATCTGTCAGAATGTGTCCGACACTTTCAGGAGGCGAGAGATAGTAACACAGGCCGCCAATCGGATATGAACGTGCTGGACCACCACCACCAACATCAGCCCACACACCGAGCAAATTGATGAGGACGTTGCCTTGGAATTTAACGGCTAACATTTGCGAGATGACGTACAAATTGGATACCAACGCTGATTGCAAAATTATGGGAATGTTCGAGGTATAGAAAAGCTTAATGGGATAGCTGCTGTATTGACCGCGATAACGCGCCGATTTAATGGGCAAATCTACACGGAATCCTTGGAAGTATATGACAACAGCAAATACCAAAACAGTAGCCAACAAATTCATCAAATTGGGTAAATTCTGACGGTAGAAAGCTTCGCGTAGCGCACGTACTTTATCGTTGCGAGTGGCCATCAAATGGAATAGCGCAATAACAGCACCCTCGAATTCAGTACCACGCCCAGTGGTCACTGTAGTCGGTGAGAACGCCTTCCAAACTATTGTTTCGCAAATGTTAGTGGCAATAAAGAGTGATATACCCGACCCTAAACCGTAACCCTTCTGCAGCAATTCATCAAGAAGCAGCACAATCAAACCGGCAGCAAACAACTGAATGATGATAAGAAGACAAACGCCAGCGCCAATCTCCGAGGGATCACCATACATGCCAGTCATCACATAAACGATAGCTTGACCAATTGTGATCACCATGCCGAAAAGTTTTTGTGCACCATTAAATAGCGCTCGATCCTTGGGAGTATCACCAACCTCGATAATTTTTGCACCAGCCAGCAACTGCATAATCAGGCCGGATGTGACAATTGGCGAAATACCCAACTCCATGAGAGTACCACGATTTGAGGCCAATATAACACGTATCCAATAGAAGGGATCAGCTGAGTCTGAGCTCATAATACCAAAAAGTGGAATTTGGCAACAGACCAAGAAGATGAAGAGCGTTATGGCGGTCCATAGCACCTTTTCCCTGAATTGAATCTGCAATGAGTGGAACAACGAATATATTATTGATTTGATTTAGTGTGAGACCTTATGGTTAAGCAAGTTATTTATTTACAAGTGATTACATACGTTTTCTTAAATAGGAATTATTACAAAATGACCTACAGTAATCTAGTTTAATACTTAACAGTTAATTGACGAAAAAAATCTTAAAACATTTTCGCGGCGCAAATAGTAATAAATTTTTGAATCTTCTGCCAATGACTTTTTTGACCTAAAAAATAAAAAAGTCTGCACAAGCAGAAAAACCAAAGGAAATTAAAATAAGCATGCACGACTTTTACTATCAAACTCGTTTCCTTATTTTCTTTATACGTAAGCAACGAAGTTATAAATCCTCCTTTCTTCCCACTACCCATTATTAAACAACCAGTCTCATATCAACGAAAGCTAAAAGCATAAACGATTGTCGTACGCATTCACGAATACTTTTTGAGCTGACGATGATAACCGTAAACCAACATCGGTAACTTCGTCAGCAGCGATCGGCAAAAACCAAACACGTCGAATACAAAACGTCAAATGTCAGAAAAAGTAAAAATTGGCAATTGAGCAACAACAATACCTTAACTTACTAAAATACTGATAGAAAACCACCAACTTGAAAGTGCACTTCAGGAGGAAATCGATAAAATTGAATGGAAATAACACAAAAATGGTTTTGTTTTAAGTAAATTCTACAGAAAGAAACGTACAAGGAAAGTTCAGATAGAATTATAATTTTCAGTATGCAAGTTTTGATATGAGGCACTATAAATTATTTAAATAAATAAAAATATCTTCTTTTTTTTTTAATATCTCATTATCTCTCCTATAAATACAACTCTGTTGAATACTTTTATGCATGCGTGGCTACTTGTCAAAATTAGAAATTAGAAAGTAGAAATTATGAATTTGAAATTTTAAACAAAACTTTATAGATTATGAATTAAAATACTTAAAATTGTCTTATACAAATGCAATAAATTCAAAACTAACAGAAACCTTAAATAAAAATATGCACTTAACAAAGAAAAACAAATGCATTGATATGCGGTACTAACCTTTCTCTCTGGTTTAGCTATTTCTGGCAGTATACTGCAGAATGGTTTAATAATTTCGAGGAATTTAACTGCAAAATGAAATGAAATTGCGAAGGTAAAGTCATGTTTTCATATAACAATATTTTGCATTAAATTGTAAAATAATTTGGGCATTTTCAATTCACAAAACATTCAGGGCTTCCTTTTTCCTTAATGCCAGCTTTTTGCCTGTTTCTTCCACGTAGGCATTGCTCTATTGAAGCTTTCGAAAATTCCGGCAACAGCGACAGCAGCACCTTCTTTTTATTTTTATTTCTTTCACATTTTCATATGTGTGCCATCGTCACAAACAATTTTACAATTTATTACACATTAACTTAATAATTTATTGCAGCATTTTTACTTACTTCCCATTATGTCTAATTTATTTTGAAAAACTATAATTTCCTTTATGGAAAGTGCTTTATTGGAAAAAGTAAAACTTTTCACCGATACAAAAAATCGTGTATCTTCACACAGAGAGAAAAAACACCGACGACGCAAATGAACGACGTTGAAAACTTGAATGAAAGAACGAAGGTTAGAAAACGAAATGCACGATGATATTCGATCACTCGTATTCGTGTCGTGTGCTGCCAAATCTCTTTTAAAGCATAATATCGTTTGCTCTTTCGTACTGATTCTTTCAAAGAAGCAACATATTAAAAAAATTAATATATTTGTCACCTACAATGCAGTTGCTGTCAAAAATTTGCCACAAGGGAAATTTAAAAACCCCAATTAGCTGTCACTACGTACGCACACTTGCTTCTTCGCGCATGCACATATACGAATCGTGTTCACACAATTGCAATACACAAAAAACAACAAGTTACACGTAGTACGGCATTTGTTCACGTGACCATTTTTAGGTGCTGCCAATTTTTATCAGGGAAATTTGAAAAAATTTTATTATTCTGACCGTTATCTTTTGAAGAAATATAACGAAATACGCATCTCTGCGCGCATAGCATAGGCGACTAGCTTTAGCGAAGCTTTATAGAGACCGACAAGACCGATCATCGTTTGTACATAGTGCCAGCTAAGTAAGCAAGTAAGATATCATTTGATATCTAAGATATCTATCCCACTAAACTCTTGATTGCATTGATGGTTTAAAAGAATAATATTGCTGATAATACAGTATTTTTAAGTTAGTTTTAAGTTCAGAAATAATTTTGAAGCAGAATCAAATTGAATTGTGTAAAGTGTAAAGATGTGTTTATTTTATCAGCAAGTGAATCCATATAAAATCCATCTTCCCTCTAAAATTACGAGAAACCTCCGAACCTCCTTTTTCAGTCAAAAACCTTCTCTTCCCTGATCCACTTATTTCGAAACAGAAAAATGAGACTTCAAGTAAGTCTAATTAACTCAATTGTTTCTGCTGAGAGAGTTTTTGCTGTCATGAATAAAAAGTTAACGACAGAGAAAACGCAACTAAAAGTCGACACACTAAAAAATCATTCTAACCATTAAATTAGAAATTTTTATTAAATTCTTCGCCACATCTCAAAGAAATCAAAATATGTTGGTCGTGCTAACCAATAAAGCGATGACAGACATGACTTGGCAGAAATGACGGTCGATTAAATATCATCCTTTATAGTGTTTTTTTTGTAATCTAAAATATGTGTTAAAATTTTAAATTATATTTCAATTTAATATCTATCTAAAATTTATATAAAAATATTTTTCTTCATTAAATATTGAAAATCCCACTCCATACTTCTATTTCATTATACAATGAGTTGTGGTGAATTATTTTCAGCAGTTTTAGAACTAGTAAAATATTGTTAGCATCCCTGATTGCTACTATCCATTTTTTTTTTTTTATGAACCTGGCAGCACTGCTTATGAAACATATGCTTTTGAAAGTTTCTCCGCAGGTAGATGAGAAATGTTTATACAAAAGTTTTTAAACATTTTTAACGAAAATCACAACAAAAAATTAAAATGATAGCAATCAAAAAAAAAAAAAAAAATTTAAAAACATTTTTTTGAATAGTTGTGAGACGCACATATATTAAAGCATAAATCGAAACAAGAGCAAAGATCTTAAAGATGAATTATTCATATTAAAAAAATTTATTTTTCTAGATGCAAATAGAAAAAGAAGCCACCAACAACGGTGAATCCTACACTGATCTATGTGAGAAAAATGGAAAGCAAAATAAAATATATAATTTTAGTTAGTGGTAAGAGAAAATGCGGAAAAGATTTTCTATCAGAGAGATTACAAAAAAGGTAAAGAAATAAATATGAAAATGTATATACTTATAAGAAGCAAGTTTCCATATAGATTGGGCGATCGAAGTGAAATCGTACGAATATCAGAACCCATTAAAATGGAATGGGCAAAAAATTTGAGTCTAAATTTGGAACAACTACTAAGCGATGGCGCATATAAAGAGCAATATCGCAAGGATATGATTAAGTGGAGCGATGAGGTGCGCACTAAAGATTACGGATATTTCTGTCGTGCTGCCATGGAAAATGGTTGGTGTGTTGAATTTTATAAGTTATTCACAGGTATATTTTACATGGTTCTCAATTCCATTTTAGTATCTGCCGAAATTGTCATTGTAAGTGATATTCGTCGCAAGAATGATATTAAATTCTTTCGGGGAAAATATGGTAAACGCGTTCAAACTATAAGGCTGACATGTCCCGAGTTGATACGTGCTGAGCGCGGTTGGATATACACGCTGGGCATCGATGATGTACAGTCCGAATGCGACTTGGATAACTACGAGCATTGGGACTTGGTACTGGAAAATAATAACCAATTGGATGGTGAACAGATCATTGATTTGATTTTGACAAAATTTCAATTTTAATATTTATAAAATTTGGCAGAAATACTCGAATGCAAAGAATCATATATTTTAAATTTTATACTCTAATTGTAATCCATTTATATTTAGAAATCGAAAACAGTGTAATTTCTATTCGCATTTCAACAAAAGTAACTGATTCATTATTATTAAATTAAGTGATGCGTTTAATAAAGACCTAGCTCAAAAATAACTAATGAAAAATATAAATAGAATTTTATATGAATTTCCAGCAAATTCCGTTGAAACAACAACGGATCTGCTTCAAATACTTGAATGAAAAATAAATTATTCTTTCTGATGGAAAGGTGAGTCAATTAAATCTCGTCTTTTGAGCAGCCTTTCATAATGCGTAAATTGGCGACTTTGGGGTTCTGAAGTGGATTAAAGTTGTCATCGAAACTGGTTATGGAGAGTCGTGCCTTTAAGGATTTTGCAGAAGATTCCACGGAACGTGAGCGCAAGTGTTGCCGATTTTTAACGCAACTGAGTGGAGTACGTTTATTTACTGAGCTGCTGATACTACTAAGCGGTGTTAGTGGAGAAGATTGCACTTTCGGCTTTCGTGTATCGATAGTACGAGCAGTATTGTTATCGGGTGATATATTCTCATTATCCTCATATATGCGGTTTCGTTGCGAACGTGTAATCGCTTTACGCATTAGTGCTCTTTTTTTTGCGACACATACACGTTCCAAATGTTTATTAGTTGGTTTTTTAGATAAGTTCATTAATTGTACTGTAGGAGATGCATCATCTATCTTTTCTTCTTGGGCAAAAACGGGACTACCACATGAGGCAATGCTGCTTCCAGTACTGAGATCCATTGACAGCGTTGCTAGAATATTTTCGAGCATAGCGTCTTCTGCAGCTTCATCATCATCGGTAAAAATTATTGGTGTACGTTCGACACCTGAAGTCGGTGAGCGTGGATCTAACTGTTGGTGCATACCATTCGGAGTTTGCTGTAGCATGGAAGGACAAGGCATGGTTTCCTCCTCCTCATAACAGAATGAGGAGGCTTCGAATGACTTATCAATGTTCTTGATTAATGAAGAAAAACCATTTTCTGAAAACCGCTTTGAATCCAGTGGAATTTCCATTACTGCTTCTGCCTCTTCTATCAGCATCTGGCCTGCATTTACATTCTCTACTGTAGTATTCGGCACAGCAGGCGTTTTAGATTCCACAAACAAATCGGAGAAAGTATCATCTAGATTCAATGTTTTGTCATTTTCATCAAAAACTAATGGGGTACGAATCACTTGTGAGCTAGGAGATCGTGGATCATGCAGATAAGAAAAGCCTCTAAGAAAACGTTTGCGCAACAAACCCAGTGGGTGGTCGCCATATTTATTAGATGGAGTTTGCTGTTGTGGTACTTCTATTTGATTCTGTGCTGTTGTTGCTGAACGTGTATAAAGAGCCTATGAAGAATATGAACATAAATGATATCATATTGCATTTATTAGTAGTTTCAACTCACATTATGAATTGGAGTTCGATATTCATTTGGTGAACGCGGATCTAAATTATCACTGCCAAAATGAGTTGGTACAATGATCGGCTTTTGCAATTCCGTAACAGGATTTGCTGATATGTCCTTCAATATTTGTGGAGTTTCTGGCGTTTCTTTAATTTTTGTTTGTTTGGAACCCATAATTAGCACGAATATTTTACATACGTCCACTTTTCAGTTTTTTCTAATTTTAAATAGAAAAGCGGGTTTTCACTATTTTAAGTTAGCTGCAGTTAGAAGTAATTTGAAATTTTTGCTTAATAGCTGAATGAATGCATTTTTGGACAGTGATGATATTGTTGGTACATTTGTACTTTTTTCGTACAATGTGAATCCCAAAAGTAAATTGGTACAGTACATTTTCGGTAGAACTTTGTGAAATTTTTTAGGTGGTGTATTTTACTTCACAAAAGCTTACACTGAAATATTAATATTATATTATTTATATGTATATACACTGTATTCGAGTGGTTCATGTCAATAGTGCCCCAGTGTATTGAGAAATTGTCTACAAAGCATGGAAACATAAATACTTACTTACGGCCTTCCATTTAGGTGCTCACTTGTTAGATTTTTATTAAATTTAAATTTTTCTTACTAAACATAATTTGTTTTATTTGATATGATTTAATAAAATTGGAACTAAAATAAAATATTGTTTTTGGTTATTTTATGTCTTACTGGCAGTCTCCAAGGTCTCGAACTGTTCAACACGTCGATGCTAGGTGAACATATGGCACTAGGACACCCTGTACTTTGCTGTCTTAAGTTGAGGAAATATATGAGACTGTATTACCTTTCTGCTAAAATTTTGTGTGTACCTGGTACAAAATTATTAATTCTGCTTTTTAGCTTGACCTTTAAATATTAAATATTTCACTGTATAATAATTATTTTTTATTATCATATTCATTTTACTATGTACATGTTTGTATAATGCATTGTCAAAAAGAATTGAATCAGTACACAAATACAAAAGAATGCTTTTTATTGCAACACTGTTTTCGAGTAATCTAAATATTGAAAACAACTGGCATCGCTAGTAAATGGTAAAGATTTGTGGTGGAAATTTTGTTATTTTTTGTGTACTCCGGTGTTTTGTGTTAAATTATAGCAAATTTGAACAAAGTATTCCTTATAAACATCATTAAAAGTGGCTTAAAAATGGTTTACTGTAATACATAGTGAAAATTAACAATGAATTTTAGTTTTTGCATCGAAAGTTTTGCATTTTTCAACGTCGGTTTGTGATTTGCGAGTGAGAAAATTTTTCTGAACAAAAAAAAAAAAAATAGTAGCAACAAAAGAAGAAGAAGAAAAGAAGAGGACGACGACGACGAAGCAGACACACGAAAGATGGCGTCGTCGATGTTGGTAGCGGCAGCAGCAGCGACGGCGGCGGCGGCGGCAACGCAGGCCGCAGCAGCAACAGCAGATGATGAGTGCCAAGATGAATTGAACTCTTCATTGCATTCCTGCGCCAATGATCCTGATTTTGCGGTGATTTGTTCATTTCTGCAAAAGTTTGCCAAAGATTTGGGAATTGATTTGCCAAATTTTAAACAATTGCAAGAGTGGTTGACCAACACTGACGAAGGTGCGTGAGACCAGAAATGACAATTGCATTCAATAAATTAACTTATGTTTTTCGTTGCTTTTTAAAATGAGACATTTAAATTCCTCTCTTCACAGTTTCATTTAACTTGCGTGATTTGCATATCAAACTCTTGCGAAAAACAAGGAAAACAGTGCATGAAAAAAGTTGGGAATCGGCTCTAAGCAAATTCTGCTTTACTTACTCGGCGCAAGATGCATGGGAAGTGGAACGCTTCGGATATAAGAAATCAAGTCTTAAAGTGAAGTTACGTATATTTCGTGTAAGTTGAAAATAGTCTAAATTGAAGTTGTAATAGCGTTAAATTTCAATAAACCCAATTTCTCTATATTTAGGAACTTCTCGAGAGTCAATTTGAGCGTAATGGAAAGTTTCGAGCTAAAATACTCGCATTAAACGCTGATTCACTACGCTCACAGCCAATTGGACGTGATCGTTTGGGGCATTCATATTGGTTGACACAGGATGACAACTGTAATTTGCGTATCTATCAGGAACACTTGGATGAAGAGATTTGGCAAGTAGTTGCTACAAACCGTGATGAATTGGTTAAATTAATAACACGATTGCGAGGAAATGAGGTCGTGTTGCCTTCTTCCGATATTGGAGTTGTCGATGAGGATACCAGCAGCAGCAATAGTTGCACTGCAGCAGTAGAGAAGCCGCCACCACCAGAAGAGCAAGAAGATGATTCACAAGAGGAAGAAGCAAAAGTACCGAATTTGCGCATTAAACTTGGAAATGGTAACCATGGTAAGATGAGTAGTAGTAGTACTGTTGTAGTGGGTAAAGGGGAGGAAGATCGGCCGGATGAGATGAGTGTGAAATTAAAGGAAGAGTTAGTGAAAGTTCATAGAAGCGAACAGCCAGAGATCGGTGAGGGTGGTGAAGAAGATCAGGATGAAGAAGTCGACGAAGAGGAAGAAGAGGAGGAGGAGGAAGAAGAAGAGGGCGGAGATGAAGAGGAGGAAGATGAAGAGGAAGATGATGAAGTAGAAAGCGAGGACGATGATGAAATTGCAGGACACCAGATTAAAGCGAATGCAAAACAAGAAGAAACACAGAAAAGGATTAAGGTAAAGTTCATTATAGTTTTCTTAAGTGAATCTATTTTTATAATCTTTTTTTTTTGCAGCCTTTGCTCATATCCCAATCAAAAATTGCTGTTAGTTCACCAAACCCTACACGTGAAGCTAGGAAACGTGGTCTAGAAGATATAGATAAAAGTTCACCAACAGAAGATTTGAGTGTGATGAAAAAAACACGCCCTTCCCTTCTTGATTCTAATCGAGCTAAAAAACCAAGTAGATATGAAGATGTTAAATCCGAAGATGAGGATGATGATGACGAAGAAGACGAAGGAGAAGAAGAGGATGATATTGATAGCGCTGGTGGCGATATCGATAGTGATATTGATAGTGCTGCTGCAGAGGAAGACGAAAACGAAGAAAAAGAAATAGAAGGCTTCGAAGATGATGATGATAATGAAGAAGTTGGCGAAGCCATTGAAGATCCACCATTAATAGTGCGTGGTGAAGGTTCCGGTAAGGATTCGCATGGAGGAAACCCAGCGGCAACAAGCTGTGACGAGGATTTCTTCAACGACACTTTTAACGGTTACGGCGCTGAACAATTCGAAATAAGTGGAGTAATTCAAGAGAAAACATATTATGTTTTTGGCAATGGTGAAGGCGAAGAGTGTCTAGTGGGGAACAAGAACCAAGATGTAGAAAATTCACCTCATACATCTCCGGCTGAACCAAAGGCTACTTTCTTTTTTGGAGAGCCAGGATGCCTCAAATTGAGTCCAATAAAACAAACGTCAATAATGGATCCAAACAACGAGATTGATATGTCTGCTGAAAATGCAGAACGTAAAAAAGACATTGTTAATGAAGATTCTATAGAAGCGGTTGATGGAGCAGTGAATCCAGGTGATAAGAACGAGTACGAAATAAATACAGAAGGAAAAAATGATGTTCTTAAAAAAGAGAATGAAAATGATAATGAGAGAGTCGAAGTAGGTGAGAAAAAAAATGACGATGACGATGAAGATAACGATAACGAAGTTGAACTTAAAGTGGAAGCAAATCAACAACTAATGGAAAATGAAAATGTGGACACAGAGAGTTTAGCTTTGAAAAGCGATGATATTTCGAAAACAAATGGGAATGATATCCATTTGAAGCAGATTGTGAAGGAGGAAAGTAAGAACGACACCTTTGAGAAAGATAACGAAACTGAGAGTAGAGATGTAACAGAGTTCCGCAAAGAAACCCAAGAGCTTTTAGAGGAAAAAGAAATAAAATCCCCAAATGTAGAGGAAATAGAGGAGGGGAAAACTTCATGTATAAGCGAAAGTAAAGAAGTTAAAATATCAGAAAAAACAATATCGAAAATGATCGATTTAAAAGAAGTAAATGATATGAAAATCATTGAAGAGCAACATCAAGCACAGAAGATACAGCCAGGGCAAACAACAACCATTCACGTTGAAGAAGTTGACAAACGAGAGACTACTCTTCAAATTGAATCTACTGTCGAAACACAAAACAACATGCCAGAAGTGGTGGCCATGGAACCAACCACAAAATCAATCGCAAAAAAAACTTTAGATACGCCAAAGCCTTTAATACCGCAATCTACTTCTATAAGCACCCTATTCAATCCAAGTATCATAAAAATAGCCTCACACACACCTGCATTACCGAACCGAAAGCGACGCCTTGCAGACCCTGCGTCGTCTACGCAGTGTACAAGATATGCGACAACATCGGAGAGTGAAATAGATTTACATTCCGAAAATCAAGAAGATACTCTGCCTGATGATGAGCTTGAAGCACAAGATATAGGTGGAAAGCGTTTAAAAATTCGACCCAAGCTTACAAACACTGAAATACGCAAAAAGATTGAAGCGCAAAAAGTGGCTGTGGAGGAAACAACATCTTCTAGTGGTGAAGAAGATGCAAGTAGGCGGAGGAAAATCATATCACCGAAAAGACAAATTGACAAAGCTATTATTACTGCTGCAAATCGTCCAAAGTCTCCAGAAGTTCTAGCAATAACAGTAGAAGCAGTTGAAGAGAGGGAAATTGATGAGAAGAAGCAAATCGAAAAAGTATTGAATCAACCTAAAGTATTCGTTATGGCGACACAGCGAACAAATGATATTCCTATGACAATTAGGATGACGCCGACGTTACACACTGCTGGTGCGACAGCAGCACCAGTACACACTGTTAAACATAAACCTACTTTAGCTGAAATTATTGAGAAAAAGCTTAAGAAAACTCCAGAGAAACCAGCATCGACCTCGCCATCGGCATCCAAAGATATAAGTGAATCAGGAGAAAGACCTGAGCTACAAGTAGAAGTAGCAGCATCAAACTCTGAAGATAATTTAGTGGCTATCAAATTTACACCGCAAAAAAAATCACCGATTACTAAACCGTTAAAAAAGAATCTTCTCACACAAATGCGTCAAGAAGAAAGTGATGAAGAGGCAACACCAAGAAAACGTACTATAAGCGAAAATATCTCTGCCTCAGCTTTAGTCGAGTCGTCCACAGAACTCACAGGAAATGTAAGCTCGTTAACAGAGAAGAGCAAAGAGACACCACCATTGTGCTCGAGAAAATCTTCTGACCGTAAGACTCCAGAGCGTCAGCGTAAGCGACATAACAGCGATGAGATAAAAAAATCGGAAATTGTAGCACTGGAGTCAAAAAAAGTCGACGTAAGTGAAAGGTTGAAGAAAAACAATGACGATGTTAATGAAGAACAAAAAGATGAGTCGACTGAAGACGTTATTGAGGAAATCAATTTAGAAGAAATTATAGAATCAAAAGAGGAGTTTAAGAAAGAGTCGACTCCCACTCCTGAAATTCAACCACCTATGGTTGGACGTCGTTCGGGTAGAAGAGGTGGTGCCACTGTTATATATTCTGAGCTACCACAGCCCAAAAGAACTAGGGGAGCAAGTGTAAAAGTAACGCCTAAGAAAGAGGAAATTAAGGTAGAAAAGATTGAATCTAGTAATAAGGGATCAGATGAGAAGAAGATAACAGTGGGGGCAAAGGAAGATTTTGCAGAAAACCCGGAAGAGGAGAAGCCGTCCTCAGCGGCAACACCAGCATCCGTGACCACACCTAATACAGGTATTAAAAAAGAGACAATTAAATTACAAGAGTCTACAATAAAGAAAGAAACATCACAGGAAAAAACCAAAGCTGATGTAAAAGCAGAACCTAAATGTACACCGATAAAAACAGAAACAACTATTACCAAAACAGATTCCACTCCCCCTGCTCCGGCTGATGCAGCAGTACGAAGTCGTGGTACAGGACGTAAAAAACGCGAAGTTGATACTACAAACATTATTGAGATGATCGATGCAGAAACACCAGTGCGTCAGTCACGTCGCATTGCACAGCAAAAGATACGCGAGGAGGCAGAACGACGCAAGTTGGAAGAAATAGCTTTACGCACAATGAAGCAAGAGCTGAAAAAGAAGAAGAAGGCAGAGAAAGAGGCTGACCCAACTGTAGTTGAACCATCGGAACATTCTTCTTCGTCCGAAGAAGAAGAAGAAGAAGAAGATGCTGAAAGCGAAGTGGAGACAAAGAAAAAGTCGAAAAAGAAATTGCCTGGTAAAGATGGATGGTCGTCTGGTTCCGAAGAACAGGATGAACCTGAGGAGGAAGATGCACCACCTCATTATGAAACCGATCCGGGTTCTCCTCTTTTTAAGTCCGATCATGAGTTTTCGCCCGAATCCGATTTGGAAGATGAATCGCAGGTGGTGCCAATGAAACGTGCTCGTACTGCGCGTAAAGAAGATGCCGAGGATAGTGAGGATGGTGATTGTGGTGATGAGGAGGCATGTCAAAAATGTGGTAAATCCGATCATCCGGAATGGATACTATTGTGCGATAAATGCGACAAGGGTTACCATTGCTCATGCTTGTCACCAGTGTTGTTCTATATACCCGAGGGTGATTGGTTTTGCCCTCCATGTCAGCAGGAGCAACTGATAGCAGCGTTGGAGCGGCAACTTACCGAGTTCGATGAACTAGTGGAACGTAAACGTTTGCAGCAAGAGGAAGATAAACGATTGGCGGAGGAGGCTGAACGCATTGAAATGGAGCGATTGGAAGATGAAAAAAATCGAAAGGAACGTAAGAAACGAAAGCACAAACATAAACGAAAAAGCGATGGAGAGGGCAGCAGTGATGACGACAATGACGATGGCGATGAAGCAGAAAAAAAAAGTGGAAAAGATTGCAGAAGTGAGTCTGATAGCGGGGAGAACGAGAACGATGACTATAGTAAAACAAGTGCAAAAAAGAAGTCGAAAAGCGATGGCCGTGACGATAACGGTAAACGTAGTCGTAGAGATGGGCGCAATCGCAGAAGGGGCGTTTCAACGAGGCGTGGTAAACGAGTTGCGCGTCGTCGTCGTCATAACGTATCTGACAGTGGATCAGGTAGCAGATCTGGAAATATGACCGGTTCAGATAGTAAATTGGAATCGAGTGGTTCGAGTTCTTCGAGTTCAGCTACCGATAGTGATGATGAACCGATATACAAATTACGAAAGCGACGTCAAATCAATGTCAGCTATAGACTGAACGAGTACGACGATCTCATTAACTCGGCACTGAAAAAGGAAATGGATGAGGTGGCGGGTGCTGGTAATTTGGGTCGTGGAAAAGACATAACAACAATAATTGAAGCGGACAAAGAGGAGAAGGCGCGTCAAAAGCAATTGGAAAAGAACGGTGAGGCACCGTTAGAAGACGAAAAATGTGAAACAACGAAAGACGAGCCGAGTACTGTAGCTGAAGCTGGTAGTGGTGCTGGGGAAACTGAAGAACAGAAGCTTGCCGAAGAGTCTGAGGGAGATGACGAGCCACTTAAGCGCAAAGCTAAACCGCTGCAATCACTGAAGAAGAAATCACGTAAGCTTACAACTTTGGACATCACTTCGGAAGAAGATAACGCCTCAGATGAGGACTTTAAGACTTCGTCTTTTGACGACGACGAAGATGAGGACACATCCGTTTCGGTTTCGAGCAATAGTGATTCAAGTTTGGAAATCTACCGTTTTCGTAATAAGGGCGGGAAGAGAAAGCAGCGCAAAGCGGCACGTCGTGCTGCACGTGAACGTCGCAAGGATCGCAAGTTTGTGGTAGACGAAACTGATGATGATGAGGAGGAACAGCGACCGAAAACGAAGAAAAAACGTAAAGACGACGATTCGGACTATACAGAATCTGAAACAGGTGATGAGGACTTATCTGAGTTGTCGGAAAATATGGACAGCGCTGACCTTTGTGATGATACTACTAGCGATGAATCGGATGGTGCATGGCATCCATCAAAACGTAAAAAGCAACGCAAAACAAATACAATAGTAGCACGCAAATCACCTAAGTTAAAGAAACCACAGGTTAAGAAAACGAAACGTGTCGAATATTCGGACGACGATATCAGTGAAAGTGAAGTTGAAGAAGACGACGACGATGATGATGATGGTGCCGGGGGTAAGGGTTCTGGTAAGCAACCACGTTCACAACCGCTAAAATCAAGCAGCTCGGGAAAAGGAAAAGGCAAAGGAAAGACTACAGCGACCAAAAGTAAGAAGAAAAAGAAACCTTCTGAGGATGAAAACAGCTTTTCAGATAGCGAAGATAGCACGCGTCGTACACGAGGGCGTCGTTACGCGTATTTGGAGGACTTTGATGATGATAGTTCTGATGGTGGCATTAAACCCGGTGTGAAGCGACCTGATACACCACCTGAGGAACGTGAAAAGTTCATTAAGCGACAAGAGGAGATAAAACGTATGCTTGCAGAGAAAAATGCAGAGGGTGCCAAACTTGCAGCCACTCCGCGTCTCACGCCAATTAAAGCGGCTGGCACTGACAAGGATAAACGTTCACCAGCTAAGCCGGGTGACTCATTGTCAACGGTGCCACTGTCTGTCATCCGTCAGGCTAAAGTTCTCGACATCGATTATCTACAACGTAAAGGTGAATCTGTTGGTGAGCTTGATAATGTAGACGAAGTCGATGAGTTCGACGACGCCGATTTGGTAGATGATTTTCCCGAAGACATGGACGAGGACACAATTGCACGTATGGTCGAAGAAGAGGAAGAATTAGGAGCTGCCGCAGCAGCACGCGAACTGCCTGCACCCGACGAGGTACTACGCACGCCTATAAAAGCCAAACCCAAAGAAGCTGACAAACCGATGTTGAATCCTTCCCTTACTGCGCTTTCACTGATGCCAGGTGCGTCGCCATCTGGTTTACAAGAACCAATGCGCAAACGTTTACCCATGCCAACAATGCATCCACCACTATTGCGTCATCAGTTCCCACCGCACATGAGTGGCGGTGGTGGCAGTATGCATCCAGGTCATATGATGCAGCGCCATCCAGGACCACCACCAACACATTTGCTACAAAACGCGTTAAGCGCTCCATTGGGACAACCGTTGAATCGCGGTGGGTTTCCTCATCATCAGCATCCATCAGCGCATCCACGAATGCTTACTGGATTGTCGGCAGCCCAAGCGCATGCGATTGCATCGCATCTAATGCCCTCACGTCAACCGCTACCTGCCTCACAGCCACTACCTAGTGCAGTTCCGCCGAGCACACAGCCTGATGCGATTGGTGGAGGTAATGCTGGTGGAGCAGAATCTGATTCAAAACCTCGAGGTCGTAGAAAAAAAATTACCCCGCTTCGTGATCCATTACAGAAGCAACAAGCTGCGGCAGCAGTTACCGCAGCAGCTCATGCAGATAAGACAGAAACAACACCTACAAACAACAGTGGAGGCGTCGTTACTTCAACTCCTAGCGGGGGTGTAATAAAGTCCGCAACTTCGGCCGCAACTACACTTTCCATAGCACAGCGTCCGCAATTGTACAAACCTCCAGGCGGTGGTGTTGCGGGCGCAGAGACACAGCCATCGGTTATAACTCGTATGCCACACTTGCCACCATCTGCTAGACCAGGCTTATATCACAATCCAGATGGTAAGTATTAATTGTAATATGATTCCTTAATTGATCAACTAATTAGTCTTTATGGTAGCAGTACCTCGTTTCTATGGACCGCCACACCAGGTTGGCCCACCGCGTCAACCGCCATCTCACGGTCAACGCCATCGTGGGCATCCGCAGATGTCTGGATTACTTCCTCACCCGCATAATATGCGACCCACATATGGCCCACCACCACCATTGCGTGGATCGATCCCTCCTCCACCGTCAAATCACACACAACCACCAACCTCTGCGGCAGCGACAGGAGTGCGTACGCCATATATTACTGCTCAAGGTTCTGGAGAACATCATGGACCGCCATCACTAAGTGCAGTTTACGGTGCACCACCCCCGGCACGACACTCTTCCGCACATTTGAATCCCTATAGGTATGTTGTTGAATATGCTTAAAATGCTTTTGAATGTGAATTTAGTGTAATTTTGTTTTGTTAATGTTTTTTTTATTTCCAGGCCGCCTATTTATGGTAACCCGAACTATGCACCACGTGCACCTCCGAATTTACGTCCAGGAGCACCCCCAGGTTCAGAATATACGGGAGGAGGGCCACGTATGTTTAAAATACACTTCGGTCTATCGATTGAATTTGATAAATGTTATTTCTTTTAAATAGGTGCTTATCCCCCTTATGGTTACTATCCACCACCGCCATTAACCACACCGGTACAACCACCACCGGCATCATCGCATTCTCAAATAACGTCAGCGTCATCTGCAGCAACAACTCATTCTACAACATCAGCACCTAGCTCTGTGATTGTAACAGCGCCTCCTGCAACATTATCAGTTGCTGTCGCCACCGTGGCCAATAATGCTACTGCTGTTCGTCCTCCCCATTCCCATCCTCCTACATTATCTGCTGCTCCTCCAACACGTGCAGCCACAAAATCACCCTCGCCCTCTATAGCACCCATTCTGGTTGCTGCTGCTGCCGCAGTTAATAGCAACAAAGCAATCAGCGTAATAGAATCACGTAAAAAATTGACAACATTGGAAGCGTATACCGCCACCACAACAAAATCGCCCCTAGCAATTGGTGGCGAATCGTCGGGCTCACGTAGTTCTCCTGGCGGCATGCAGCACCCAGATGCTGCTGAAGACTCATCTTCAACACCAGCCGCTTCAACAGCAACAACAACGGCCACCGGTGGCGAGGGACAAGCAAGTGAATTTAGCGGCCTGGTGAGCTACTTTAGCTCACAGCATGACGATTACAACACATAACAACAAACGCAAAAGGAACAGCAAAGGCATGAAGGCAGCAACAATAAAAGAATGGTGGAAATTTGTTGAATCAGCTGTGGACGTCATTGGCACCTTGTAAATATTAACAAAGTAAAGAAGATACTTTTTAAAAGCAGCTAATGCATGGTGTGGTGGTCACACACAAACACAAAGTATATACCTAAGCACCAAAATTAACACATATGCATAGTAAATTTTGGATAAACATACATACATAACTTTATCTATTTGATTATTAAAGATTACAAATTGTGTTTTTGTAGTATTCTGCTAATGTCATACAAATTTTGTTCATCACACAACTTCGTAATAACTTCATAACGTTACGGCATCAACATGAAAACCATTCGAAAAAAGTGATGATTGTATACAAGCTTGTGGTTTTAGTTGTAAATCTTTGTTGTTCATTTCTATCAATACATTTCGATCCGAAAGACTTAAAAATCATAGCAGGCAAAGTGAGAGAACCTTAAATACTGAAAATGATTCGAAAGGAACCACAAGCTTTTGTAATAATTCAAACAAACATTTAATATCTAGGCCACTTATTGGAAATTTATAATACTTAGTAAATACATATATGCAAATCATAAAAAACATCACACACACGCATTAAATTACATATATATTAGAACTTATACTAAATAAAACAATATCATAATTTCGTATGTTATTAAAAAAAAAATTCTATTAAAAATTGCAAGAATTGGGAAACTTGATTAAATCGAACAAACTAGTTTGCTCTGCAATTATCTTAATTTTTATTGCTTCATTTTAATTATGTTTTGTATTACTGTGTATTTTCCTATTTATGTAAGAATCTATGAGTTTTTCTGTTCTTATTAATTTATCTACTTATATTTTATTAGTTATGATATTTAGATTATAATTTAATATGCACGTCTTTTAGTTAATAATACTTGTCATGTTAATTTTTATTTTAAAAACATTTGCAAAGCGCTATGTATAATGCGTTCTAATTAATTTTGCAATAAAAAAATGCGGGTACTATTTCAACATACATAAATTTCGAAAAGGAACCCTGTAAAAATAATTTTGTTAGCAACTTGTAATATTTCTAACAATAAAATACATACACACTCACACACAATTTATGTAACATAGAACAAATGGTATTATGAATAAAAAGAAACAAAAACGAAAAACAGGAAAGGAAAGTCGTCATGCATGCAAGGAGAAAGCAAACAAACGCTGAAACGATAGAGCAGAGGAGGACAGAAGGGGAAGAAGAAGAAAATGGTACCATATTAAATGTTACAGCATTAAAGTAACTATTAAAATTGCATGCTTAATGCAGTTAAAATATAAACACTAAATATATTAATGATATATTATTATATATAAATAAAACTATTTAATATTAGTTGAAATAAAGTTATAAATTTGCAATGTCGAGAAACAGAATAATGGGCAATGCGGAGAAGAATACTCTACTTATTTTGTTTACTGCCATTGCTTAACGTGTTTCAATAAAATGTGATGGCAATGTTTAAGTCAAGTAGTAAATTTAAAGAAGAAATTACACACCTTTACAAAAAGTTAAGAAATAAAACGGAAAAACAGAATTAGATTAGAATTAATCAGGAATCAAACGGTTCTGACGATCGTTGCGACGCGTCTATTAAACTGATTAAATTTAAAGCAATTCGGACGATTCTCATTTCTAATGTTCTGATTGCTAATTGACCAATAAAACCGAAAAACGAATGAAGACACCGTTATCTGTGTGTACGTACGTACGTGTGAGTTTGTGAATTTGTATTTGTTGGTAAAGCAGCGAATGCCCCAGAAAGCACTTTGAAAATGTGCCTGTGGTTGGGCATGCGTATAATTCGTAGTTGCTGCAATTTTATTAGAATGGAATTGAAAGCACCCAATGCAATAAAGCAGCAATAGTAGCTGAAGCACATACGATGATAATTGCACATGCGCTCACTAGCCGATTTATATTTAAATCGTCAAGTTATCATGCACACACATACCATTGCTTCTTTATTTACCTCTCTGACTGCCCCCGCCCTCTTCATCACCTCTCTGTATATACACCATACGCCCATTTTTCGTTTTACCTGTTGACCTAATTAAGCACGACAAGTTTTGCGTATTAAAATAATATGCAAACAAAATTATATGTACATACCTACAAAAAGTAAAGTATTCGCATAGCTATCCATGTAAGCTATCCATTTACGTGTAGCGACAGGTACGCAACGCAAGTGGCCAACTGGTAAAATTAGCACACTAGCTTTGCTTTGCATTCCTGATGATTGGCTCTTGTTGCTTCTGGTTTGCAATATTAGAACAGAGTTTACAGAAGTCCATTCATTAAGCTATGAAGATTGTAATTATTCAGGTATGTGTGGATGGATGTAGGCGCAAGTGTTCTCATTTATTAAATCTTGTTAGTAACTAGTATGGCCAATAAACAACAAAATTATGATGTGTGCATTTAAAACTGTGAGTGTGAGTGTGAATGTGTTAGTCTCTTGCTTTGCGACACACGTTCGACGTAGAAGGATCTTTCTTAAAAAAAAACTAACTAATTATTCTTGTATACTTTTTTAAGACATTTTGTATTGTTGATATCAAACTTTTGCATGAATTCGTCAATGGAATTGTTTTTGTCGGAAAAATATTCAATATTTGAATTCACGTCACGTAAGTTTCTTGTTAGGTATTTAAGTCTATGGTATTTGTGCTCATTTCAATTTTGAGTTATGGTTATTGTTTTGCTGTAAAACAATTTTAGAAGTTCTATTTGAAATGATGACAACTCAAACAAAACTTTTAGCAAAGGACGCTCAAATATAAATATGTAGTAATATGTAGTAAACTGTTAATTCGAACAATTACAAATATTATACAATGTAGATTAGCGAACGACTTTTCTGGAATCATAAATTTTGTGTGGCTAGAAGGGTGTGGGTGAGGGTAATTGGCGTCACATCGAAATTTGAGTTCAAACAAAATCGAAGAAAATCGATTAATTTCTCCACAGCTAATCAGGAGTCGCTAATCACAGTCTAGAAGGTTTAATTGTAGAATCGTTGTAGAACCAACATTTTTCCACAACGCATACATAAGTACCTACGTAAGAAGTTGAACTGTGAAGAAAAAAAAAATTATTCGAGTATATTAAACTTAAATTGTCGTATTTTCGCTCGACTGTCGATCTTCCATCACATTTTCACCAGTTGTTACGCTTAATTGAACTTTGCTTCATTTCTTCTTTCAAGTGATCATATCTTAATTATTTGCAAAAAAAACATAAATATGTAAAGGCAATTCTGAACGATTTTGTGATGGCTTTGAGTGTTCTGGTCACTTGAAGGTGCCTGCTTCCATAATGTGCAAGTAGTAGACTGTGACAAATTACCACCATTTGAGTAAAAGACACAAACAGCAAGAAAACACAATGAGAAAGTGGTGGAGAAACAATTATGAATAGTAAATTAGCATTTATATTTCAATACAAAATTGTAATAATAACACTGTACCACAAAATCAAATTTTTGTTGAGGCCGAATTGAGCTCGAATCAGAGAACCGTTTTTCTTTATTATGTTAAGGTTTCGGAAATAACGGTACCTGAAATCAGAGAAACGACGCTGAAAAGACTTTACTACTTAGCACATCATTAATTTGAGAATTATCACATCTACACCCCACTTTTTAGGAGTTTCTTTCCAAACACACTACATATACTTAATACTTTTATCATATGTTTAGCCCATTGGCAATATTATTCTGAGCTATACTTAAAAAATCCAAAGAGTGGAGTTTTTGGTGCAGATGGAGGGTTTTTGCGTTCACAAAAATGTTCTTCTCTTTATACTAAACAACTTTCCTATATACACCAGAAACAATATACCTCAAATTAAAGATTTACTAGTACCGCCTTTTTCTAGAAATCCTAACTTGATGTGAATCAAACTCAGCTCCTTCTACCTTTTAATTACTCTAGAATACATATTAAATCGCCTGCCCGAGTTTTGATGTTGCACAGTGTAATGATAGAAATGCTGATGGATGTTTGCTAGCAACAGCTACCAGACAACAGAAGCGACACAACATCATTTTCCAATTAAATACAATTTGTAGAACCCGAGAATGTCTCCTAAATGCTTTTGAAATAAACCGTTTTGTTTGATTTTTGGTTATAAGTGCTATAGTGTTTATGGTTACAGTGCTAAATTCATATTTACAGCCATCTAAGTTAAATGACGCGGAAGTAGCGTCGCCGTCTTTGTTGTCGAGGTATAAGCGAACTTAGCTGTGAGCATTTCCGTTCGAGGACAGACGAAAGTTTTAAGAATACATTTATTGAGGTTATTAATGTGATTGAGAATGTGCATAAATACGTGGTTTAAATGTAGGTTAAATATCCTTTTTGGGGGGAACAAATTAAGCTGAAGTTAAGATTTCAAATAAAAACTGACCAATTAAAAATGTCTCGAATTTGTTTGGTAAACGAAAGTTTGTTTAGGTATTGGGCAGTTTTAAGCACAGAAGAAAAACACACAATAACGTAACGTTCCTTTTCGTTTTGTTCTGCTCAAAACACAAAACTAAGTATTCAAACTGTGAAAAAACGATTCCTCTTGTGATTCGTGTTGAGTTAGTGACGATGTGCGCAAACTATGTACTGGTATATGACAAAAGCTGAGCTCATGATATGAAATAAACCCTAAAAAAAATACACTAAACGAACTGTTCCTGACTGAATCTCAATTTCTGTTTTCTCACATTTCGTCAGCATCAGAAAGGTGAGAAAACAGAGTGAGTGAAATTACGTTGTGAATTGTTTTCCAACATAAAAGTAAAATTAAAACAAAAAAACAAAAAAAAAAAGAAAATATGGAGTTATCTTGAGTCAGGTGCATAATTTGTTGTCATTTCTTCTTCTTCTTTATTTCCAATATCTTCTTGTGGAGCAAAGGGCCTCTACCACTCCCCGGAATCTTAGAAGCTATGTTGTAAATGTCGTGCCATGTACCATACATATATCCTGTCATTGTGATGGTCGCTGTGGCGTAGTGGTAATGCGTTGGACTGCTACACAGAGTGTCTGGGGTTCGAATCTTGCGGCACATGCAAAATCAAAAGGTAGAAAAACTTATTTTGCTACACAACTCCACCACCTCCTGGCAGGCAATGGCAAACCTACAAGAGTAAAAATTGTTATGAAAAGCTTTTCACTTCTCCGTTCGGATTCGGCATTAAACTGTAGATCCCTTTGATTCATGTAAAAATATAACACGCACAACATGAGTGGATGCGAAAAGCTCGGCCTAGGCCCTCCATGGGCCGTTGTGCCATTAAAAGTAAGTAAGTATGTAAGTAAGTGAGTTCATCATCAATCGTTCTTCTACAAATTTATTGTTGGTACACCACCTGCTCGCCGGCTGCCCTGTGAGTTGCATTTCAGAGCTTATTTGGTAATATATGTAGGTGTTCGGTTTTCGAATCGTTTGACCAATCCACTGCCATTGGCGCCTTCTTACTTCAGTTTCTACGTCATATGCATGTGGTCGCCTCCTTAATTCTTCATTAGAAAAGCGCTCCGGCCAAAATATTTTAAAGATTTGGTACATTTCCACGTCTCGCAGCGATATTGATTAGTTTGGTTAAGGTGACTGACCGGCAAACATATCATCTGTGGGTTACAGTTATCGCTATAGCTCGCTTTTAAAACCACTCCTTCACCGAACATTAAATATATGGTAGAGTCGTACTAACTCCATCAAGTGGAGTTGGGTTATCCTAGAACATTTTTTAGACTGACTGCAGAGCAATCGGACAAGTTATCAAGGAAATACCTTCCCATGACCCGATGTTATGTTCTTGCCAAGGCTGGGCATTCCCAAAGGAAGTGAGTAATTGTTTCTATATCTCCAAAGTTTCCACAACTTCTACAATGAGCGTTAACCAATTTTGAACAGCTACCAGAAGCTTGCCATGAATATAAATTTCATTAAAAAAAATTCTAAAATATATAATATATTGTTAATTTTAGCTTTAAGCTTGTGTAAGCAGCTCTGAAGGTTTCTGCTAGTATGAATCAGCAAGCATAACAAACACACTAAAGTTGGGTAAATTCGGTAGGGTGATAAGTAAAATATTTCCAGCGAAAACTATGAAGCTCGGTTAATGACCAAGCCCACTCATAGTCAAATGCAAAGCAACAGTGGCATAGATAGGATTTTTGAATGGGGGAGGGTAGGGGCTGATATTATTTTGATTGCATGGTAATGACACGAAAAGTTAACTCTTTCCATTTCGATCAATATGAAAAAATTGTCCTAAATTGCCCTACATCTCCCCCCATACCTAAGCCACTGAAAAGATGTATGCGATTTTTCGGAATTCCGACATAGGTTCGCTGCGTGTATTTACCTACATTCACACACACCTTCACTGTGTGTTTAAATAAATTATTATATTACGTGCATTTTATGTAGTTACTAATGACTTTCTTGTTTGTCTGTGACATCCTTTTCCTTTGACTTTTCTCGGACTCGGATGCCCTAACCTTGAATGCACATACATACATAACTGCCTAAAGGATCGCTACTGAAAATCGTTGGGCATGCGTATCGACACTAACTGCACATGTTTCAATTAGAAATTGTTAGTGCTTTTAAAACAATAAGAGCGAACCGAAGAAATGGCAAAACAAAAGATTTAAAATACAAATTTCACACGTTCAAAAATCTTAAAGCCAAACACGAAAAACATTTCCACTGCATTTGTACGAGTACAACTTCTTTCTGGCTTAACTGAGTTTACTCGTATTTGCGTTTCTTTGCTTTCATAGTTATTTTTTTTTCTATTCGATTTTCATCAGTAAGACATTGAATTCGCTTTACTTTTCGTACCAGGTATGTAGTAATTTCGCCGCAACTTGTGCGGTTGCAGCTAGTGTACACTTCTAGCCTCATGCACTGATTGCTCTCAGCTTTCAGCTTCAGCTCTCAGCTCAGCTCAGTTCATTATTACTTGTTGTTTTGACAACTCGTAGTGGCGGGGCCTTAGCGCTTAAAATATTGTACTTGGTTGTTAAGAAACTGAAGAAACGAAAAGAAGTAAAGGAACAAAAACGAAAAGTCAAAAAGTAGAGGACAACACAGAAGAAAGAGGGAATCGAGAAACGTATAAATATTTCGTGGTCTGCTGTTTGCTGCTGGTGATATCTTTTAGGTTTGTCTTACATGTGTGTGTATGTGTGTGTGTGTGTGTAAGCCGATGTACGTGTGTGTTGATTTTGCTGGCGTGTCTCTGTTGCTGCTGCTGCTGCTTTAAAGATTTTCTTAAGCTAGTTTTAGTGAGTGTCTGGCCTTCGTGTGGAATGGTACAGTAAACGGAATATGTTTAAGACGAAATTCCAGTTCGTTTGACTGGTTTTTCTTTTCATTTCATATTGGAAGTGAAGATTTTTAAAATTACTATTTTTTATTTAAAGAGAAAATTATAAATGAGAACTGTATTAAAGGATTTTCTTGCTACAAGAAAACTATTGTGCAAAACATAAAAGTGAAAGAAACATAATGGGAATATTAAATAAACAAAATGAACTTGAAAATAAGAATTTAATATATGAAAAAATGAACGCGTTTGTGTTCGGAGTCTTTTGATTGCGGCAAAGATTCTGTTGCTTTTGTGAATTCAATTTCTAAATAAACATAAGATTTTTTCCTTATATCCAATTTCATAAATTGCATGAATCCGTGATATTCTTGTTAAAGTTTGAATAGAAGTTAATGCAATCCAACTGATTCTTGGCGTTTTTTCTTCAAAAGTTTGATGCAATTTAAATGCATTTAGAATTTTTCGATAGCAATTGTTGCGCTCCCATTAACCGCAGTCAACTCCATTTTGCAAAAGAAAAAGGAAAAAGCAGCAAGAAGAAAAACGTTAGCAAACGGTGTTGGTGCAAAAGAAGGCAGAAGGGGGAGAATGAAATGAATGAAAACATTTTTGCAAAAGAAACTTAAGAAAGATAGAAGAATTGCGAAAAAGTGAAGGAAAAAATTGCGATGATTGTGGTGGAATATGTTGCAGCAAAAAGTTTACAAAATTAGTTTGTTGTGGTGCATATTTACCACTAATATGCGGCAAAGGATTCATATTACATTGATGTGGAAGTTACTAAGTCGATCACTTCAATCAGGTGCAGCATGTTTCAAACAAACAATAGCACTGGCGGTTGCAAAGTATAAATACTTTGTTTATTTTTGTTTGCGCTATCAATTCGATATTGAAATTTGCAGTGAAATGCGTGTTTTCTTAAATATTCTGTGTTAAAATTTTTACATTATTACATTTGCTGCAGTCAATTCATTATACCCTGTATCCAGTAGCAATCGTTGACACATAAGTTTTGCTTTGTTTTTCCATTTTATATGGGAAACAAGAACAAATTTTGAAAAGTTTTGATTATAGTGTAGGCTGGAATGTATAATAAAATATGCTTGAATTGGTCGTTGTGGCGTAGTGGTAAGTAGTGCGTTGGACTGCTACGCAGAGTGTCTGGGGTTCGAATCTCGGCACAGCCAAAATCAAAAAGTAGAAAAAATATTTTTTCTTCACGGCACCACCTCTTGGCAGGCAATGGAAAACCTACAATTGCCTACGAAAAGCTTTTCACTTCACCGTTCGGATTCGGCATTAAACTGTAGGCCCCTTCCATCCATGTACAACATGAGTGGATGCGAAAAGCTTTGCCTAGGCCCTCCATGGGCTGTTGTGCCATTAAAAGTAAAGTAAGCTTGAATTTAACACAGTAAAAAGTCAAAGAATTCAATACCTACCATTGCCACTCCCTACGGTTGACACATACATACATATGCACATACATAAGCAAGTAATAGTATGCAGGTAGTTGTTCTTAAAACAAATTTCCATTGACTCGGCATTTAATGTCAAGTATGTATGTATGTATGTATATGTTGTATATGTAAGAATAACACCAAAAACAAACGAAGACAGCTACACCGATACGAGTAACTATGATGAATAATTCATTAGAATAGCTAAACTATCATAAGCAAATAAAGAAGAAAGAACTTGGATACTCTAACTTCGACGCCATCAAAATTCATATGTATTCATGCAATTTGTGTAATTTTTATAAATGCAAATTTTTTTCATAAGCAGTTAAAAACATGGCCATGTACTTTTGAATAATTCTAAAATATATATACTTAAAAGAAATAAGTTGCCATAAACGCATCTGCTGCAGTGTTAAGTGTTGAAAAAAAAAATTTAATTCAAGCAGACACTGGATTTACTTACTCGTAATCTGTATGAGAAGAATATCTCTTCGAGATATTATACATTGTAGATTTTAAGCAGTTTATACTGAAAAGTAAGTACCTAATAAAATCTTGAATGTCTTTTCATTACGAGTATATGCCTTGCATCTATTCGATAAAGTAACAAAATTTTAATCTCATCTAATGCTTTTGCTTAGGAATCCTCCCTATTTTAAACCTTTTTTCTTTTCCCTCAATTTCATGAAATTCAAGACATGATTAATTAATCGACTCCGGCTTGGTTGCCCTCCAATTTCCACTTTCCTTTTATTACTACTTATTTGCCTTTCGTACACTCTAATTGAAAGAGTTGGTTCTTGAAAGACGATCGCCTCTTTCTTTGAATATACCTATGTACACATATTTTTTTTAGGTATGTAATTTGATTTTTCGAAAATTTCACTTTTGCTTTTTGTTTTTCCAAATCGATTGTTCTGATAAAGAAGGTTGAGCCTAAAAAATTTGTGAAAATTTGAAATTGTTTGGCTATTTTGCTTTTTAATAATAGGTATAAATTTCTTGTTAATGATTGATCGAAATGAGGAAAATTAATTATTAATTGTATGCAACATCACAGAACATGTATCGGATTAATTTGAATTCTCAAAGCTGGCCGAATATGCGAAGCTTTGCGGGCCACAATTCAGGTACGACTTTGCTGTTGAACAGTGATTTTATTTATGTTTGTGATTGCATCAATTAGGTGGATTTTTAGTTGCTATTGAATTACAATAAACGAGTATTATACAATTTAAACTAATGAACTGACGAAAGTGTAAAAAAATTGTACAATTGAGAGAAAGTAAAATTCTTAATCAACTGAACAAAGTAAAATTTTAAATAAATTTAAAAAAAATTTCAGTTTTAACATGACATTTTTAAGCACCAAACTAATTTCATATAAATATTATTAGCTGTAAGAAAAATGGAAAATGCAATTAAAAAAAAGTATAAAATAGAAACTTGTTTTTAACACAATATAAGTACCATACATACTAACATACATATAATAATGATAATAATAATAATAATAATAATGTAAATTATGAAGAAAGAAAAAGTACAAAGTTTAAATGAGCTGCAAACATCGATTAACTGTCACGAAAAGGACAATAAAAAGTTGAAGCTAACATTAGATCAAGAAACGTGAACATGAACACCTAATCACTCACAGAGCGACACCAATTGACTCACTGCTGGTTGAAACTTGTAGAATGTCTTACTACTACTCGCACTTACTTTTTAAGTGTGGGAAATTTATTGTATTTGCCGCTCAGCGCAACAAAAATTCGTTTGCTTTAGCTTTAACGCTCTTTTTGTTTTTTGTTTTTGTTTTCGTATAAGTATTTGACAATTACCAATAATGTAAATGAAATGGAGAGCAGTAGCATTGTGGGGACGCAAAATGTTTTAAGTTTTGCATTGTATTCTCATTTTGTGCGTATACTGGCGCAAACTTTCCAACTACACTTTCATTTTAATCGCAAAATGACGACGACGACGACGACCACGATACTTATTAATTACAATTTGCGTTGCAATAATTTGAAAATGTTTTACCCCGAAGTAGTGGCCAAAGTTGCTGAAGCACTTAAGAAATTTAATTAGAAGTTAGAGAAATTTAAATATGAAAAAAAAATTTATTAATTATAAAAACTACACAGGGAACATTTTCGCAATTGGACTTAAGCGATTTTGATACGTATCGACTTATACTTATTTACATAGTTACCGGCAACTGCCTTTTGTTTTCGTTGAACATGCCTTAATTCCCCATGGAATGGTCGTATCTAAGAAAAGAACGCTCCTTGGCATACTTACCCCTTGTAAAAAATACTGGTATAGCAAATCAACTATTTATATTTTGTATACATTCCGTAAATTATGTAAAATATTTTTAAATTTTATGAAAATGAATCATTTGTTTATGTTTTTGTAAACAATATAAAACTAGTATGGTAGCTGGCATAGGTACATTTCGCTAACTTAGAGTAAAAAGCCGCCAAGTCCTCTTTTTATGAAAATTTCGATTTTGATGCAATGAGAACTAGAAATTAAATTTACACATTGATACCTAAAAGTTGTAAGTCCGCAGTTATCCAAAATTGAGTGTTGAGGGACATAAAAAAGGATAAATAATTTATTTCACTCAAAATATTTCAATGGACTCGCATTGAATACTAGTAGTATTGCTGCTCAATTCGCAAATGTTTTGTATTTTATGTAATTTTTACAAAAAAGAGGAGATTGGAAATTTGTTTATTTCTTCTAAAATATTTCAAAAACTGGACTTGGTTCCTTTTTGTTCTAACCATTGTGGCTTTATTTTTAAAATACGAAAAACAAATTCCATTGAGTGTTTTGTAAAATATATTTTTGTATACTCTTTAATGGTATGAAAACTCGCTTGCTAGCAGCTAGTATTTTGTATGTGTGTGAGCTTGATGTTGTAATAAAGACTGACACAAATCTTCATGACAAATCAATATGCATATGTATGTGTGTTAAAGCGCCTGAAGAAATTATAGTTAAAAATAAGCCTATGTTTATTTTATGATGATTCCCAAAATATTTGTGCCAGTAAGTCGGCCACTTTTTTGCGGCCACTTTTTAAATAGAAACACAAGAAATTATTCTTGATACCCGAACCAAATGCATACATTCAATAAGCTCATCAGTTGTACAATCGAATTAGTAAAAAAGATTCGACTAATCTCTATTAGTTTTATATGTAGAAAAGTTTGAATTCCGAAAGTTTGTCACTACCTGGGCTAAAGTTGGCCACTTGATTTTTTTTTTAGTAAAAATCGTACAGTTTAATTAATAAATTGCAATATTTAAAGTATGTGTCACAAAAGTTTTCGGAGGCAACAACAAGAACAACAGCAACATCATCACCAGTGCAGTTGCATTTCTGTTTTGTAATGCCCACATACGCTGACTTCGAGCAATGCAATGTGATGCAATGAAAGTATTTCGGCGATTTGACAACAGCAACATAACAATGTTGCAATGTGTTCAAAGAAGAGGAAGACACAACAACACAACAACACAAAAACATTAAACCAAAAGCGTGTGGTGCTAAATGAAATCTATGAAATGGCCAACTTGGGCCCGCAGCTGCTTTTTTACATTTTCAAATGAGATTTGAGTACAAGTTTATTCAATTTAAAAATCTGCATAGTTGCATTGAAAAAGCACACTTTACAGCACAGAATACTCACCCAGCCAAATTGAAAAAACAGTTGAGAGATAATTTTTCGTGATACCTAAAAACACTTAGAAAACATCTGCCGCTATCTTGGACTAATGAAACATTACCATTCAGTGTGGCCATAGGATATGTTGCCCACATAAATATGCTCATGACCGGCATTGCCCCGTGGTGGACTTTACTCCGGTCTCCCCTATATACATATTATTTGTGACCTTTTACTTACGAAGAGAGGATTTTCAGAGGTTAATTTTTAGAAGGATACAGTAAAAAATTTCTTGTAAGGCGCCTTACATTTGTGCATAAGCATATTATTTATCACAACTCTGTGATGAATTCAACATATTTTGGTTGCTTTTAAATTTATTTTATTAAAATGACTAATAAACTTGTTCACGTTCTTCTTTATATAAATATTTTTAGTATGTATTTCGAAAATCAAGTTCTTCTGGTTTATTTTTGCTTCAAGAAGAAACTGAACTGAGAGAGAAACCGAATCTACAATATTTGAACTTTGTTTAGATTTAAAATGCTGTGATTTTGTCACGCTTTTGCTGACATTTAGCTGAAATCATTGCAAAATGATTTTTATTTAAAATACCGTAGACAAAATGAAAAAAAAAGAGAGATTAACTTAAGAAAACGAGATGAAAAGGCTTAAAAAATAAAATAAAATCGAAGAACTCGTTTTCTCATAAAAATGGCGAATAAGTTTTTATTTATTTAGCAGCAAAGAAATGTCAATGTTTAAATTTTATATTTCGGAGTTGAAATATTTTGAGATTTGAGCTAAATAATTTGCTCTTCTTTTGCTTTGGCAATACCAAGTGAAACTTCGTTTTCCTTTGTTCTTTCTCACATTTGCAATAATTTCATGTTATTTCTTCGACATTCATATTAAATTATAATTATTTTTTCTTTAACACTGTTTTATTTGTTTGTCTATAACTTTCGGGGTACTTATGTACATGGTTCTGAGAAATGCCTTTGCTGTCTGTCTGACAGTTCGCTTGTCAGGTTACTGTGTCAATTCATTCAATTGTGTAAACTGCAAATGGAGTGCTTATATTTTTTCCAATAAGAATTTAGGTTAACAAGACAGTGCGCAGCTTTTAAAAGCAAAAGCAAAAAAAAAAAAATATGTACATATATATAAAAAAAAATATAAAATTAAAAAAGAAAGTAAAAATTTTTTTTGTTTTGTTGTTATCTGTTGTCCGATAGATTCTGTTGAACTTCATTAGCGTTTAAGATGAAGGTGTGGCTATTTATATGAGGGGGGTCATTAGAAAACAGAGAACAAGAGAGATGAAGAGAGAAAGAAAGAGAGATAGGGATAAAGAAGTAGACAAGGAACGAAGGAAGAGTAAGAGCGGATATGGAATCTAATATATATACCAATTGATAATAAAAAAATTCTATTGTAGCTGCCTATCAATATGGAATATTTATGGTAAAAATAACTAAGTGATAAGAAACGTATCGATAAAATACGAATACAAGCTAAAAAGGTATTAGTCATGACGATGATACTGTTGAATTGTAATGTGGTTTTGTATTAAGTATTCCAAAACATTATTAAGTACTATAGATATATTATGAATTTCTGTTGAGAAGTTTTCTAAACGTGAATAATAAAAAGAGAAACGGAAATTTTTGTTTGCTTACTCAGACATTTGCAATAAAATTTAAAACCATTTCGTTGAAATCGTTGCAGCGTAAATTTGAAATACCAGGAACTGTCTCCAATTTATTGACTAATTTTTAAATCCATTAACTTCATAAAATCAGAAAAAGTATATGTTAATAATTCAAATTTGAATTAGGAGTTAGTTTTTACATTAGAACCAAAACAATATTTATTTTCAATAATTATTTTGTATGCAGGTATTATACATGAAAACAAGTTTGTTGCTTCAGTCTTTTGTTTGAATTGGCACAATTTTTCTTTTAAAATGAAAACATCAAATTTCAGTAAGTATATTTAGTACAGTAATAATTCCAAAATCATAAACTAAGTAAAGAATCACAAGCATCGACAAAAAAGAAAAAAAAAAAACAACGACAACAACAAGATTTAATTTTGAAAAAAATAGAGTTTTCTTTTCTCTATTTAATCAACTCTCGCACACTTCATTCGCCCGGTGATAATTGTTGCTGCCGCTGTAACATATTGAGCACTGCCATGACAGCTGTAGAAACAACGATATCAAATCAAACGAAATCAAATTAAATATCATTGGTGTCTCGAAAGAGCGCGGTATTTCATGTAAGTATCAATTATTGATATTCAACTAGAAATGCAGCAATGGCAGAGCAGCATTAAACTTCACAACAACAACATCAATAGCAATAAACGAAAGTAGTCGTTTATTGAAGAAATGTTTAGTTGTTGTTTTTGGGTTCCGCTTTTTGTAGTTGCAACTACTATGTAAAAATTAACACTTTTGAGATGGTCAAATGAGGCAAGGTGTATGTTTTTGCGTTTGTCTTTATTTCTTTTTCACTTAGTTGCGATGAAAGAAAGATTTCTAAATGCTTTCACAAGACAACAACAATAATAACAATAATAACAAGAAAAGTAAAAACAACAAATTGTAAGTGTAAGTAATTTAATGTTAAATTGTTAGTCGGTTTTTCATTACTTCATTTGTATTCGATTCAAAGAGTGAAAATTTGTTATTTTAAAGTTAGGCAGCGCACTTTTTCATTACATATTGTAATGTTTGTGTCTTGAATTTATATTTCAACAGTACGAGATTATATGAAATATTTTTGCAGCAAGTAAATACAATTGTTAAAATGTGTTTAGCTGACAAAACTTTGAAAGACAAAAATATTTATGATATGAAATCTAGTATTATTTAGTATTGATTCTCTTAAGAAATCATCAAATCCTCACAGTATTTTAACAAATGAGAAGCTGCGAGTTGATAAAGCGATACAAAATATACTAAGCTCCGTGTAAAGTGGTATATGTAATTTTAGTTTAGAGCAAAGAGGTACGAGTGTCGTTCAGAGTAAAAGTGGAACCACATATTTTCATATAAATGCGATGGACAAATCGCTTGGTTGCTGCACGACTGTCATAACTAAAAAACATACTTTTTGAGAAAATCGCATGTAAACTTTTCAATTTGCTTTATCTCACGTAAAAATGCAGATATGTTTCACACAAGATAAAGCGTAATAAAGTACTGACAGTGTAATTGTCAGTATATTTTTTGTCGTTTGCAATTGCCAAAAACTCAATATGAAAAAAAAAAATGTCAGTTAGGGCCTTTCTACATTAAGGTAGTGATATACTGCTATTAATCTTCGCCCCCTAAAATGTGCTCAGTCCAGCAGACTGTAAAAAATGTATGCGCTAAAATATCAATATTCAGCCGACACTACTGGACAAAAAAATGACGTCATCAGCTTCTTAATCAGTTTGACTTCAAATAGGTCAGCACCTAATGTAATTTACTGCCTACATAAATATTTTAAATGGCCTTCCTCTCAAACTTAATTTGCAAAGTTTCATTTTCAATTGAAGTTTTTGTAATTGCTGAAAGTTACGATCCCTTTTTTTAGATACACACATACACACGCAAGCGCTTGGTTTACGTTGTCGCCTATCACTGCGGCAATATTTAGTTTGTGTAACTCATACCACCAACAGCACCAGCAACAACAATAACAGAGAAACGGCAGGAGGCATACACACAAGTTTAAATGCATGTAATGTACATATCTGCTCGCCCTCAATGCCTGTGAATAAAACATATACATCGATGATGTTGTGCCGTTGGTTGCCTGAATTTTGTACAATACATGCTACACATACTTATGGTGTATACTGCTACACACTGCACCTCTTTGTTCGTGCTTCGCACACATCCAAAACATGGAATGCCAACCAGTTTCGCATTCAAATACTATGTATGCCTCCTAGATTTTGTTTTGGAAATTCGACAACACGTTTTAGCGCGTTGCGTGGTAAAGCCCAAACCAAAAACTTGAATAAAAGTAAATTAACCAAAAAATGCAGACGACAACAATCAACAAACGATATCAACAACAATAATAGTCACAACAACAAACGATTTCTTTCCAAAAAAAAGAAAAAAAAAACACAAAAATGCAACGTGAGGCATTTTAGTTTTTATTTTTCAATATTTTCTTTTAATTTTCTGTTTTTGGTATTTCTCATTCGATTACCTACTTTATTTATTTTTCTTGGGATACCAGGGTGTTGGGAATTTGTTGCTGCAGTACTATGTTTTAGTGCCCAAGGCGCGACTGTTAGCTTATGCGGTGCATTGGAAAGTTTGTAGTCTCCAGCGTTTGCTTCTTTGAGCCTATTCATCTATGTACGAGTATGTTTGTAAGTATGTAAGTATGTAAGTATGTATGATTGTATATTGCCTATTTCGGTAAATCAGTTTTGGTTTATTAAGTTGTTGTTGTTGTCTCATTAACGTACCCACAACTGGAGTTTATTTTGAAATAATTTGCGCTCTTAATTACTATACATAGTATCGTTGTACATATTGCTGAATACGGTATTGATATTAGTTTTAAGCAGGTGGCCTTTTAAAAGCCAAATATAAAAAAAACATTTAAATCGTTTAACCTCCTCTTGGGCAGACCAAAAGAGTATGACCTATATGTGTGCATAGGTGATGAAGTTTTACCTGCAGCAAAAGTTTGTAGTTTGAGTCTTTTGTTTTAGTTTAGCAGAACTGTTATCTTTTGATTTTCCGACTAGCATTTTACGTAATCATAATAATACTGTAAAGAATAAATAATAATAATATGTCCTTATTGCCATTTGCAAGGCGTTGACAGATCATGGAGTTAAGAAATTCATAGTGGTACAGATTGGCACAATACTGAGAGGCAGAGTCAGTAACGCTCCTATGAGTACGGACTGTGTGAGAAAGAAGACTACTAGAGCAACGCCGCAATGGAGAGTGATATCATCGCTCCTATGGCTTCTAGTAGTGGTAATTAAATTCTACAGATCATCAATGTCAAAAGAACGAAAATTGTCGCCTGTACTGACATCGATCCTATGGCTCCTATATCATCGCTCCTATGGCTTCTAGTAGTGGTAATTAAATTATACAGATCTTCAATGTCAACATGTATTAATCCCTGGCATAGTCTTGTCATCGAACGGCTTAGGAGTTAATTCAAGACTAAGACTAAGACTGAGCTAGTTTTGTTTACGAGGAAAACACAACAAATATGCAGTACAGTTGTTGATTCAAGTCATAACTGGACGCGGTGCTAAGGCCATAAATACTTCAGAAAAGTGGGCCATAACTCATTTACTATTTTCCTGTTGTACAGGGTAGTTTTTGTTTCATTTTCAAGCTATGTATACTCCTCCCTCATGCTTGTTTATCATCATAAGAACCTACACATTCGATGTTCTACAGCCTCCCTCGATTCAGTTAGATTGTCATCAATCTATACCCTCCTCAAATACGCTTCGAAAAATATATTCCCTCTCTAAATTCTGATCAACATACATACTCGTACAACTTACTTTACTTTACTTACTTTTGATGGCACAACAGCCCATGGAGGGCCTAGGCCGAGCTTTTCGCATCCACTCATGTTGTGCGTGTTATATTTGTACATGAATGGAAGGGACCTACAGTTTAAAGCCGAATCCGAACGGCGAAGGAAAAGCTTTTCATAGCAATTTTTACTCTTGTAGGTTTGCCATTGCCTGACAAGAGGTGGTGCCGTGTAGAAAAATTATTTTTTCTACTTTTTTTTTTGATTTTGCCTGTGCCGAGATTCGAACCCCGGACACTCTGCGTAGCAGTCCAACGCACTACCACTACGCCACAGCGACCACCATACTCGTACAACATTCCACAAAACTAGTTCAATGGGTTTGTTGCCAACCTTTTTCTGGTTTACTATTTTATTTATATGTTTTTTTGTAGATTTTTCATATAAAATAGCGTAGTGTGTAGTAGTATGTAGATATGTATATGATCTAAAACTACATTTTTTTTACCTGCTTTATAAAATACGCTCAATTTTAAATTCGAATGAAGTCAAATGAAGGAAAAGAATACACAAAAAATCTATAAACATTTAAAAAAAATGCAGGTTTGTTATGAAGCCGAAAAGAGATTTGTATTAGGAAAAAGTGAGTCTCTCTAGATTTAGTTTTAAAATGTTGTTCGATGCTTAAGTACCTGTGAGCTGATAGCGCATTATTTGAGTGTTTATGTATTTGTTGCTATTCAAAGTAGGTGTGATTTCCTATTGAAAATTGAAATACGTATATAAAAATATTAAAACATAATATTACGCAATTGAATTGTTTGCCTGTGGCTGGTAATAAAAATCGAACATGCAACCAACGAAAAATATGTTAGAAGAGCATGCTAAAATGTTGTTAACCTAAATAAGAGCAACATTAACAGTAGGCATGTGTTGCTGCTACAGCACACCACCATCACAACATCATTTTGAGTTGACCTTCATTTTTCTTCAATTAATATAAAATTTACCACCAAAAATATAAAATATTGTATTTGAAATTTTTTTAGCACTCAACATCGTAGTGGAAAGAGAACCTGCTGTGCTGTGCAAAAATTAATACCACAGCAATTTTTAAGAAACGGAAACAGGTTCCCATGACAAAAAAGAGAAAAAAATTTTAAATATTTATACTAAAATGTGGCAAAAAGTAAAAACTGCGGTATTTTCTTTTCTTTTTCTTCCGCTGAATCATTGCAAAATAATTATGCGTGTTTCTGTGTGTGTATGAAAACTCTCTACAAGCAGCAGCAGTAGCTATAAAAAACAACAGCAGAAAAGGAAAAAAAACATTTAAAAGAAGTCTAACCTGCCCAAGTGAAAGTTCATATTACTACTTGAGTTTGCTGTATGCTTGATTGGTGGTGGTGCTGTTGCTGCTGCTGCTGCTCAATGCGCTTCTCACACAAAATCTAAACTCAAAGCGTTTTAAAATGCTTAAAACAGCAAAAGCTGAAAAAAATTGCAAAAATTTCAGCATATGCGACATAAGCGAAAAACTAAGCGGAAAAGCATCACGCAAAGTGGCAATGATGTTGATGCTGTTGGTTGTGTTAGTGTTAGTGCTGATATTATTATTGTTGATGTTGTTACTGTTGGTGCGCTATTGATGCCATACCAAAATGCCATCAACCATATTTTGTTTTTGTTTTTGTTGTTGCGAGTAGCGCGCATTAAGTTCACTTTATTGGACAAAGAAGTGGAAGTCACACGAAGAAGGCACGGGAGATGGCGAATAGTTTATTTGGTTCATTCGTTCGTTGTTGATATTTTTTCTATTATTTTGTAAAATTCTTTGAATTAGCATTTGTAAGTATACTATATTTCTTGCGGTTTTGGTATTTCTTGGAAGCGTATAGCAAATGAGAATTCAAGTGTCACCATGATGTGCTGGCAACAATTTTGTTTTCGAATATTTTACTGTATTCAAATCAATATAAATGTTGTACATTTTTGAAGTCTGGCACTTTAACGCCATTACCTTTTCAAATTGCAAAACAAATAATTGAAAACAAGTTTCTACAATGTCAACACAACACTCTTCTGACCTTTGCTGCGCCCACATAAAATCCACCAAAAAAAATCTGTTTGTTTAATTTTGCCAATGAACGAAAATAATAATAATAACAAATAAAGTTTACATAGAACTAGTTTTAATTTGTCTAAGACAGCTACATAAGAAAAACACTGTCCAACAAAATGGAACAGTATTTGAGTTGTGGCCTGGTTTTTCTGGAGTATTTTTGGTTCACGTCAGGTTTGATAAAACATTTTTTTTCGTTCAAACTCCTTAAATTGCTAAATTGTGTAGAAAAGCTAAAAAAATAGAAAACAATTTTCGACAATGTAATTTTCTCACGTTACTCCAAAAAAAAGAATGCTTATTGATTTGTGATCAGTGGCCAAAAAATACTCCGGAAAAACTGGGCCACACCTCAGATACGATTTTTGTGTTGCACAGTGTACGAGTAAGTGTGTAGGTATATTGTGCATAATACAGGTATTTTAACTGTAATTAGTTAGTGATACCTCATTCAGCATTGGCGTTACGTTAAACATCACATCAAAATTAAAAAAAAAACGCCTGCAAGAGTTGAGGAAATATTTCTGTGTATTTTTGAACCACTTTGCTTTAGAAAAAGCAACGAAACATTTGGTTTTGCAAAGTTTTGAAATTCACTTCATAAATTCAACATAAATATATATTTGTTGAGAATGCGTGTAGTATTTTTCCTTTACTATAGTGTAAGCCGAAGAAAAAATAAGCTAATGACTATTTTGTCAGATAAATGGAAATGAGCTCATCGAATATTGTTCATAGCAAGCAAATTAAAAATAAAAACTAAATTTTTAAAATTATTAGTAAACATGAATAACATGAAAACGAAAAACTGTTATTTAAAGTTTGCTTGAAGCAGGCTTAAAACTAGACATCAAATACTCAGATTCAATCAACAGCCCAAGTTCGGTCGGTCATCATAGTCATCATCATCATCATCGTCATTACTATTATCATCATTACACTTACTGATGATTCCATAATTAATTTCTCTCCTTTGGTATTTCAAAATGCAATGCAGCTCATGTCTTCTGCGTTGTTATGCAAATTTCATTTGTAAATAATCATAAGTTTCGAATAACTAAATCTATACTAAGGTGTGTGTGGTATGTATATGTGCATATTTGTATACCGAAACTTAACTCTTCGAAAACCGCTTCTGCCTTACTTTTTCACTAAAAAATCATACGAACTTATTGCAAAACTATTTTGTGCGCGTCCCTCTTAATCAATATTGTATAAAAATGTATATTGTCTGGCTTTTTGTGTAGCCAAATCGAATTTTGTGTTTAATCACTAGTTTGGTTTTCATTTCATTTGTTGTTTATTGTTTATTTTTCCGAGCGCAAATTTGCATGAGAACGGTGTGTAGAAATTGCAGCAGCCGCTGCAAAAAGCTAATTTAAATTTAGGTTACAAAATTGCACCATTTATTTATTAAATGAAAATTTCGTATTTAATAATTTATGCTTACGTGGGTAATGCATTGCATTTTGGTATGCAGCTGTAGTGTTGAGTTATCGGCGTGCACATTGCGAAACGAAAGATTTAAGCAGCAAACCCATTGAAATATACAGTAATCCCCGGTGATTGACTCTTTTTAGTACACAGTATATTTGTTCTTAAAATTTTGCTCTAAAGGTCGAAATGCTTACCTATTATCGATAGATTTACATATCAGACTGCAGTTCGCACCAATAAGTGCAGTCAGGAAATAGAAACCAGGCCAGCAAAAACATACGGAAATAGTAAAATACTGTCGCATGAACCGACAAACACAATAACAGACTACTTAACACCCACCTTAAGCTTTGAAAAAGTCTTTTCTGTTTTCTTCGCAACAAGATCTGATTGGAGGAAGAGGAGAGTGTTCAGGGGCTTTAACGTAGTAATCTACACAGACTGGTTCAAGATGGATTGTTTTGTGGTTACAGGTTTCTCCTTGAAGTGCTCACCTGCTTACTAAATTGATTCGCTTTCCTGGCGAATACAGTGTTTTACAAGCAGAACTTCTTGTGATCAGATAAACCTCTAAGACGCTAAATAGTAATCTTTAACCTTTAAACTGCTATCATAGCTGTCGACTCCGTTACTATTAATTGTAGATTGGTAGGACAGTGTAGAAATGAATTAGCCTCATGAGGCCTACTTTTATTTGTGTTCCCGGTCATAGGAACCTCAAACTAGCTCGGCGAGGATCTACTCTGGATGTCGCTGAAACGGAATTTGTTGCTATTCAAATCGTAAAAATTAATACTGATCTTCTCCACTATCCACTGGAAATCAGAGATAAGAAAGGCTCTCTACCTGTGTCACATCAAGAAAGATGTGGCCAAAATATGATGCCCAAAGAAACACGAAGCTACTAAATTATTCCCGTTCAAACATAGGCAGACTAATTGCAGTTTTCACTTGAAAGTAGGAGAATATGCAGCTAGATTAAATATACACCTTACAATACCTTCTGTCGCAGTTGCAATGACAGAAAAGAAGCAGAAAGCCTCACTCGCTAGGGCCAGGCTTCGCTCTCCTGAAAGACCCTTCTACTATACTATGTACTATTTCTAAATCTCTTCAAGGTGGTTTTGACAGTACGTGCAAACAGGGGGACCAATACTTGATAATAATTATGTTATGGTATCAAAATGACAACCAGTGCTAATTGTGCTCTCAGGAGAAGGGTCTACCATTTGAAGAACAGCAAAAGCAATTAAAAATATTTAAAAAAAAGCTCTTCGGTTACTTAATTAAGCTAAAAATTATACGGTGCAACTAACCGGGTACTACTGTACAAGTAGTATACAGAAAACTAAGTAAATTCCACGTTAATGCTTATACAGTAAACTCTGGTTAAGCATCACCCTTTTTAATTGACTGTAACTACTTATGTGCCTGTTGCTACCTGTTTCCTGCAGGTATTCATAGAAAATTTCCCTTTTAAGTGCCTTGCCCGCTTAAGCACCTCAAAATCCTGACATCTTCAGTTGAGGTACTTAACCGAGGTTTACTGTGCACCCATATACTCGTACAGTTATTAAATAAAGTAAGTTTAACTAGTGAAAAAATAGTTTGAACAAAAATTAATGCGATATGTACCTATACATACTTCTTTAGTAACATAAATATGGAATGAAGTAGGAAAGATGTAATAGTTATAGTTTTTTTTATTTTTGTTATTATTTTTAATTAACTCTACTATCGTTTCTAGGTCTAAAGTGAATATATGTATATGTATATCTATGTATGTATAATGTATGTATGTATGTAATGTATCCATGAAGCATCACATAATGTGTACTTTATACACGCTTAAAAGTAAACAATTCGGTTTCCGATTTTCCTCGTTTTAATCAACGTGTTTCAATGAAACAAATCATTCAATAAATGAACTTTAGGCCAAATCACTTACCACTAAACATCACGTTCTTGCGAGAAAAAAATTTAGCTAGTGATATTAGCCTAGCTTATTAAGGGAATTAGTGTGAACATTTTTTTTTTTTGCATATACTTAAGCGAGTGAATATGGTGGGGGCTAACTACCAACACAAGAACAAGGGAAGCAAGCACGCATTAACACACAGCAACACACATGCACACACATACACACACACATACAAGTACATTATTGCAGTTCGTACCAAAGTAAATGTATTTGCAGTGCCACAGATTCTGTTTTTTTTTTAAATTCACTAACTAGAATTGCTGTTGTGGCGGCTACTGCTAATGATGTTGGTGGTGGTGGTGATGCTGTTTGCCGTTGTCGTTGTTGTTGGTTTCACTGTTACTATTTACCTAATGCATTGCTAGTAGGCCAATTGCAGTAGTGTGTTGCTGCAAATTGTTGTTATAATTCAAGTTAACCGCACGGTTGCTGCAATATTTCTTTTCAAGTTTCTCTTCGTTCCTCTTCCTCCTACTTCTTCGCACTGATGTTAAGTATTCTTACATGCAGAAACAGTGAAACGCAAGTAGGAAGAATATGAAAAAGATGAGGTGATCAAGAAAAAATGTAAACAAAACTGTGGACTTTTGTAAGCATCTGGCGGCTGCAGTTGAGTTGCTCCTTCCACAGCTGGGCAACTCTAGTATAGCAGCACTAAGGGGCAGTAGTGTTGGCAGTTGATATTGTTGATATTGTGTTTGTCTCGTGCTGTTTCGCCAAGAACGAGTGTCTGTTTTATCTGCTAGCAGTTTCGAAATTTAAATGTAAATGTATGTCTCTTTTTGTAAGTGGTTGCTACTATGTTGCATCACAAAAAGGTAGCAACGCTGTTATGTTTGGTTGGTTGCGTGCTGTCCAGATGTTGCAGTTGTGTGCTTAGGTGCATGCACCCTTAGCCTATTGATTATTTAATGTTGCTGATTTTGGATAGCAATTTAATTTAAGTTGACTGTGACTTATAAATTTGAATACGTCTTCTACTTCGTTAATGGCCCTTGGAGGGGCTAGACCGAGCTTTCCCCATCCATTCATGTTGTGCGATTTATATCTGTATATGAATGGAAGGAACAGTTTTATGCCGAATTCGAACGGCGAAGTGAGAAGCTTTTCTTAGCATTTTCTTTCCGTTTAACCAAATTTTAATTTTTCCATTTTCTGTTTTTGACTGTGTCGAGATGATAACCCGGGCACTCTGCGAAGCAGTCCAGCATACTGCCAACTACGCCACGGCGACCAATTTGAATACGTACTTAATTTTTAAATGCGGTCTAATATTTCTGTCTCTTTCCGAAACCGGAATAGCATTTCTTTTATGTTAATTTTTTGTTTACTTATTGTGAAAAAGTTTTCAATCGAAGCATTAAAGTAAAACGGCAAATAAACAAAACAAACCAACCTTCACGTTTGACTACACTCAAGTTCAGCAAGGTTCTGAAATGAAGTTATTCCTGTCTACAGATTTTCTGCTACCCTTACCGCTTCATCTCCTACTCACTTGTATCAATATATATTTTTGAATTTGCAGCTTTTTATTTGTGCATTTGTGTGAATTTGAAAGTTGGTTTTCCTATCGTTTGTTAGTAGGTAAACGCTCTATTTTAATGTCAAATACACGGACGTCAAAATACTTAGTTTATTAAGTGTTTTAAATTTTGAGAGCATAACAACATTGAACTGTAGTTTCAACTACTCGTACTTTAAAGTAGTTTTGTTTTGAAAAGTATCTACGTAGTATATGCATGCTGTCTATGTATTTTGGAGTTTGACTTAATTTTTTGCTGCTAGAGTACTTACAATGGTTGTGTGTTTCAAGTAGTGGCTTTGCTCGTTTTATTATTATACATTCTACTTATCCAAACACATACTCTTACATACTTATATTTTCTTTGTAAAATGTAATGTATAGTAAATGTAGACACAAGCGCAAGGTAACCGTGACGTTTTGTTTGTTATTTCTGTGCGATTATGTGCAAACAAGTTTGTCTCTTAAATCTTTTGTTTTCCTTGTTTGAAATGCATGTTTTGCCTCAAATCAAATAATCATGGCTCACCACGTAATTTCAAGGACTAGCCCGAGAGTATTTCAGGGAAAACAAAATTTTTTCCCTAGGGTGTCTTGAAATATCGTAGCTTTGTGTTTGTATATATTTTTAATAAAACTAAGCTTAGTGATTTGTTTTCTTCACTGATCTTTAGCCAAATTTTGTGTACAACATATTTCCAGAACTTATTAATCCCTTATAAACCAGCGTAATGAGTCAAAAAATACATTTTCTTCTGAAAAAGACAAAAAAGGTTAATAAGGGAGGGAGCTAATGTGTTAATACATTAATTGAAAAAATGTATTTTGCCCCGAAATACTCTTGGGGCAATACTTTTTCAACTTTTTCGCTCATTTTCTCTAACTCCTTACTTGCTGTCAGCCCTTCTTCTTTTCCTAGGCCTTAAGTACAATGGGCTACATTGGGCCTGAGTGCTTGAGGAACTGTCCTGCACTCGTAGGTCAGGTTCTCGGCCTTCTTCGCATCCATCCATCTATCCCTCATCATGTGTCCTGTTTTTATACTGTTTTTGGACTTCTGGTGCTGTACTGTTTAGAGCTCGGAAAAAGTTGTTGATGTTAGATAGTAGACTTCTTTGTGATTTTAGGAGTAGAGAAATCTTTGTGTCATATTTTCACTGTTCTCAAAGCTTAAATTTAAAGCTTTTGTTGCTTATGGTAGAAATGTTGCCATTTTGCATAAGTTTTCTGTAATATGGCTTATGTATTAGTCTAATACATAACATAATACTAGTAACTTTTATGCCTTGAGTTACATCAACTTTAACATACTATATGCAATTATCATGTCATTATATATGCTCGCGTAAAAAGTGTTTGTTTTTCGCATAATTTTAATATTTAAGACGATTTACTGTAGCCTCAAGCCATTATTCGAAATCGTTAAAATGTTAAATTTTGTAAAATGAATTTAGTTTAACTTCGTTAAGTTAAAAGAAAACCAGCCAGTTTTGATAAAATAAAATTATTTGTGCACAACATATATGAAAGCAAAACCGAAATAATTTTGTTTTCAAAAGCAAATTATTAATGCACAGATTACAACTTCAATTGTATGCACAATGTAATTTATCGAGTGACAAAAAGAAACTTTCTAAAATGCACAATCACCAAAAAGACACAAACAATAAAGTTATTTCACGATTTATCATACTGTAATTTATTGTGTTTTGGTGAACTGTAGTGAATTGTGGTGAATTGCATGTAACGTGCTTTGCTTACACAATCAATAGATTCATAGAGTTCGATATATGTGAGAATTGGTAATCAGTTATTTATAAACTGAATCGCAGAAAGAAGTTCCAATTGTGGTAGTATGTACTCACTAGGCGATTGTGTATTTGCCTGATACGCGTCTCCGTCAGTGCTGCGGCAAGTGTGTGAAACGTATGTGTGAATAGAGTAACCAGTTTTCATATTTATTTTGTAATTTATAGCCAAATACTTAGTCTTTAAGTGAACTAATATTCTGTGTACAGATACTTTAAAAATTATTAATTTACTTTACAGTCATCATTTGAAGTACTAAGTTTAAATCTTGCGTTACTAAATGTGTTTCTGTTTTTCAATCTCTTTGCAGTTCCTCCCCAGAAGATATTTGAGTTTATTTAACTAAACTTGAACATTTAGACAAAAAACCAAAACCGAAAAAACTGGCTGGAGCTTGCCGGTATTGAATAATCAAACAATATGGGAAGTTCAACGGCGGCCAGTTTAGCATGGCTGTCCGCTATTTGTTTGCTAACATTAACGTCAAGTTCTGCTCGTGCAGATGATGCATTCTCATGTCCAAATGGTAAGTTCTAAATATAAAGTACTAAGATTTTCTACCTATTTATGACAATCAAACTATAATTCACTTATTAATTTATAAGCACCTTTTTCACTTACATTAAAACAAAAGACAAGTAACAAACCATATACTCGAGTTCGTACTATTTATGTAGTATGTATGTATGTACTTATGTATGTAGTTCGTTCGCTGTTTGTATACATACATACCTACCACAAATATTCAAATCCGTATTATGCGGTTTTTCTAGTTTACTATGTTGTCAAGCCGACAACATAGCAAACAACACCAACAACCATCACTATAATAGCAACAACCACAAGTACTACAGCTACAAGTCGGTATGCCGTTTCTTCCATTTTTTCATTTCGCTGATCTAATATGCAGGTGTGGCTCAGTTGCTTTTTGTCTTTTTCTTCTACAATGTAAAAGAAAAACAGAAAATCAAAGAAACTATGAATTTCTGATCAATAAAATTCCTAGTTACTCAAAAATATCTACAAAGAGTAAAACGAAAAAAAAATTACTTTCATGGTTATCTGTTAGCTTAATAAATTGGCAACTTTAGTGGTACAGTGATGCGATATAAGTACGAGTATTGTTTTGACTTTTTAAATCATTAATCAAAAGTAAGAATATTTATAGGAAACCATAATATTTCACATTGTAGCATACACAAGAAGTGCAAGTACGTTAGCTATGGACTAAGTGTTGTATAGAGATTCTTAAAAATGGGATTTGGGTACGCTAGAACAATGTGAAAGATCAAAAATTTAATGGATGAGGTGAGGGTAAGTAGCATCGCTTTAAGATCAAAGTTAAAAAACCGACATATTACTCCACAAATTACTTCTGGGGGGTTAAATTTTAGGACGGTCAATATTTTTCCTCAACATGCTTACTCTCCATCACCAAGTCTTAAAGGAGCTCCCATACAAAATTTACTTCTCATGAAATAGACACTCCAGGGGGATCCTTGAGGGTCAAAATGTAAGACCGAAAACCGATTGTAGAAAATTTTAAGAGACGGAAATCAATGGGTTGGTCCTTTATCTTACCCCTCTAAGATCGTCTTGGGAGCGGAAGGAACCCATTTCAAAAAGGCTATTTTTCTAAGGGAGCTCGCTTAAGGGCTGGAGATGAGGATTACGTATGTTCGGGGGAAATGTTGGAGAGTCAAAAATAATTGAGGTCGCTCTTACATGTTACCCTTTAGCAGCGAATCCTCACCAACTGTTGGGTGAGTGGTCGATTATCATAAAATTGTCAACTCTTTATTGGATTGGAAATTTGGAAATGGGGGGGGGGGGGGGGGTAAGTATATTTGAAAAATTAATGTGGGTCGGTCTTACATTTTAACCCTCTACGAGCGAGACCTAATCAGCAGTGGGATGCTACACCACTTATCAACACCCCACCCCCGTAATTTTTTTAGTACTTCTTACTTCTAAATTTTTATTCAAATCTAAAATCGTTGTTGGTAAAAATTTACTGTCAATTAGAACAAAAAATTACATATGATTGCATCTGTCAATTTTGCTGCTTTGTTGACTATAAAAATAAGTGCTGAAAATGTTACAAAATGCATAGTGGCAACTGAACATCTTCTATGTTTGGAAATGTTACAAAACATATTGGTATGTATTTTCGCTTTAGGTTACCATAACTGGCAGCAAGAGAACAAAAACAATATAGGAAAAAATTAGTTTCTCGTTTTGTGTTTTTTTTTTTACCTAAAATTCTTTATTCATGACAACACGTCTTTCGATACACAAACACATACGCATGCATTCATATAAATGTGAGAGCGGTGTAAATTTGCTGGCTGGCAAGTGGTAACTTGCACTTGTATTTACTTGCTTTTCTACTCAGCTCGTTTCTTTTCTCGTTGTTTATTTTAGTTTTTAGAGCTTGCTTGCCTCCAAGTTATGCTAAAGCCGGTTTAACTAAGTATATTTTTTTGCTTTGAGAATATTTCAACAATTAATGAAAAAAGTGGAAACAAGATTTTTTTGTTCTTAACGGTAATTCAATGCTGATGTAAATGTAAACAGCAAATAGTAGCATTTGCTGTTGCTGTTGTCGTAGATGTAGCTGTTTCTTATTAACTAGCTGTTGCAAGTGCGATTAACACTCACAGCAACAACAACAAACCGTCATCAACATCATCGACGACCAACAAGTGAATATATATGTGAATACTTCTCAAGCAAGAGTTAAACAAGCTCACGCATATGAAACGAGTTTTTTGCTTAAATCTTTTGATCTCTTTCTTCTTACATACTTGCAGTTTGCAGCAAGTTAGCACAGATGATATGTGTGTGTGTGTGTGTGTGTGTGTGTTGTGTGTATGAAGAAAGGAAAATAGGCCAATTTTATATATAAAATATTTACAATTCCAAGCAAAATATTGAAACAGAACGAAATTTTGTTATTTTATAACTCCAGCCTGGAGAATTAATATTACTTTAATTTAACTTCAATTTACATTGGTTGTGAAGTTTTTTGGTCAAGTCGTTTTTTTTCATTCTTTTGCTAACTCCAATGCCAATTTGTATTTATTTTTTCAGTATATTCAAATCATTTGCCAATTTATTTCATTTATCGTATGGCAAAAATAGTAAAAACATAATTTATGCACACATGATTGATTATGCTGAATCAAGCATTTCCGTCATAAACTCCGGACAAAAACGCTTCGAAAGAAATCATAGCGGCACAGTAGTTTTTTTGTTTTTGTTGTTTTGGCTATATTGGCTATTTCAAAATGGAAAACAAAAAATAACTAGTTACCATTATTGTTTTTCAACACCATTGGTTTTGGCTTCCTTCACTTGTTTACTGCCCATAAACGCGTCATTGTGGCATTTGCGGCAAACAGTTTCGCTTTGAATGGCTTTGGTTGCAGAGTGTCAGCGGTCTTTCCTTTTTACAACTTGTTCACTTCTTTTTCATTGCATCAGAAATAACAAAAATAAGTGCTGCTGCTCTGCTCTGCTCTCTGTTGTAGCAGAAGGGGGGTGGCAAAGGAAGTATACCCGAGAATAATATAATAATATTATTTACTTCGATTTCTCTATTGCATAAAATCTTAATATGGAATTTTATTAGAATTTATTCTTACTATTGACTTATTGAGGCATCTACTGACATAACCAGCAACAACTAACGGTTAGTTAGTTACATCAACATTCTGCAAGTACTGGTATAAGTAATATGGTAGAATGAATGAACGAATCAAAAGCGATCAGCTGGCAAAAGCGATTAAAAGTTGCTAGCGAATTTTACTTACTTAATATCATTTTATATTTTCTTTACTTTTTTTTTTTTATTAATTATTTTTATTTTTATTTTTATTTTTATTTTTATTTTTATTTTTATTTTTATTTTTATTTTTATTTTTATTTTTATTTTTATTTTTATTTTTATTTTTATTTTTATTTTTATTTTTATTTTTATTTTTATTTTTATATTTATATTTACTATATTTGTATTTATGTACTTGAGGAAAGTCTATAAACTGAAATTTCAAATGCACCGCCATAGGTGCTGTCAGATATTTTTCATAAAAATTCTTAGTTTATCTCAAATTGGGAAGTGGGAAAATCCGTAGGAATCCGTACCCGTTCTTTAACAGTTTGCAGAAGAGTGAGCAAGGACAAGGACTCTATCAGCACTATCCAAAATTAATGCAACCTCCGAATTCCCAAAATCTGCTCGGTTTCAGGATGTCATCTTCGAAAATGAATAGCAGCTACTTGAATTGGTCATAAACGCTGATAACGCCATCACGGAAAGACTTAGCTACCTCTCGATTTCAGAGTAGGAGGATCGACTTTGACTTTATGGTCCTTAAATGGAAATCTTTTTGGTATATGTATTTGGCCAGAGAGCATAATGGGAAATTACCTGTATTGAATACGAAATGAATCGATATCGGTGACACGAGTGTTGGAGGGTAGACTGAAGAGATATGTCATAACAACTTGTTGTGAAAGGTGCCAGTTGTGTTTATTTTCTTTCGCCTTTTCGGCTAATTTCAAAAACTCAACATCAGTAGTCTTCATTTAAATATAAGCAAACGATGCTTTTGAAGAGAGTCTCCATTTTCCGATTTTTGATTCTTGGATTTTACTGTTTGGAGCTTTAAACTACGATTGATGACAATCGGTAAAGCAATATCGTTAATCGAATCTGAAATCATTTCAGAATTTGCGAGATGTGTTTGGATTGAAGTGCAATTTCAATACAACTTCAGCAGAAACTGAGAATGCTGCAGAAATTGCATAATTTTATCTTAGTTTGAATTCAGCTTATAAATAAAGAATCTCTTAAATGAGAAAAGAATAGAACTTACGAGATTGAAATAATATATTTTGTATACGGATTTTTATCGTATAAAATTTCTATTGTTTGAAAAATTCCGTTCCTCTTTTGATGAATCCGAAAATCCTCGCTCCCTGGATTAATCTGTATGGTTGGCAGCACTGTCCACCATACACTTTTACTTAAAAGTTTAACGGATGCAGTTGAAACTGTGAATCCTAGAAGTTGAACTGAAAATAATGTTTTTAATTTTTTATAACTAATGAAATATCGAAATATAAAAGTTCTCACAGCATTGATTCAAGCATTAAAACGTTGACTTCCGTACAAAAATATTTTTATTTCGTGTAATATAATATCACGCTTGCTTAAACATCTCTAAACCTAGCTCATATTTTTGAATGGCAATTACTAAAACATAGAAATATGCATACTATACATTCGTAAATGTACATATGTATGTATGTATGCATGTATACAACAACAGACATATAATATGAAAATAGCTTAGCATGCATGACCCAGAAAGGTTTATTCATACAGACAGATTCTTACACACACACACACACATACACACAGACACACACACACACACACACATAACCAGCACACTTTACATAAAAGTTGGAAAAGAACTTCCATGAAAAAAAACAAAAATATTGAAGCGTAAATTTTGGATTTCTCAAGCACAAACTGAGAAATTTATGAAATTATACGTTTTGTTTTTCAAATTAGAATTTTAATTAGTTGCCGAAAAGTGTGTGCATGAATGAGTGAGTGACTGTAAAAATTGAAAAAATTCTATTCTGCCAACAATTTTTCGATCTTTGCTGTTGATTTGTTAACTGCTATTTTCGTTTCTCCAATTCTCACTAATTTTGTTGTTGCTGTTATTGTTGTTTATGTTGTTTTTATTATAACCGTTTCCTACTTCATTTTGTCTGTCGTTTTTGTATTTTACTTACATATATGTACTGTTAACAGTTTCAGATGTGAGTGTGTCTGTGTGCGTTTGTGTGATTTTGGAATATTTGATATTTTTGGCTTGTAAACAAATTTGCACGTACAAAAAAAAATATTGAAGACTGAATAAAAATGAAGTATGTACACACGTCAAGCAAATATTTGTATGGAAAATTAAGTTCATCCAAAATAAGCATTAACCAACACTTGTACAAATGCGGTTGACATGTATGTACTATATGTATGTATGTATGTATGTATGTATGTATGTATGTATGTATGTATGTAGACACTGTAATTGTAGTTGATTAGCGATTGAATTTAACTGTATGCGAGCGAGTATAACTGTTGATAATTATTTTGCTATTTGCTACTATTATTTACTATGGTTTTCAAAATTAGATCTTCTGTTTGCTGTTTCTTTCACTGCTTCTTCAGTTACTTAAGAACTCTAAAATATTTTCTTTTTACATTCTGATTGTGAATTTTGTAATTCTGGTTTCTTATTTTCCTAGTAACAAAGACTTGCAGTGTAATTGTAGTTAATAGTTGCAGTTATATCATACGAGTACATATGTATGCACAATCACTGACTCATACCGAAGCACATACTTGGAAGCTAGAAAACTGTTCATTCAATTAACTATGCCAATATGTTCTTCTAGTGCTACTTCATGCCACAGCAGAAAAGATTTAAAAATTGTGTGCACATGGGTTGAAAAGGTGCTTGGCAGCATTACTTAAAGCCAAGGTTAACTAGTTTTGGCATTTGTGGTTGCTGTTTGCTGCTGCATGCTCTACACACACACACACATGCACTGCATTGATGTTGGCAGTAAAACATTTTTAAAATTCCTTTAACAATTTAGAACAAATTGTTATTGTGTTTTTGTTTTTGCATGACTGCATGCTTGTTGTTTAAGTCTTTTATTTAACGATGCTAAATATTGTATGCAAAAGCAAGCATATTCGGTTTTAATAGTAAACGTACATATTGTATGGTATATGCAAATGCTTTGTAAAATTCGGAATCAATCAACGGTATGATTGTCCCTTGAATCTTTTGTTTTCTATTGTTCTCTCTTATGTTTTTTTTTATTTGTGTTTGTGTTTCAATGATCTTATCGAAAACAGTGATCTGACTGATTTTAGCAGTTTTCAGACATAAGCAACTGAGTTGAAAAAGCTGCCACAAATGCTCATGCGAAGTGAATCGGATTGAGTTAACCTACTTGTCTATGAACGAACGCTCACATATCACACAATTTATTAGAAACAATACAGAAAAGTGATAATGTGGGAATGTATTACGTAAGTAAGATTTGAGTTGTTTTTGTAGTGTTTGCGTTGCCTGTCATGAAAATGTGTAATTCAAATACAAACTCTACTTTATAAGGTTGCAACAGAAGTAAGCAGCAATTGCATATGTGCTACCACTAGCGGATCCAAATATGGGGAGAGGGGCAGTTGGGGGCATAGGTTGTGCATTGGAGAATATCTTACATAGATATCACAGATATCACAGATATCCTGCTCTGCGGATATGTTGGAGTCCTTCCAAGTAAAATCAACTTCTTCATCTTCTACCACTCTCCTCGCGGTACTACTACGGTAGATGTTACGTTGTCGAGGTGGATCCAGCATTTCAATCATTTCTGTCCCTGCCATTCTCTTCTTTTACTCGCTCTTTTAGCAACGCATAGCTTCATCATAATTTCTGGTTAGTTGCTGCACACAACACCACAGAGTTCGTGCCAGTAAATATAAGCATTATACAAGTTTGTTATTTATTTGCGAAGCTTTCTTTTGTCGATGAACACTCTGAGGTTGAGCCATTATACTGTGCTCCGCCACCCTCACCGCTAGCGGTTCTCGTTTCTTCCTAGCGCTCAGGAGGACGACTTCTGTCTTTTAAGCCGCCAACTCCAGTTCCTCCGCGTTCAGCCACCGACAAACTCTGGAAATTGCGTCATTGCATATTAGCTGCAGATCTTCCAGTCTCTTTCAAACTGTCACCAAAGCGATGTCATCTCAGCATACTAGCTTTATGTCTGCACGACGTTCCAAAGTGTAGGTGCCAATACGGCGTATCCTGTGGTACGCCAACTGGTACCATATATGGTACTTACTTCTTGACCTTGTCATTCGAGTCATATAAGATCCGCCTTTTCCTAAAATAACTATCTATAATACGAGGTAGAAGGCATCTCAAACATTGTTATGTGTGTATATGGAAAGGAGACGAAATCTTCTGCATTTGTAAACTTTTTATGTGCTGGTGCGCAATGGCGACATTAAGAAAATATTAAATCATTAAATCATAGCTTCTGCTGTCCACATTTTGACACAATTTTCCAAATGCTTTTTAATTCTTCTAAACCTATACACGTGTGCGTAAAAGTGAAAACATGCCCTCATTTTCGCATATCGGATATCGGAAAAATAATCCAAATTTAATGTAATAAAAACATAGAAAAGTTTCTTATCTCTTTCATTTTTCTTACTAAATTCAACCTAAATCTTAAGCATAATTAAACTTGCCACACATAGGGGGAAAAAACAACAACAATGCGGAGCAGCTTGCTCTTGTTTTTATCAGCGTAGCTTATTTGCTCGTTTTTATTTATTTCTTTTTACTGATGTGTGAAGAAAAATTTGTTAGTTTTTGCGCACGATGCTGCGACATGCTTTTTTATACAATTGTTGAAATGAGGACAAATTTTATAAGCTTAAAGTTAAGAATTCTTCAAAAACGGCTTTGTCATATTAACAGCAGCAATTAAGCTCAATTTTGACAGCGTTTTTGCTACTAAAGTCTTTTGTATGTAGTTTTAGAGCATTTTCAAAATAACGGACTAAATTTGGCTCAATTTCTATTATGACTAAGCCCGAATCCACCATTGTGATTGTTATAACTTAGTTTGATTTCCGCCTATTGTATAATAAGTAATAAATAGTTCAAACAGTTACGTGAAGCTTATAGTACATAAATATGCAACTATCAGTTGACCTTGCTATAAAGCCAACAACAAAACGACCGCATTTAAATTTAATAAAACAGAAAAATAATAATATATGGATGCAATTGTGTGGAAAATGTCTGTGTTTGAACTTTCTGTGAAACTAAAATGTCACGATGACATTACCATAAAATGTTGAAAGAGTTTGCAATCTTTATATGTTGCTCGTTGTCGGGTGATGACAGTAATGACATGTTGTTGGTCTGTCGCAACATTTGTAGCAGACGATTTCGCGACGAGCTTGACTCTCATAGTCGGTGCCCGATATTAATTGCAAGAAGTTCCTAGTTTTATTTTGTGTGTTAGTGAACGAGATGCTTTCAATTTCTCTTGAAAATTCATTATTTGTTTTTGTTTAATTTTTATCTGACTTACTCGTACTTATTCGTAAATCAAATTCGAAAGGAAAGTTGTTTCAATGATCATACGCGGTAGCATTTGTTGAACAACGACGCACATATGTAAGTAGTATGACCATAAGGTTGCCTTGATTGACAGCTTTCATTGCAATCCATGCTACTAGGCAAGCAACAGACGTCGCCACAACGCTGCAACAGTAGCCGCGAGCTAGAGATGTATTGCAAATGCTTGAAATGAGAAATACAATAAACTATTTCAGTAATTTGCACAATAGGAAAAAATTAAACGCTTTAAAGAAATATTTTTAGTAAGTACTCGTACTGCTGCAACTGCAAATAAATGTGGTGCCCAAACAGCAACGGCAAAAAAGATCATGGTCATTGTTGCATTTACGAGTATTACTTTTGCGCGTTTGTATAATTTTGAATATTATTTTTGGTTTTGGTATTGCATACATTTTTCTACTGCAGCCAGCTGTGGCTTCATGATGAACATTAAGACTTTCACAGTTTCTCAGAATTTCGAAAAGAGAAATATGTACATTCATAAAAACAACCAAATCGAGTGATTCATAGTTAGGTACTACTTATTTACCTTAATATTCATGTCTTCGTTAATGTATGTTTGTTTGATTGATATTTTATATATTGATGTGATTAACTAAAACTGAATAATGGATCTCGTGTTTTGCCCTGTATAGCATCAGTATTTTATGATTGCTGCTAATCGTTTCTTTACGAATGTTTCAAAAACATTCACCATTTAGCAATCATTGTATGTTTTGTTGCAACATCATATGGCCGGCCATAGGCCATTATGTCGGCTGCCAAC